>CM036240.1:3713420-4198420 GCA_020698575.1 Bostrychus sinensis | reverse complement strand
CTCCAACATGCAGCAGAACTCCAGATGTAACTCCAGATCAGGGTTCTCGCGACCCCCTTTTTTCGATCGGTAAACGGACATTTTCCCCCAGCTAATCAAATGTTATTTTACCCCAGCTAGTACCTCATACTGTGCAGTTACTGGTAAAGCCCAATTCACACTGAATCCGTTGTGTGTCCCGTACGACTCCCGCAAGAAATAGACACAATGCTAGTCAGTGTGTGAGTTTACACCCGCTGCGTTGCAGTACTCCTCCGTGTCCGGTGCTCCGTCAGAAATACGGATCAAGTCTATTTTTGCCGGATCCGTCAGGTATAAAGTTAAACAGATGGAGCCAGGCAGGAAGTCAGACCCGGGTCCAGTGAAGAGGATCCGGTAAATTTCAAAATAAAAACGCTTGTGCAGCCTCTCGCTCACATTGCTGTAAACATTACGTCTTAACTGAGGACAGACGACATCGGACAGCATTAAACCTGAGTAAAATTAAAGTATTTATATAAGTGGCGTCCTTACGCAGGGTTGACGTTTATATTTCTGTGACTTTTGGGCTTCAATCGTGGTTAAAACGCCAAATAATCTCTAAATGAACAAGAGATCGTGGTCAGAGGCAAACATGGCTTTTTACCCGCAGTTCTCTGTAAACATGGTTATTATCGCATGAACTCATAACTTCCAGCATTAACTCTCTCCTCTCCTGTGAACTCATGGTCTCCCAGCTGGCTCTGGTCGGAGACGTCCCGCACACGCAACGCACTCAGTGTGATTCAGATTGTTACGTGTGTTTGCTGGAGAGTTATAAATAAATCATTTTGTCACAAATGCATGAGACCTCAGATTATGAAAAACTATGGAGAATAACTGGATTAAGGTATCGCAACAGCTTGGTGTTTTATACATCAAAATATCGCCCAGATTTGCTCAGAACGGCTGTTTTTAGGTAGGGAAATACAAATACAAGGGGTATCCGTGGAGGGGGATAACCCCAGTGATGCCGAGGTGATGCTGAGGGGGATTCGTGCCCTCGGATTGGGCGCTACATGCACAATGTTTATTAACATCTCCAATTTTATTTTATTTTTTGCCGGAAACCCTGCAGATGTGACTCCAGATGTGAGCCTCACCTGTTTCTCTGACATCAGACGAACTCTGAGCTTCAGGTTGTTGTTATCCAGAGGGAGCTGGTGGGAGCCTTTCTCCAGGACATTCCTCTGATCTGCACAACACAAACAAACACAAATAACACAAATAACAACAAGCTGAACAGACTGGTCAGGAGGGCCAGCTCTGTCCTGGGCTGCCCGCTGGACTCTGGGGAGGAGGTGGGTGAGAGGAGGAGGAGGTTGGCCAAACTCACATCCATCATGGACAACAGCTCTCACCACTGCAGCAGACTGAGGAGGAGAGCGGCTCCTTCAGCAGCAGACTGAGGAGGAGAGCGGCTCCTTCAGCAGCAGACTGAGGAGGAGAGCGGCTCATTCAGCAGCAGACTGAGGAGGAGAGCGGCTCCTTCAGCAGCAGACTGAGGAGGAGAGCGGCTCCTTCAGCAGCAGACTGAGGAGGAGAGCGGCTCCTTCAGCAGCAGACTGAGGAGGAGAGCGGCTCCTTCAGCAGCAGACTGAGGAGGAGAGCGGCTCCTTCAGCAGCAGACTGAGGAGGAGAGCGGCTCCTTCAGCAGCAGACTGAGGAGGAGAGCGGCTCCTTCAGCAGCAGACTGAGGAGGAGAGCGGCTCCTTCAGCAGCAGACAGTGTAGGGAGGAGCAGGTCCTTCCCTCCCACCGCTGTCAGACACTCGTCTGTGGTGTTATTACTGTGTAATAGTTATTTATATTTGTCTGTGCTGTGTAATACTCCTCCATGTCATTATCATCATATTCTTCATATTCCACCATCAGCATGTACACAGCCTGTGTGGTTGTTTTGCACTGTTAATTTTATATTTCATATTTTATATTTATAATGTTACATATTTTTGCTTTTTCTTGTGAATAATTTATATTGCACCTTTTTGATGCATGCTCACTTTATTTTATTGTTTTCTGCACTTTATTCTGTATAAGAACTGCCTGAACAAGTTCATTTCTCCACTGTGAGATTAATAAAGTTCAATTTTATTTAATCTACTCTAATCTGATCTAATAACACAAATAAACACTTTGGTTTCTGGACTAATGGCAGCAGACTCAGGTGCCAGGCGCAGGACTCTGGGCTCTGTGTTTTTAGTTTTGGGGCTGGCAGTAGCTCAGTAGGTAGAGCCACTGACCCGCTGCTGGTTCTGTGGTAACAGCAGAGCACACTGCCCTCGTGCCCTTGGGCCTTGTGTCCAGTGTGTGGCTCTGGTGTGCGAATGAGATAAGATATGAAACAACTAACAATATACTTGTGTTCAATACAAAAATATGATTGAACATTAATCCACAAAAACTATTATGCATTAAAAACAGTTTTCTAAAGTTTTGAAAATTAATTTTCTTCATGTGTAATTAATGTGAAGAGCATGTGACAGTTTAACTAAAGATTTTAGAAATAATTTTAAGAAATGTATATTTGCCATTAATAAATACTGTATATTACTATTAATACTGTTATACCCATTACCCATGAGTCATCAGAGGAGGATACTGTACTCAAATAAGAGTACTGTTACTGCAGAGTACTTACTCAAATAGAAATAAAAAGTATTTGGTGATAAACTCCTGTAGTACTGAGTAAATGTTAGGAGTAATGTTTGGTTTCTGTTTTAGTTTTGATGTGATCAGACAAAACTTATAAAATAATTAGACACTTCTGCTGTTTACAAACAATAAACAATCAACATAAGAACTGTTACTGCAGAGTAATATTACTACAGTAGAAGTAAAAGTATGCTGTGATAAAACTACTTTTAGAAGTACGAGCTGTTCAAAAAGTTACTTGATTAGATGTAACTACACATCTCTGTCTGTTCACAGGTGAGGTTTTAAAGTGACCTGTTACCCTTCAGACTGAATATATTTTTAATAATCCTCATAAAGTTTAGCTCTGCTCTCAGTTTGTTATAATCACATAAAAACCTGATGACAGTGATGAGTCAGGTTCAGGAGCAGCTGCTGATGGGAAGTCACGTGATGTTGTGTTCATTCTCTTTTTTAGGTTAAGTCACTGAGTAAGCGTGTAGTCCTCATGCTGGTGTATTTATGGGACCCCCGTGCCCCCCGTGCCCCCGCCCCTAACGCGCCGGTCCCGCCACTGTTCGCCGGTTTCAGGGAAAGCTCAGACTTTTACAGGAAATGAGTTTGTTTACGAGGATTTTAAGGTCGTTAGATAAAATCACACAGGTCGTATTTTCAGCAGACAAACTCAGGAGTTAGGAGTTAAAAAGTGGAAGCTCTGGGTTAAAAGTCAGCGGAGTGGTTAGAGCCTGAAGTGAGCTCCGCAGCCGGGGCCGGGGCTCTGTGGGCGGACTCTTTACCTTGTTCTGTCCGGAACCGGAGCACCGCTGTCCGGCTGCCGCTGTCATGTTCCACCGTGCAGTCTCCGCCGTGGGACTTCTTACTCTGGAAGTACTTCACCAACTTATTCTTCAGCCTGGGAACTTTATTTTCTTCAAACTCGACGAGCAGCGGGAACGGATACGCGTCCGCCATGGCCCCTCCGCACGCGCAATGCTCCCAGTCTGAGTTTCACTTTTGATTCTGCAGAAAGAAAAAAAAAACGCAGAGAGAGAGAGGGAGGGAGGCGGAGACGGAGCACAGGCCGAGGTCCGGGGGTCAAACCTGAAAAACAGCAGTGACTCCTGCCCCCGGCGCCGTGAACCAGTCCCGGGCTGAACTCTTTCACTTTCGGCTTCTCTCGGGACTTTCCGGCTCAGGATGGGTAAGTTCGCTCTGAGCTAACTCTGACTGCAGCTAGCTCACATTTACGCACTTTTTAATGTGTTTACCGCTTAACAAATTCTTTTAATCATAAATACTTTTAGATTTTGTGAGGTTATGTGTTAAAGGAAGGAGCGCGTATTTCTGTGGCGTCACTTTCAAATGCGACGCACGCCAATGCAGGTTTCCGCAGCTCTGATGTGTCTGTGTGAGTCCAGAACTGTTACAGGATTATTTATATGCATAAACACATTTATAGGTTGCTTTTATTTGTATTAACCACATTTAGCTGTTGGTAGTTGAGCGCAGGAGCTGGAGCGGGGCCCCTGGGTGAACTGTGTGTGTTACTGTGTCAGGTGTGGGGCTCAAAATGGCGTCTGCACAGGTGAGGAGTGTTATCTTCAGAGGAATTACTGTAAAACTGGTTTATGATTTAGCATCGTGTTAGCATTAGCAGCCTCTGCACAAACAGGAGGTGACTGTAAAGGTCCAGCAGAGGGCGCCACGCTCCGCAGCAGCTGAAGGCCCAGGGCTGGACAAGAAAAGTTAAAGGAGCTATGAGCGGTATATATTTTTTATTTTTCATAAAAATGAGCCACATGTGTCCCAGATGTGATGTAAACATGTTTAAATCTAATATTAGTTTTACTGATAACAATGGCACAGCTGAGTTATTAACAATGAAAAATATTTAACATAATGGCCAAGTTGTTTATTTTTACATTTTTTGTTTTGGTTCTAAAACCTCATCACCGATCAGAAAAGAGACCATTGTTTTGATTTAGACTGCAGTACTGTTTTTCTTTTGGGGAGGACACAAACTGCACAAGACACAAAACTAAAAAGTTAGTTTACTGTATTTATATCTTTATTTATGTTGTTCATTATTAATTACCTAACTTGACGTTTGGACCTTTTTTGTCCTGCGGTGAGACACAAGTTTGAAGTAAAATAGAAAGAATATTTGTTGTTTTCAGATAAAAACAACCAAAAAAAAAAAAAAAAAAAAGGTTTAACTGTGTTGGTTAGAGGCTGTTTTCATAAGAAATATCCAGAATATCAGTGATAAAGTCCATGATCTTGCTGTATTTATCCAACCACACCAAAAAAAGTCTAACCTGCTCCCATCTCATTTAAATACTTCAGGCCTACAGAGTGTTATGATGTGATCTGGAACCCAGCAACTAAATAATAATTCAAATATAAAATAGTTTTATGAAAAGTGTAAAAAGCTTGACTCAAGCAACTACCTAAAATATTATTAATATATATAGGCTATATCAAAATAAAAAATATGAAGTAACAATTTAAGCCTTTTTTATACAAATAAATGCATAATCCAGTCCACTGCTCCTGACAGGATTAACCCCAGTGTAAGAATTGTTCATTTTCTGGTGTAAGCATGAAAGAGGACGATGATTCAGAAGTGTAGTCAGATCAGAAGGTTTGATGAGTTCTCACAGCTACGGTTACAGCGAAGCTGCGGGCTCTGCAGAAAAGGAGAGAGGACTGTTCTAAGTTTTTATATTGTGTATGACGATCTCAGCAAATCAGCTCTCACCTGTTCCAATGAGTGTTCAGGAGGTTGAGCCCTGATGCAATTAGTAATACAGATCCAATAACTCGACTTGTTTTTGTGATTTTTGTCTTTCTTTTTGACTCTAACAGCTCTAGAGCGGCTGTTAAGTACCTTATATGGACCTAAAATGTGGGTTCAGTCCATTGAGGTTTAATGTGCAATGTTTAAGGTCCTTTGGTAGTTTATAAGGATGTATCAGTTGTATCCATAGTAACCAGTGTTCAGAGTCAGTCAGTACAGGAGGAGGAAGAGGATCCTCATTCAGGAGTAACCAATACACCGTAGCCCAGAAGTAGACTCAGGTTCATGTTGGGTCATTAACATTTGTCTGGCAGAGAGTGGCCCCTGGAACAGTTCACTGTGAGACCACCAGGAAAAGTCACAACAGTCCCTTCCTCAGGACTTAGGAATGTTTCATGACCCTTGTTTTGACTCTGTGGACCTTGGCGCTGTTGTGTGAAATTACGGCTGAACTGAGGGCCCTGTAGAACTGGAGCAGGGGATGCAGTCTGAGAGCTAGTAGCTTGAGTTAGTCTCAGTCCTCACTACAGGGAGAGGGCGACTACTTAGGGAGGTGGGAGGAAGTTATTTTCCTCGCCTTGGTTATTTGTATTTGTCTCTGTGCCTGATCTGAGTTACAGCGTTTGTATTTGTGGGGCGACTGCAGTGAGTGTAGCCTGCTCCCATCGTTAAGTGAGGGAGGAACGTTTTCAGAGATGATTGTAGAGTTTGTTTGGAAAGATCGCCCAACAAAATATATTATTTTATAGGAGACTTTTTATTGGAGAGTTGTAAATATGTCTCAGAGAGCAATAATTAACTTTATTAATAACTGTAGTTTAAAAATTAAATCTGATTAATGTGCTATGGTTAAGAATTGAACAAAATCAATAAAACCTACTCAGAGACAACTCTAGAAGGTTCAGTAGTCTAGGTTAGACTTGGATGCAGAGGATAGCATTGGATGTATACCTATATTTTTCATTAATATAATATATATAATAATAATATAATTAAACTAAGTTCATGTCGCCTCAGTTCTTTCTTATAAATTATGCAACCAGAAAAAACATTCATTCATTCATTCATTTTCTACCGCTTATTCCCGTTAGGGGTCGCGGGTGACTGGAGCCTATCCCAGTAACTTTGGGCCGTAGGCGGGGCCCAGCCTGGACAGGGGCCAGCTTGTCGCAGGGCTAACACAGAGACCATTCACTCGGGGCAATTTAGAGTCACCAATTCACCTAACACATGCATGTCTTTGGACGGTGGGAGGAAGCCGGAGAACCCCGAGAACCCACAGTAACACGGAGAGGACATGCAGACTCCACCCAGAGAGTTCATGTGATGGTGTGTATTGGTCCGCCCGGGGCTCGAACCCACGACCTCCTTGCTGGGAGGCTAGAACGCTAACCGCTCTGCCACCGTGCACCCCCAGAAAAAACAAAAGAATCTAAAGGAGATTAAAGAACAAATGGTGTTCCCTACCCTTTTGTAGGAACTAGACCTAGATAATAATCAGCCCAGGCCTTTACCACAGGCTGAGCTGCCTCCTCCTCTGCTCTGTCATAAACACAGTTTCATTACTGAGGAAAACTCTCTGATTTTTATTCTTAGCCTTACTGTTAGCACAGTTTAGCAACTTACACTTTTGCTGACAGTAAATGTTGCTAAATCCTCTTTTGACGTCTTCTAGCTCTACTTTGCTCAGGCTTCACTCACTCACTCAGTTCAGACCATTTGGCTTGAGATAGTCTAATATTGCAGTCAGTTGATGTTAAAAAGTTTTTTGTTTTTTTTAATGCACGGTCGTTGACAAACGCCCCAAACTTCCACAGTATGTACCTAACTTCTCGCAGTCAGAGAGAAACAGAGGAGTCATCTGCACGAGGGGAGGAGGGAGAGCAGCAACAGCAGCAGGAATGGATCAAACCATTTGCTGCACAGGGGTGTTTTTTCTTTTGTTAAAATAAGCCTATTTGATTTTTAATATGTATGATCAAGAAATTTGACATTATCTATTTCAAATACACAATTATAGCATTAAAACATTTTCTTTAAATTCGTCTTATTTTTAGGGGTCTAGCCTGCCTCTCTACTGCAAAAATGTGTTTATTTTTTCCTGCTCTCTTTACCCAGAGAGCTTCTCCCAGTTTGCTCCCATTCAGCTTCAGTGGAGTCACAGCAGCATGGACCACAGTTTGAATGTTTATTACCTGTTCTAGTCCCAACAAACCTCTGCTCTGCTCCTCTTTACATACTTCACAAACTTTTCTGTCACTTTCTGCTTCCTTTTCTTTTCTGTCCACAGTAAACATAAATCTAAAGCACCAGTCCACTCCTGTTTTGTCATAGTCGTCTTAAGTTTCGTTTTTGTCTTGTCCATTTTGCAGTGGTGGAGGAAGTAGTCTACTATTTTTTTTATAAGAGCACACAAACATTCACCAAAGTGAAAGTATTTTTAAGTAAAACTATTAAAGTAGCTGCTTACAAATCTACTTTTAAGTAGGAAGTAAAAGTACTATGCACACATTCAAGCTGAAATATGTTGATAGTCTTAATTCTGGAGAGTAATAAAGAAAGTTATATTTAATCTTGCAATTGTTAAAAACAATCTTTAAAATGTAGTGAAGTAAAAGTACAAATACTGGCTCCAAAAATCTACCTCAGTAGAAGTAAATGTATCTATCCCAAAAATCACTTAAGTAAAGGAGAAATATCTAAAGTTTCACTCAAGCACTGTAACAAAATACTTTCAGTCTCCTTCCACCCCTGTCCTGTCACTGTCTGTCACCAAGTCCACATTTACACATCTGTACTTCAAACAGCTGGGAATAGAAATGTTATTTTATGTACAATCCTAATGTATGGATCTAAACTGTTCACCACACAGAGATCCCTTAGGATCTGACCTTGTCCCAAGCTTCTACACAGAGACCGTGGTGTCTGTGCGGGGCGGGGGTTCTATCGGGATATGTGTGATTTCAGTTTGAGACTGGCTTTCGTCTTTATTTTTTCTTCACTCCAAAATACAGCCTACGCAGCCTCTGTTTCAGAACCTCTACTGGAATTTAGACACTACTAAGTGTCCTACACAGTATTGGCCCTATAATAAGAATACAGAGACCCAAGCCACCCACAGTAAAAAAATAAAGAAATAAAAAATCTGTCCCTGCCAGTTTATCAGGGTTCCAAACCCAGGAGATTCCAAGCCTCAGGCTCCAAGCCTCTAACCACGGTCCAACTGTCTTGGTCTTATAGGGTATTTATGTTTCTTAACAGTGACTACATTCAATAGGCTTTCATCAGAACCTATTCCAACCCTGGCTGCCCCAAAATCCTAGTCTATTGTCAGTCTTTTGACTGGACCTAACGTCACCTAGTCCAACCAGGATTTCTAATATGGGCTTATTTTACTTTCCCTAATATGTGTTAGTATGTGTTTATAACCTTACGTGTGTAGAAACTCAAACTCATTTAACTAAATATAGAGATATAGTAAAACAAGTTTATAAATTTATGACACTAAGAATTACAGATTTCTGAGACAGTGACAACCCTAATCAAATTAAAACTAAGCTGTGCAGAAATTTTATTAAAAAAGTTTTCTGCTCATCTTGTCTTGCGGGCCCTGGTTGTCACTGAATTAGTCACCAAACTCTGCCTCGATGTGTCCAAAAGTCCTCTAGAAGATTCTTTACACCATCACAAGCGGGGTCACCATGCTGACGATGATTCAGAAGTGCAGTCAAATCAGAGGTTTATTCAGTATCACACAGGTAAGGTTACAGCAGCAGGCCCTGCTGAATGGAGAGTGAGAGCACGCTGCCAGAGAGAAGTGTCCTAAGTTTTTATATTGTGTATGACGATCTCAGCAGAGCGTTATCTTCTTGTCTTTGAGTAACTCTCGCATGGCAGGGCCACGAAAGTTCTCAGTTCAGCAGAGCGTTATCTTCTTTGTCTTCCTGAACCTCCCGTGCATCGACAGGACCGAGAGGATTCACACCTGCAGCCTTGAGCCTAATAACTTTGTAACAGCTCTATTTGTTATGTGTGCAATTTTATAAATGAACAGTGCACTCAACTGTAAGCTGACCTTACAGTGGAAAAACATCACATAGGACCCAAGTATTATTATTACTAATGTTGAGCTGTTATTAACCTTAGTAGTACATCAAAATATAAGTTTAATGGTAATAAGCAAAGCTATATGTAGAGATATTCAATACCAGAGACATTGAGGTTTGAGTCAAATGCAAAGGACACGTCCCCATAAGGACAGTAAAGTCGACCTAACCTTAACTAATGACTTTTGTCTCTGTCTCTCAGCGTCCCTCCCTGCAGAGTCTCAGTCCAGACAACAGGACGTCCCACTCCATGGCTCCTCTGTGAACATCGTGCGGCGCTGTGGCCCTGCGCTCACTGCCCTCCTCAGGACCAGGTTCCACTGTGAGGCCGTGGTCTCTGGTGTGGACCTAGACCTGGGTCCAGGCCGACCCACCGTGATCCCAGTGAAACGTTTCGAGTCCTCACTGCCTTCAGGAGTGAAAGTGTCGGTGTGGAGAGCGGATCTCACCAACTTCTCTGCCGCTGCTGTGGTGAATGCCGCCAACTCTAAGCTGCAGCACTTTGGAGGTCTGGCCCTGGCTCTGTCGCAGGCGGGAGGTCCAGAGATCCAACAAGAGAGCGACGATTACGTTAAAATTCATGGAGATGTGAAGACAGGGCAGGCAGTGGCTTTAGGTGCAGGGAAGTTAAAATGTAAGAGGATCATCCATGCTGTTGGCCCTCAGCTCTTTTTCAAACCCAATCATCATGAGGTTTCAGCAGCCAGGCCTCAGCTAGAGAGAGCAGTCAGGAGTGTCCTTGAGATAGTGGAGAAAAAATGTCTGGAAACAGTTGCGATTCCTGCCATAAGCTCAGGACTTTTCAACTATCCTGTAGCTGAGTGTGCAGATGTGATAGTGGCCACAGTGAAGAGCTTTTACGGCAGCTCCACGTCTCCTCTGTTTATGCCCAAAGAGGTGCTGCTGGTGAACAACGACGAGCCCACGGTGAAGGAGATGGAGAGAGCCTGCTGTCACCTCCTGTCCCCGCCTCCAGGGTCCCACAGCCAGGCCACAGCAGGGAGAGGGTCCCAGCCTCCAGGGTCCCACAGCCAGGCCACAGCAGGGAGAGGGTCCCAGCCTCCAGGGTCCCACAGCCAGGCCACAGCAGGGAGAGGGTCCCAGCCTCCAGGGTCCCACAGCCAGGCCACAGCAGGGAGAGGGTCCCAGCCTCCAGGGTCCCACAGCCAGGCCACAGCAGGGAGAGGGTCCCAGCCTCCAGGGTTCCACAGCCAGGCCACAGCAGGGAGAGGGTCCCAGCCTCCAGGGTCCTATAGCCAGGCTGCGGCGGGGAGTGGACCACAGACCAGAGGGGCTAAAGGAGGGACACAACATCCACAAATACAGTTCGGACTGGTTCGAGTGATTCTGAGGAAGGGGAGACTCGAGGAGCAACAGGTACGTAATGTTGTGTACACTTAACTGTGTGGAGACAGAAAAATCAGATCATTTAGTCTTTTTTGCCGATAGATTAGTGCCGTATGGCTTGTTAACACACATATAGCCAGTGGCAGGTTTTAAGAATGAGCTCTAAAGTTATGATGCACATATTAGTCACACATTAGTCATAAAAAGTGCACTGTAATTTTTGTAAAAAGTCGACAAATGCTTTCTTTATAATATTCAAACATGTCACTGCCACAAGAAATTAGAAGTTTATTTCTTTTCATAAGTAAACCTTGTAAACATCTAATCTTTTTTTTAATCATAAAAAAGCTTGTTCTTAAATGGAGTCATGCCTGTTGTATAATTATAGCCCTGGCCTAAAATAACACACTAAAATTGACAATAATTAAGGAGTCTCAAAGGGCCCACTCATGTCCTGGGCCCCAGAGCAGCTGCACCGCCTCAGCTTCAGAGTAGCTGGAATAGGCTCTAGCCACCCAGTGACACCGAACTGGAATTAAATGCTAGAAGATGAATGAATTTAGCTGATTACAGTTGTCTGTACTGGACACCAGGCTCCATCAGAAACTGGGACGTAGAGGGACGTGGTCATGGTTTTTTGTGAATGACAGTCTTTCTTTCAGATGGACGTCATTGTGAACACTGCTGCTGCAGACAGAGACCTGAGCATGGGCCGAGTGTCCAGTGCTTTACTGAACAAAGCCGGTCCCAAAATGCAGGACGAGATAAACTTCTCTACTCTCTTTGGATCTATCATCATCACAAACTCCTACAAATTACACAGCAAACGGGTCTACCACACGTTCTGCACCGAAAAACACAGGACAGGAGCTCACCAGGTACGAGACTTACGGCTATCCTCAAGACCACACTGAGGTTTAGTATCTAAACATAACAGGCAAACGCCTTAACTAACTAACCACAGATTTAGACTGTGGACATTAAAACTACAGGAGCGGAGTGCACCAGCTGGGTTAAAGTCAGATACAGGTTTAAGGTCAGCTGTGATGCAGTGGAGTAGGGTTTTGTTTAGTTAATAAAGTGAAGGTAGTAGTGGAATGGTGAGTATGTGTCTAATAAATCTGTGGTTGTCTGTTTGATTCCAGTTTCTGTTCAGGTCCATTCAGGAGTGCTTGTTTTTAGCAGTGTCAGAGAATCACCAGTCCATTGCGTTCCCTGCCATAGGGACCGGTGCTCTGGGCTTCAGTAAGAGAGAGATTGCTGAGATCATGTGGAACGCTGTGTGCAACTTTGCTCAGAGATCACCCCAACCCTTGGAAGTGCACTTTGTCATCTTCCCTTCAGATGATGCGGTGTTTAAGGTTGGTTTTTTTGTTTTTTGAAAAGTCTGACCTGCGAGTTCAGAGGACCTCAGGTAAAGTGTGAAGTACCCAAAGCCCAAAAGTACATACTCCATGTTAGGGCTGGGTATTTCCAACAACCTCATGATACGATACGTATCCCGATACATTCTGAACAAAGCACAAGGTAAACAAGTTTACATGGATGTTTTATATTCTGTATATTGGCTGTGTGTGATATAACCTAACCAACATGACAATAACAGACATTGGTACATAAAATAATACACATTTTAACAAGCTTTAATTTATAGCCTCACTGCAGAGCCAACAAACTGCATGAGCCAGGTCTAACTCCTGATTCCAGAGTTGACAATTCCCCTCAGGTTTTGCTGACTGAAAAACACCATGCCCCTCCATGTTTGTTTACTAGACGCATGCTGCTGTTGTGTGCTGCCACCTATGGCAGAAATGTGTACTGCACCTTAGGGAACATCTTCAAAACTGCTGTTCCAGCTGTTTATAACATATTAACGTCATTTAAACAGCTGTATCAATACAGTAGCATGCTATGATACGTGTATCGTCTAAAAGTACTTCACGATATATTCCCGTATTGTAGAGCTGATTTTTTTTCACAAAAAATTTGATTTACAATTTAAAAACAATTTTTTTCCCCCACTTACTTAAAATCAAACTGAAGACAACAGAGAAATTGTCCAAAACAAGTTTAGCTTTATTGCTTTGATTTCCTCTTGAGGTTAAATGCAATCAGACAAATCAAATAGAAGAGAAGGCCCTGTGATTTTGCGGGGGACTTTCTTAAAAGTTGCGCTAAACCATGTGACCACGTGTGCTGTGTCTTGTTTTGTTATATTATATTGTGCTTTTGTATGTATGCTTGGCAAAACTGTATTTTAACTTTCTGGAGAGCATGTGGTGGCGCTCGTAGGAGCTGCTGCCTGGAGGCTTGCTCCAAATTCTTGCAATTTCCCCACTGAGGGACTAATAAAGGTATTCTTATTCTTATTATTCTTATTTATTGCTTTGCATTCCAGGCATTTGAAGAGGAACTGAAGTCTCTCCGACCTAAGGCAGCTCAGATGGAGTTTCCGCAGAGTAAGTCAGGTCTGGATCTGTTACTGATCTGTTCCTAATGTGCTTCTGACAGTGATGTTCATTTATGTATTCATTGTGTCTCAGTCTCCACAGGTGTCCCAGGATCAGCTCAGAGAGTGAACTCCAAACCATCTCTGCTCTCAGATCAGGAACTAGGTCTGAACTAAACCAGGACTAAACCAGAGTCTAACCCAGTGCTCAACTAGGACTAAATCAGTAACTAAACCAGAACTAAAAGCAGAATTGACCCAGTACAAATCTTAGACCAAAATCTGGACTAAGTGAGACTAAATCCAGGCTATGCAAAAACTAAAGCAAGACAAAATAGTAGCATTAACTCAGTAATTTAAGTTAAGCGTTATTTAAAAAGATGCAACAAAATGATGCTGAAGTAGCGGTGGTAGCTTTAGGCTGGATCCCATTTCTGCCCCTTAGCCCTTTGCCCTTCATTTTGTGCGTTCACGGAGACGAAGGGCTGTCCCAGTTCTCTTCTGCAGTGAGGTCGAGGGTTGTACTCCCCTCCTTTTCCAGATGCACACTTAAAACCAAGGGGTAGGAGGAGTTTACCATGATACGTCGCGTTTATGGGTAACATGGCAGCAACACAGATGTATATTCTGCATTTATGACCAAGAGTTACGACAGAGTTATTTTAAGTTTTGTTTAAAATAATGTAGGCTACATAAAATTAGCTCGTCTAATGGCAGTGCCTTACGCCATGTATCTGTTTTATTTTGTTGCTATTTCTTTTGTATTCATGTTGTAACTAAATAGTCTCACCATTTTGCGCTGACAGAGAAGACCTTAAACTTTATGCCAGTGTTTGTTTTATGTCGTTAGCCTCAGTAATCACTGAGATAGTCACCGTTATGCACATCACTATGAAATACAGGCTTTAGACGAGGATGTCGAGGTGTTTTTAAATAATATAATTGATGTTTCAGTCAAAAAACACAAAAAGCTGTATATAAGTCCCACAACCTTGTTTTAATGCCATTCATTTGATGCAGAGAGAAGCAGCAGCGGTCATGTGACCCACATGTGGCTGTATTTACAGAGACAGGTGATGTTTACCTGAGCACAGTGAGCTCCTCCTGCCCCACGCGGTGTATGGTGAAGATTAATCCCAGGACAGTTCTAGTTTTCAGCAGTTTGTTGCTTTCTCTGCTGTTACATTCACCAACAGTTCTCCTGTTGCTCACATGCGCCCCCTTCAGGCTAATGTAGGCTTGTTTAAAAAATTATTTAAAGTATAAACTGAGCAAATGTGCAGTGATGTCTAGCCTAATACAGCAGTGTAGGGGTGTCCCATTTCTTAGGGGTGTATTGTCAGCCCTACCTCTTACCCCTCTGTTTTAAGGTCTAAGGGGAAGGCGAAGGGCGAGGGGTAGGGGTAAGAATGAGAAATGGGATTGGGTCTTAGTTTTAGTTGCTCCTTTGTCCTCCAACAGAGAAAAGGAGAGTAAAGCTGAACGACGGCTCACACAGGAGTCACCTGGACTTGTGAGTGTTTACGACAGTGCTAAGGAACATGAGGCAAAAACAGAGAATAAACAAGCATAGTTACTGAGTTCTGCCTTAATGTAGAGTATAAAGGAGCCTTAAGATGTGTAAAGTGTTTCACATTCTCTTTTGTCTGTTGTTTATGGTTTGCAGCGTGGATCCCCAAAGACAAACCCTCCATCACCACAGAGCCTTGTATCAGCCTTCAGTCCTCCTCAGAGGAGAGCACTGCGGAGGCCAGAGCCTGGCTCCAGTCCCTGCTGTTCAGTGACTACGGCACTGCCTTCATCTTTAATAACTTCATCCAGCACCTCGGAGAGAAACAGCTGCTGGAACTGTCCCGGGACACTGAGGGCGTCCTGGTGGAGGAGTTACTGGAGAAGGGCTGCTCTGGGTTCATCGTGAGCGGGAACAAAGCTGAGGACATAGCTGTGGCTGCGGTGAAGATCGAGGAGATGCTGAGTGACGTTCAGCAGGAGTTCATCAGCGAGGAGCTGCAGGAGCTGAGGAGGGAGGGGAAGCTCCAGTTCAGAAGGGTCCAAGTGTCCAGGAAGGACCCCGCGATCAAACCTCTGCACCCACAGCTCAAAAAGGAAGGACTGCATTTGATAAAGGTTCAGTAAACACTGTACACATCATTTATCCTTCTGCTCCTCTCTGCTCCTCCTGTAGGAGGTCATGTGTGTCTGCTCCTCTCTGCTCCTCCTGTACGAGGTTATGTGTGACAGTGGTGTGTTGTGTTTTTCAGGTGGAGATGGTGGACAACCCGGTGCTGGAGAAACTCTTTAAGCTCCAGAAAGCCCAGATGTCCTCCTCCTCCTCTTCCTCCTCTGAGATCATGTTCCAGCTGGTTCCTGCTCAGTTCTGTGACATGGTCAGCCATATTGGATTCAGGCCTGAGTGTGCTCCTCCTGATGGTACAAAAACAACCTTACTTTTCTCTGCTTCTCACCTCCTCCTCACCTCCCTCTCTCCTCCTCTCTGCTCCTCTCACCTCCCTCTCTCCTCCCTCAGACCCGTCTCTTGGAGAAGGCGTGTACTTTGCTGCAGACCTGAACACTGCTCTGAGGCTGTGGAGCCACCACAGAGACCAGTATCTGTACGTGGTCCTGGCTGAGGTCCTGAAGGGGAAGTCCGGACCCGGTAAACCTGGTCTGGTCCTCCCTCCGCCTCTGGGGTCTGACCCTACGACCCGCCGCGACAGCATGGAGGGGCCCAGGGTCAGCGTCATCTTTAACCCTCTGCAGGCCTGGCCCAGGTTCATCCTCACCTGTAAGAACGAGGTGGACAGTGGGACGTCTCTGTAGGGACAGGGGACAATGGGACGTCTCTGTAGGGACAGGGGACAGCCGCTGGGAGCAGGCCGACAGTGGGACGTCTCTGTAGTCAACTCTCGATTTTATGTTTATGATTACAATTTTTTCTATTTTTATTTGCAGAATTTTTGTGTCTTCTCAGCAAACTTAAATTGTTGTACATTCCTTGATAACAGAAATTGAATAAAAATGTTGCTATTACAACAATGACAAGTAAAAATAACAAACATATATAAATAATTTGTCAGCGACTTTTATCAACAACTTTCAGCTACACTCCTTAAACAGATTCTCTACAGCAGCAAGCAATGCCTCTGAGAAACTAAGGGTGCTCCGATCAGGATTTTTGAGGCTGATCACCGATCAGACTTTGCTGTGATCGGCCGATACCTATCATGGCCGATACCGATCACATGGTCTCAATGTAGTAATTTATTGTATGCAGGTTATTATTATTCCCACTTGAAAAATACTGTACTCTTTGTAAATGTAAAAGTACAACAAAATTCTACTTGTTTTGTTTTAGAAGAGGTTTTGTTGCATTATCGGCCTTTAATGTGTGCTCAGTGTCTGTGTGGCTTTGTTTGAATGCTCCGCTGATGTAAAAATCAGCTGTTCTTCTTAATCGGTGCCTTTAGTGCGAGTCTGCGGGTGCTGCGCCTGCGTCCGCGTAACGTGCAGCCACACCAGGCTGAACCACAGAGGACTAAAGAGCAGACAGCTCCTGCAGCCAGTTCTGACAACATCTGAACCAAGAAAACGTGCACAAGAGAAAAGGTGCTCCTCTCAGACACACAGGGGACACATGGGCGGACATAAAGCAGCAGCTCCAGGGCAGGTTTGTGTTAGTTATAACCAGGGCTTAACTTAAAAACTCTGCTAGAATAACGCTACTGCTGTTTAATCAAACTGGAGCTGCAGGAACCATTACATCCCTAGTTTAAAGTCAAAGTCAAATGGCAGCACGGTTCTGATTTGGAGAACGTCTTGCAAAGGAAAAATACAAATGTAAATCTATGATGAACATATTTCTGATTGAATGATTTTATGCAAATCACATAATAAATAAAATAATGCATTAACTCACTGTAAACGTGTCCTGCACTTAATTCTCCAGCTCCTGTTGGTGGACTGCAGCTCAGCTCAGCACTGGGAGAACATCAGAGACAAACTGAGACAGGAGCAGAGACACTGGAGAGGCTCCAGGAGAGCTGCAACATTTACAGCACATTACACAGATATGACACAACACACACACTACACAGATATGACACAACACACAACAAAGATATGACACAACACACACACTACACAGATATGACACAACACACTACACAGATATGACACAACACACACACTACACAGATATGACACAACACACACTACACAGATATGACACAACACACTACACAGATATGACACAACACACACTACACAGATATGACACAACACACACACTACACAGATATGACACAACACACACTACACAGATATGACACAACACACACTACACAGATATGACACAACACACACTACACAGATGACACGACACAACACACACTACACAGATATGACACAACACACACTACACAGATATGACACAACACACACTACACAGATATGACACAACACACACACTACACAGATATGACACAACACACACTACACAGATATGACACAACACACACTACACAGATGACACGACACAACACACACTACACAGATATGACACAACACACACACTACACAGATATGACACAACACACACTACACAGATATGACACAACACACACTACACAGATATGACAACACACACTACACAGATGACATGACACAACACACAACACAGATATGACACAACACACACACTACACAGATATGACACAACACACACTACACAGATATGACACAACACACACTACACAGATATGACACAACACACACACTACACAGATATGACACAACACACACTACACAGATATGACACAACACACACACTACACAGATATGACACAACACACACTACACAGATATGACACAACACACACACTACACAGATATGACAACACACACACTACACAGATATGACACAAAACACACAACACACTACACAGATATGACACAACACACACTACACAGATATGACACAACACACACTACACAGATATGACACAACACACACTACACAGATATGACACAACACACTACACAGATATGACACAACACACACACTACACAGATATGACACAACACACACTACACAGATATGACACAACACACACTACACAGATATGACACAACACACACATTACACAGATATGACACAACATACACACTACACAGATATGACACAACATACACACTACACAGATATGACACAACACACACATTACACAGATATGACACAACATACACACTACACAGATATGACACAACACACACATTACACAGATATGACACAACATACACACTACACAGATATGACACAACACACACACTACACAGATATGACACAACACACACTACACAGATATGACACAACACACACATTACACAGATATGACACAACACACACTACACAGATATGACACAACACACACATTACACAGATATGACACAACATACACACTACACAGATATGACACAACATACACACTACACAGATATGACACAACACACACATTACACAGATATGACACAACATACACACTACACAGATATGACACAACACACACTACACAGATATGACACAACACACACTACACAGATATGACACAACACACACATTACACAGATATGACACAACATACACACTACACAGATATGACACAACATACACACTACACAGATATGACACAACACACACATTACACAGATATGACACAACATACACACTACACAGATATGACACAACACACACACTACACAGATATGACACAACACACACTACACAGATATGACACAACACACACATTACACAGATATGACAACATACACACTACACAGATATGACACAACATACACACTACACAGATATGACACAACATACACACTACACAGATATGACACAACATACACACTACACAGATATGACACAACACACACACTACACAGATATGACACAACACACACATTACACAGATATGACACAACATACACACTACACAGATATGACACAACATACACACTACACAGATATGACAACACACACATTACACAGATATGACACTCCAGCACACAAACCTTTAGCCTTGAATCTGAGAAATCTGTGAGAGGCTTAACATAAAGTTGAACATCTGCTGCTCTTTCCTAAACCTGTTTTTTGGGGTGGGTAAAATGATAAATGTGTTGTGAGCACAATATCAACCTCTTCTGTCTAAAATGTTTGTTATATTCCTAACACAGTCTGGATCAAAACACTTCAAACTTAAACCCAGATTTTATGAAAAAAGTTTATTGATAACAGAACATCAGAACATGACCACAGTAAACAAAAGACATTAACATGTGAGTAAACAGAATGTTAATGCAGTGTTTGTGATTGTCTCAGAAGTAAAGCCATAGACAGTTCAGATTTATGCAGAAGGACGGAGGCAGGACTTAGACTTAGACCGGTCTCAGGGCCAGGTCTGACCAGGACCACATCAGGAGCGGAAGGTGGTGACAGTATAAAGCTAATAAAGGTCGAAACACTGGTCATGGGACAAAACCAAAGCTTTACAGTCATAAAAATATCTTTAACAAAACATTTTTCTGAGAGCGCAGTGCAAGCTCTGAGTTTTTACCAAAATAGACACTACTTTTATAAACAGCCTGGCCTTTCTCTGTAACAAGCCTCACTCTCTGACCAATCACAAGTGTGTATGTAAAAGGGGGCGGGCTTTACACTCTGCTCTGTCTCAGATTGGTCGCGAGTCTGTCCGGTAGAGGTAGTTGGATCCGTTCGTTGGCCAGGCTGAGATAAGTTTCTGTACAGCGACCGTCTCTGAGCGGAGCGTTAACTCAGACTCAGCTCTGACAGTGACGGCTCACAGAGCTCAGGTCATGGCTGTCTCCTCCCTCAGATCCTCTCTGAGTCTGCACGGTTCTGTCTGACATCTGTGAAGTTCAACCACAGTCCTCTGTTTAACTGTTTAAAAGTCTCTAAAACTCTCTACAACATGATATTTAAACACCCAGAGTCTGCGTTATAAAGTTAAAGGGGAGCTATGCAACTTCTGTTTTTACCTTAACAGAGTCAGTGTGAGACTAAAGAAGCTGTTGCAGGGTGAGTACCGTATTTTCCGGACTATAAGTAGCTCTAGAGTATAAATCGCACTAGCCAAAAAATGCATAATGAAAAAGAAAAAACTGTATATAAGTCGCACTGGACTATAAGTCGCATTTTTTGGTGGAAATTTATTTTACAAAATCCAACACCAAGAACAGACATTTCATCTTGAAAGGCAAGTTATAGTAATAATAGAATAGAGAACAACAGCTGAATAGGTGTGCGCTATGCTAACGTAACACTGATGGTTATTCAGCTACATGAAGCATAAACAACGAACTGAATAGGTGTCTCGTATGTTAACGTAATATATTAACAGTTATTCACATAACTATAGCATAAAGAACATAATATAACAAGTTCACCAAACTCACCATCTCACTCCTAATCACTAAATCGTTTAAATTCTTCATCCTCGGTGTCGCTTCTGAACAACTCCACCAACTCCGGAGGTAGACGAAGCGCCGCTTCCTCCTCTGCGTGGCTGTCGTCAGACTCAGCATCAGTTCCATTTCCAATTATTCCGCTCTTTCTCAGTTGTCTTTATAGCCTAAGTTGTTAGCGGTAATGTTTACATTTTAAATTGTCAGTGGTACAGGTGCAGCAGATGCTGGTACACAAGCCTAGAGCGCCCTCTAACCAACACCTGAAATATTTTAATATATAAGTCGCACCTGAGTCGCACCCCTAGCCAGACTATGGAAAAAAGTGCCACTTATAGTCCGGAAAAAAACCGTAAAGCCCCTGCAGCGCCCCCTGGAGTATCCTGGTGAAAAACCAGCCTTGTAAGCAGAGCAAGGGGTCACAGAGGTCCAGCAGACTCCTGAGTAGTGCTTTACTCTCAGTTTACACCAAAAGCAGCGTCAGCTGCGTATGAACTGCTGTCTGCAGTCTGACGACTCACAGCAGCGGCAACAGATCAACTCGACTTCTGTTTTTCAAGCGTCTCCACAGCAGAGCTACAGAAACACAGGAAACAGGCTCCAAGTGTCAAAACAAATTTCCTCTACACTTTCAAAATAAAGGCCCCCCCTCCACAGCAGTAATGTGAACATGGAACTATAAGAAGTTAACTCTTGAGGAGCAGAAATGTTACATAATTTGCGACAATAAGCATCCATTTTAGAGGACAACATGAAGAAGGAGAAGGGGCCACAGTTTAGCTTTGAGACGGTGAGCGCTGAGCTCTCGGTGTAATGTGACGCTTTCAAACAGATGCAGGGAAAACAACCTGCTTTAGCAATGCCCCCAATGTAAATTCAGAGTTACTCCCAAATGTAGGGGGCGCTCTGGAGAGAAATATCAGACCTAAACAGCAGAGAAAAGAGGAAAGTTGCATAGCTCCCCTTTAATGTTAGGCTCTGTTTACACAACGCTCCAGTCTGAAACCTGTACATCTGATTTACTTCCCACAGTTCAGTTTTTGGACTGAAACGTGGTTATTGTGGTAGAGTCCGGCGTCAGCGTTACTCGGTGCACTCGGCGATCTCCGTCCCGTCCACGATCAGAGTGTGGATGATGCCGTCCCTCCTCTTGCCGCTGCTCACCGCCTTGATGCAGCAGCAGTGGTCGCTCAGGGTGAAGTGCGTCTCTGTGCCGTCGTCCACAAACTCGCCCTGGACAAGACAGCGCGGTTAGACACCAGTGAGCGTTACTCAGACCTGAGGCTTTACTGTGAGACTCACGGCTGTCTCGATCTTCTGTCCGTTACACCACACGTCCATGGTGTCCTTCTCTGCAATCAAAACACAAACACTGAGCCAAAAGTGCTGTCAGTGTGTTTTAGCCCAGAATATGAGTAAACATTGCTGCGGCACATTTAAAGTTCACCACACACTGTTACATAATCTCCTAATATGTGACATAAATGAAGTGGTTAATATGCAGCTTATGGCCTGATGCAGAATTCCTTCATCTCCTCCCTCCGCTTCCTCTGACAGGAGCCTGTCCCAGCTGCTGTGGGCCTGAGGCGGGGTCCGCCCTGGACCAGAGAGGCTCAGGGCTGACACCTGAGCCCTGTACACCAGGGTTCAGCAGGGTTCAACAAGTTCAATTTAAATTTCAATTAAATCTTTTTTTTTTACTTTTTTGAGAAAATATATGCATGCAGTGTACAAAAAAGATCAAATCCACAAAATTTATTTTATTTATAATAATTATATTTAGTTTAGTTTATTCTTTATTTGTCAGGGACCATGTGCAAATTTCACAAACAAGAGATCCATACCAGATATAGCTACAGGCTACTTCCATCTGCAGTCCAAATATTATTTGCTACTGTTTGGAACGGTGAGTTCTGCAAAGCATTTTGGTCTTGATTTTAAAAGATCTGTGCTCTTGTATCGCTGACGATGATGCACCAGTGGGCATTTTAGAAAAATTATTGTTAAAAAGTATTATTATTCTATTGATCAAATTTACAGGACATGTTTAATGGTATTTAATATCTAGAACGCCACATTTCTGCAAATGTAGGACTTTTCTAGGCCTGAAATTCCGAGTTTTAAATGTAAGACATTTTTCATGACCCTTGGACGGCCCCAGTACTGCGTCCGGAGCTCGGATGTGTGAGTGTGAGGAGGAGTCAGATGTGAGTGTGAGGAGAAGTCAGATGTGTGAGTGTGAGGAGAAGTCAGACGTGTGAGTGTGAGGAGAAGTCAGATGTGAGTGTGAGGAGAAGTCAGATGTGTGAGTGTGAGGAGAAGTCAGACGTGTGAGTGTGAGGAGAAGTCAGACGTGTGAGTGTGAGGAGAAGTCAGGTGTGTGAGTGTGAGGAGAAGTCAGACGTGTGAGTGTGAGGAGGAGTCAGATGTGAGTGTGAGGAGAAGTCAGATGTGTGAGTGTGAGGAGAAGTCAGACGTGTGAGTGTGAGGAGAAGTCAGATGTGTGAGTGTGAGGAGAAGTCAGACGTGTGAGTGTGAGGAGGAGTCAGATGTGAGTGTGAGGAGAAGTCAGACGTGTGAGTGTGAGGAGAAGTCAGACGTGTGAGTGTGAGGAGAAGTCAGATGTGTGAGTGTGAGGAGAAGTCAGACGTGTGAGTGTGAGGAGAAGTCAGACGTGTGAGTGTGAGGAGAAGTCAGATGTGTGAGTGTGAGGAGAAGTCAGACGTGTGAGTGTGAGGAGGAGTCAGATGTGAGTGTGAGGAGAAGTCAGATGTGTGAGTGTGAGGAGAAGTCAGACGTGTGAGTGTGAGGAGGAGTCAGATGTGAGTGTGAGGAGAAGTCAGACGTGTGAGTGTGAGGAGAAGTCAGACGTGTGAGTGTGAGGAGAAGTCAGATGTGTGAGTGTGAGGAGAAGTCAGACGTGTGAGTGTGAGGAGAAGTCAGACGTGTGAGTGTGAGGAGAAGTCAGACGTGTGAGTGTGAGGAGAAGTCAGACGTGTGAGTGTGAGGAGGAGTCAGATGTGAGTGTGAGGAGAAGTCAGGTGTGTGAGTGTGAGGAGAAGTCAGACGTGTGAGTGTGAGGAGGAGTCAGATGTGAGTGTGAGGAGAAGTCAGACGTGTGAGTGTGAGGAGAAGTCAGACGTGTGAGTGTGAGGAGAAGTCAGATGTGTGAGTGTGAGGAGAAGTCAGACGTGTGAGTGTGAGGAGAAGTCAGACGTGTGAGTGTGAGGAGAAGTCAGATGTGTGAGTGTGAGGAGAAGTCAGACGTGTGAGTGTGAGGAGGAGTCAGATGTGAGTGTGAGGAGAAGTCAGATGTGTGAGTGTGAGGAGAAGTCAGACGTGTGAGTGTGAGGAGGAGTCAGATGTGAGTGTGAGGAGAAGTCAGACGTGTGAGTGTGAGGAGAAGTCAGACGTGTGAGTGTGAGGAGAAGTCAGATGTGTGAGTGTGAGGAGAAGTCAGACGTGTGAGTGTGAGGAGAAGTCAGACGTGTGAGTGTGAGGAGAAGTCAGACGTGTGAGTGTGAGGAGAAGTCAGACGTGTGAGTGTGAGGAGGAGTCAGATGTGAGTGTGAGGAGAAGTCAGGTGTGTGAGTGTGAGGAGAAGTCAGACGTGTGAGTGTGAGGAGGAGTCAGATGTGAGTGTGAGGAGAAGTCAGACGTGTGAGTGTGAGGAGAAGTCAGACGTGTGAGTGTGAGGAGAAGTCAGATGTGTGAGTGTGAGGAGAAGTCAGACGTGTGAGTGTGAGGAGAAGTCAGACGTGTGAGTGTGAGGAGAAGTCAGGTGTGTGAGTGTGAGGAGAAGTCAGACGTGTGAGTGTGAGGAGAAGTCAGACGTGTGAGTGTGAGGAGAAGTCAGACGTGTGAGTGTGAGGAGAAGTCAGATGTGTGAGTGTGAGGAGAAGTCAGATGTGTGAGTGTGAGGAGAAGTCAGATGTGTGAGTGTGAGGAGAAGTCAGACGTGTGAGTGTGAGGAGAAGTCAGATGTGAGTGTGAGGAGAAGTCAGATGTGACTGTGAGGAGAAGTCAGATGTGTGAGTGTGAGGAGAAGTCAGATGTGTGAGTGTGAGGAGAAGTCAGATGTGTGAGTGTGAGGAGAAGTCAGATGTGTGAGTGTGAGGAGAAGTCAGATGTGTAAGTGTGAGGAGAAGTCAGATGTGTGAGTGTGAGGAGAAGTCAGACGTGTGAGTGTGAGGAGAAGTCAGATGTGAGTGTGAGGAGAAGTCAGATGTGACTGTGAGGAGAAGTCAGATGTGTGAGTGTGAGGAGAAGTCAGATGTGTGAGTGTGAGGAGAAGTCAGATGTGAGTGTGAGGAGAAGTCAGATGTGTAAGTGTGAGGAGAAGTCAGATGTGAGTGTGAGGAGAAGTCAGATGTGTGAGTGTGAGGAGAAGTCAGATGTGTGAGTGTGAGGAGAAGTCAGATGTGAGTGTGAGGAGAAGTCAGATGTGTAAGTGTGAGGAGAAGTCAGATGTGAGTGTGAGGAGAAGTCAGACGTGTGAGTGTGAGGAGAAGTCAGATGTGTGAGTGTGAGGAGAAGTCAGACGTGTGAGTGTGAGGAGAAGTCAGACGTGTGAGTGTGAGGAGAAGTCAGACGTGTGAGTGTGAGGAGAAGTCAGATGTGTGAGTGTGAGGAGAAGTCAGATGTGTGAGTGTGAGGAGAAGTCAGGTGTGTGAGTGTGAGGAGAAGTCAGGTGTGTGAGTGTGAGGAGAAGTCAGGTGTGTGAGTGTGAGGAGAAGTCAGGTGTGTGAGTGTGAGGAGAAGTCAGACGTGTGAGTGTGAGGAGAAGTCAGGTGTGTGAGTGTGAGGAGAAGTCAGACGTGTGAGTGTGAGGAGAAGTCAGATGTGTGAGTGTGAGGAGAAGTCAGGTGTGTGAGTGTGAGGAGAAGTCAGACGTGTGAGTGTGAGGAGAAGTCAGATGTGTGAGTGTGAGGAGAAGTCAGACGTGTGAGTGTGAGGAGAAGTCAGGTGTGTGAGTGTGAGGAGAAGTCAGATGTGTGAGTGTGAGGAGAAGTCAGGTGTGTGAGTGTGAGGAGAAGTCAGGTGTGTGAGTGTGAGGAGAAGTCAGATGTGTAAGTGTGAGGAGGAGTCAGATGTGTGAGTGTGAGGAGAAGGTCTGGAGGCTGAGGACCTGTGTGACGTTCGAGCGAGTAAACAGTCAGTGCTTAACCCACGTCACTGTGAAGGACTCAGGACACTGTTCACTCTGAGACACGACTGTGGAGAGAACCCATTGTAACACTCAGAGGGACCAGGAGTCTAACCCACAACCTCCTCCTCACTCAGAGACAGCAGACAGGCTAACCACTCTGCCACAGTAACAGGGAGGACGTGGCTCGATCTCACATTGCATTGATAAAAGCTTAGTAATAAAGACTGACTGCTGTTATTACATGGTTATTGTTGATGATTTAGGCCCAAACAGTTTACAGCAGATTTGTTCATAAACAGTACACTGTGGGGTCGCTGTTATATTTTATTTAAGGTAAGGAAACTCTACTTTATTGTCCCAGGCCTGTTGAGCAGGTTTGATGGGAGAAACCTGAGGAAACCCAGACACGAGGAGAACATGAGATGATTGTATATGATTATATGATTGTACACACAGATACAGAAAGCTTCCTCTCAGAGCGGGTCTCAGGTCTCAGAGCAGGTCTCAGGTCTCAGAGCAGGTCTCAGGTCTCAGAGCAGGTCTCAGTTCTCAGAGCAGGTCTCAGTTCTCAGAGCAGGTCTCAGGTCTCAGAGCAGGTCTCAGAGCTCAGAGCAGGTCTCAGAGCAGGTCTCAGGTCTCAGAGCAGGTCTCAGAGCTCAGAGCAGGTCTCAGAGCAGGTCTCAGAGCTCAGAGCAGGTCTCAGAGCAGGTCTCAGAGCAGGTCTCAGTTCTCAGAGCAGGTCTCAGGTCTCAGAGCAGGTCTCAGGTCTCAGAGCAGGTCTCAGGTCTCAGAGCAGGTCTCAGAGCTCAGAGCAGGTCTCAGAGCAGGTCTCAGAGCAGGTCTCAGAGCAGGTCTCAGAGCTCAGAGCAGGTCTCAGAGCAGGTCTCAGAGCAGGTCTCAGAGCAGGTCTCAGAGCTCAGAGCAGGTCTCAGAGCAGGTCTCAGAGCAGGTCTCAGAGCAGGTCTCAGTTCTCAGAGCAGGTCTCAGGTCTCAGAGCAGCTCTGTGTGGATTAGGTGAACAGATGGCTTTAGAGATCGCAGAGGTAAAGACGTTTAACAGATTAAGCTCCCCTCTGTGTGTGATCCAGAGGCTGAGGGGTTAGAGACACAGCTCTCAGAGGACTCAGAGGACTCACTTCTAGGTTCACCCACACTGGGGACTCCAGTCCTCCTCTGTCCTCCCCTGTCCCCCAGCTCTCTGACCCATGGCTCTGCGGCACAGGTCACTTCAAACGTGACTCCTGTGAGAGCGTCTGAGGCTGAGGCCATTGTTCAGTTTGTTGTCAGCAGCTCGTGTTCCCTGTGCGCCTGTTGCCCAGTGACCCTTGGCCAGACTAACCCTCTCTCTTCTGTCCCTGGTCTCTGTGGAGCAGTAACAGTGGACTCTGAATGTCCCTGGATACATCTGTAAACCCTCACAATAAGAGTTACCAAGTAATGACAAACAGAGCGGACTTCAGGTTTCAGGTTTCACTCCAGCTCCACTCCGCAGGTCTGTATTGAACCTCCTAAAGGAAAAAGAGCATTAGATTAATAACAGCCTCTCACCAAGCACGACCCTGCAGTCCGTCCCGTCCAGGTTGAGGAGCCAGGTGCTGGTGACCTTTGACCTGTTCTCCATGTACTTCTTCAGGCTCTTCCCGTTGATCTCCAGCGTGTACTCATACGCGAAGCCACTCACGGCGTCGATGTTGATGGTGGCTTTAGTGTTGGCCTTCCCCACCGAGAACGTCTCCTTCCCCACGAGCTTAAACATCCAGTCCCTGCGCAGGATCTCCTGCAAGACAACACAATCTGAAATATCTCTTACAGGACAACACATTCTGAAACATCTCCTACAGGACAGCACAATCTGAAACATCTCCTACTGGACAACACATTCTGAAACATCTCCTACAGGACAACACAATCTGAAACATCTCCTACTGGACAGCACAATCTGAAACATCTCCTACTGGACAACACATTCTGAAACATCTCCTACAGGACAGCACAATCTGAAACATCTCCTACAGGACAGCACAATCTGAAACATCTCCTACTGGACAACACAATCTGAAACATCTCCTACTGGACAACACAATCTGAAACATCTCCTACTGGACAGCACAATCTGAAACATCTCCTGTAGGACAACGCAATCTGAAACATCTCCTGTAGGACAACACAATCTGAAATATTTCCTACAGGACAACACAATCTGAAACATCTCCTACAGGACAACACAATCTGAAACATCTCCTACAGGACAACACAATCTGAAACATCTCCTACAGGACAACACAATCTGAAACATCTCCTACAGGACAGCACAATCTGAAACATCTCCTGTAGGATAACACAATCTGAAACACCGCCTACAGGACAACACAATCTGAAACATCTCCTACAGGACAACACAATCTGAAACATCTCCTGTAGAACAACACAATCTGAAACATCTCCTACAGGACAACACAATCTGAAACATCTCCTGTAGGACAACACAATCTGAAACCTCTCCTACAGGACAGCACAATCTGAAACATCTCCTGTAGGACAACACAATCTGAAACATCTCCTGTAGGACAACACAATCTGAAACATCTCCTGTAGGACAACACAATCTGAAACATCTCCTACAGGACAGCACAATCTGAAACATCTCCTACAGGACAACACAATCTGAAACATCTCCTGTAGGATAACACAATCTGAAACATTGCCTACAGGACAACACAATCTGAAACATCTCCTACAGGACAACACAATCTGAAACATCTCCTACAGGACAACACAATCGGAAACATCTCCTACAGGACAACACAATCGGAAACATCTCCTACAGGACAACACAATCGGAAACATCTCCTACAGAACAACACAATCTGAAACATCTCCTACAGGACAACACAATCTGAAACATCTCCTACGGGACAACACAATCTGAAACATCTCCTGTAGGACAACACAATCTGAAACATCTACAGGACAACACAATCTGAAACATCTCCTGTAGGACAACACAATCTGAAACATCTCCTACAGGACAACACAATCTGAAACATTGCCTACAGGACAACACAATCTGAAACATCTCCTACAGGACAACACAATCTGAAACATCTCCTACAGGACAACACAATCTGAAACATTGCCTACAGGACAACACAATCTGAAACATCTCCTACAGGACAGCACAATCTGAAACATCTCCTACAGGACAACACAATCTGAAACATCTCCTACGGGACAACACAATCTGAAACATCTCCTGTAGGACAACACAATCTGAAACATCTACAGGACAACACAATCTGAAACATCTCCTGTAGGACAACACAATCTGAAACATCTCCTGTAGGACAACACAATCTGAAACATCTCCTGTAGGACAACACAATCTGAAACATCTCCTGTAGAACAACACAATCTGAAACATCTCCTGTAGGACAACACAATCTGAAACATCTCCTGTAGAACAACACAATCTGAAACATCTCCTACAGGACAACACAATCTGAAACATCTCCTGTAGAACAACACAATCTGAAACATCTCCTGTAGGACAACACAATCTGAAACATCTCCTGTAGAACAACACAATCTGAAACATCTCCTACAGAACAACACAATCTGAAACATCTCCTGTAGAACAACACAATCTGAAACATCTCCTGTAGGACAACACAATCTGAAACCTCTCCTACAGGACAGCACAATCTGAAACATCTCCTGTAGGACATCCTCCACTGCCATACACCAGTGTAAACACACACTGGAGGCAAGGAGGGTAAAGTGTCTTGCCCAAGGACACGACGGCAGTATGAGACAAATTTCACTAAACACTGAAAAATATATTTTATAAACCGTCCAAAGCCGTCACGTCAAAATCATTTTTGAGAGTTACTCTCTCTAACAAGTAAATCACACAAACATCAGCATTAAAGCTCAACAGTCTGCTGCTGACGATTGTCTAAAATATGCAAAATCAGACCAATATCCATCCCAAGTCAGTACAGGGCGAACTGAAAAAGCATCAGTGAGATTTAAAATAACTCTTTTAAAATATAAACTTATTACATAGTTCTAACAATGTATTATTTTATTCAGACTCTGACTGAACATGGCACGTTTTTTCTATAACAATAATAATACTGCTGTGTCCAGACTGAGATGGTAGTGGGTATGTCCAGAGGAGGGACAGTGAAGAGCAGAGAGGAGCTTTATGAAGTTAGTTGGTGTGAGAGCAGAGGATGCAGAGGAAGTGTGACCTGCTCCTGTCTGTGCTGCTGCAGGAGTCAACGGATGATGCGGATAAAGGCCCAGTGAATAATAACCAGACTGTGACTCTGTACCTTCCCGTCCACGTGGATGACCCTCTTCCCGGTGGTGGTGCCATGCTCGAACTCAATGGTGTGGACTCTGTCGCTGAGAGCCACCTCCCAGACCGCGGCCAGGTCACTGGACATGGTCCCGACCCAGAGAGACCCACACAGACAGACACAGACCCACACAGAAACCGGACCCCGGAGCAGAACCAGAAACACCCGCAGGAGAACCCGGGCTAGAGCTGCAAGTCCAGGTCCGGAGCAGACTTAGACAGCAGCGGCAGAGTGAGGAAAGCTACAGCGGGGAGGCGGAGAGCTTCCTGTGAGCTACAAGAAAACAAGAAAATAACATCATTAGTACAACAATAATGTGTATTTAATTACTCTTTTTTATTATTGTGTACTAAATCAACGTAAACTGTATAATATTTCATGTAAGAAACGTGTAAACTGTTCATCATATGTACATAATTGTGTTTTATTGTGAAGTAAAGCGGAAGTACTTTACAGCAGCGTCGCTAACTTTGTCGTCGCTCCGTCGCTGAGAGCCGCTGCTAACCTTTAGCTAAAAGTGCGGTGTTTAAACCTTATTAAAGCTTATTTCAGAGCTGAGCAGAGCGTGAGCAGAGCGTGAGCAGAGTGTGAGAGAGCAGGAGCAGATGTTTACCTGCTGCAGTCCGCGGTTAGCTGAGGAAAAGCCGGAGTTAGCCGCCGTTAGCCGCGGACACAACACAGGACCGAGCTCTGTGGTTGTGCTGTTACTACGGCAACACGGCGGGCTGACGTCACGGGGCCTGCGTCACCGAGGCCACGCACACCCCTGCACGAACCATAAACGTAAACAATAAACCAACGCTCGAGACTATCAAGTGTACACAGATATTTATGGTTGTTTGTTTTATTACACTCATATATTCATATAGAAGTCATTTTTAAGTATTTATTTATTTTTTGCTAATAAAAAAATGTCAAACTGTATTTTTTGTGGAGACTTGACGTTCATCTAAGCCTGAGGCTACCACAACAATTTAATAATATTTTATTTAATAACTAAGGTGGATTTTGCTTAAGGTTTTTGAACAGAATGTGTGTTCAATAGAAGAAACCAGGTCTAAAACCAGGACTAAACCAGGTCTAAAACCAGAACTAAATCAGATCTAAAACCAGGACTAAACCAGGTCTAAAACCAGGACTACAGCAGGTCTAAAACCAGGACTAAACCAGGTCTAAAACCAGGACTAAACCAGGACTAAACCAGGTCTAAAACCAGGACTACAGCAGGTCTAAAACCAGGACTAAACCAGGTCTAAAACCAGGACTAAACCAGGACTAAACCAGGTCTAAAACCAGGACTACAGCAGGTCTAAAACCAGGACTAAACCAGGTCTAAAACCAGGACTAAACCAGGACTAAACCAGGTCTAAAATCAGGACTAAACCAGGTCTACAACCAGGACTAAACCAGGTCTAAAACCAGGACTAAACCAGGACTAAACCAGGTCTAAAATCAGGACTAAACCAGGTCTAAAACCAGAACTAAACCAGGTCTAAAACCAGGACTAAACCAGGACTAAACCAGGACTAAACCAGGACTAAACCAGATCTAAAAACAGGACTAAACCAGGACTAAACCAGATCTAAAACCAGGACTAAACCAGATCTAAAACCAGGACTAAACCAGGTCTAAAACCAGAACTAAACCAGGTCTAAAACCAGGACTAAACCAGGACTAAACCAGATCTAAAACCAGGTCTAAAACCAGGACTAAACCAGGTCTAAAACCAGGACTAAACCAGGACTAAACCAGGACTAAACCAGATCTAAAAACAGGACTAAACCAGATCTAAAACCAGGACTAAACCAGGTCTACAACCAGGACTAAACCAGGTCTAAAACCAGGACTAAACCAGGTCTAAAACCAGGACTAAACCAGGACTAAACCAGGTCTAAAACCAGGACTAAACAAGGACTAAACCAGATCTAAAACCAGATCTAAAACCAGGACTAAACCAGGTCTAAAACCAGGACTAAACCAGGACTAAACCAGGTCTAAAACCAGGACTAAACCAGGACTAAACCAGATCTAAAAACAGGACTAAACCAGGTCTAAAACCAGGACTAAACCAGGTCTAAAACCAGGACTAAACCAGGTCTAAAACCAGGACTAAACCAGGACTAAACCAGGTCTAAAACCAGGACTAAACCAGGACTAAACCAGGACTAAACCAGATCTAAAAACAGGACTAAACCAGGTCTAAAACCAGGACTAAACCAGGTCTAAAACCAGGACTAAACCAGGACTACAGCAGGTCTAAAACCAGGACTACAGCAGGTCTAAAACCAGGACTAAACCAGGTCTAAAATCAGGACTAAACCAGGTCTACAACCAGGACTAAACCAGGTCTAAAACCAGGACTAAACCAGGACTAAACCAGGACTAAACCAGGTCTAAAACCAGGACTAAACCAGGACTAAACCAGGTCTAAAACCAGGACTAAACCAGGTCTAAAACCAGGACTAAACCAGGACTAAACCAGGTCTAAAACCAGAACTAAACCAGGTCTAAAACCAGGACTAAACCAGGACTAAACCAGATCTAAAACCAGGTCTAAAACCAGGACTAAACCAGGTCTAAAACCAGGACTAAACCAGGACTAAACCAGGACTAAACCAGATCTAAAACCAGGACTAAACCAGGTCTAAAACCAGGACTAAACCAGGACTAAACCAGGTCTAAAACCAGAACTAAACCAGGTCTAAAACCAGGACTAAACAAGGACTAAACCAGATCTAAAACCAGGTCTAAAACCAGGACTAAACCAGGTCTAAAACCAGGACTAAACCAGGTCTAAAACCAGGACTAAAACCAGAACTAAATCAGATCTAAAACCAGGACTAAACCAGGTCTAAAATCAGGACTAAACCAGGACTAAACCAGATCTAAAAACAGGACTAAACCAGGACTAAACCAGGTCTAAAACCAGGACTAAACCAGGACTAAAACCAGGACTAAACCAGGTCTAAAACCAGGACTAAACCAGGACTAAACCAGGTCTAAAACCAGGACTAAACCAGATCTAAAACCAGGACTAAACCAGGACTAAACCAGGTCTAAAACCAGAACTAAACCAGGTCTAAAAACAGGACTAAACCAGGACTAAACCAGGTCTAAAACCAGGACTAAACCAGATCTAAAACCAGGACTAAACCAGGACTAAACCAGGTCTAAAACCAGAACTAAACCAGGTCTAAAACCAGGACTAAACAAGGACTAAACCAGATCTAAAACCAGGTCTAAAACCAGGACTAAACCAGGTCTACAACCAGGACTAAACCAGGTCTAAAACCAGGACTAAACCAGGACTAAACCAGGTCTAAAACCAGGTCTAAAACCAGGACTAAACCAGGACTAAACCAGGTCTAAAACCAGAACTAAACCAGGTCTAAAACCAGGACTAAACCAGGTCTAAAACCAGGACTAAACCAGGTCTAAAACCAGGACTAAACCAGGACTAAACCAGATCTAAAACCAGGACTAAACCAGGTCTAAAACCAGGACTAAACCAGGACTAAACCAGATCTAAAAACAGGACTAAACCAGATCTAAAACCAGGACTAAACCAGGTCTAAAACCAGGACTAAACCAGGACTAAACCAGGTCTAAAACCAGGACTAAACCAGGTCTAAAACCAGGACTAAACCAGGTCTAAAACCAGGACTAAACCAGGTCTAAAACCAGGACTAAACCAGGTCTAAAACCAGAACTAAATCAGATCTAAAACCAGGACTAAACCAGGTCTACAACCAGGTCTAAAAACCAGGACTAAACCAGGTCTAAAACCAGGTCTAAAACCAGGACTAAACCAGGTCTAAAACCAGTAATAAACCAGTCTAAAACCAGGACTAAACCAGGTCTAAAACCAGGACTAAAGCAGGTCTAAAACCAGGACTAAACCAGGACTAAACCAGGTCTAAAATCAGGACTAATCCAGATCTAAAACCAGGACTAAACCTGGTTTTAGGCTGGTTTAGTCCTAGTTGTAGACCTGGACTAAACCAGATCTAAACCAAGCTCCTCATTGTGGCTCTGAACCAGAATGTGGTACATTTCTCAGTAGAAGATCCTCTGTGGAGCCCTGTCTTCAGAACAGTACAGAGTTTAGTCTCTGTGGTGCTGCTCCTGTCTGCTCCTCCAAACTGAGTGTGTGCTGATAAAGATCTACTGTCAGGACTGAACTAGCTCCACCTGTACTATCCCTTTCAAAATAAAAGACTGAGACTCAGTTCTGTATGATCCGTCTACTCTGCTTTTATTACAAAACTGTCGTACATAATGTTTGTGTAAAAGTGAGTCAGCTCTAAACTACAGAGTACTGCAGTACGTGGACAACAGAGTACTGCAGTACGTGGACTACAGAGTACTGCAGTATGTGGTCCTCAGGGTCTGAGCTCAGGGTCAGACACAAATAAAAAAACAAAGACAGAGTAGAAAAAGACCTAGGAATGTTCAGCTACAGTTAATACAAAAACACATTGGAGGCTGCGTCCACACCAACGGCATTTCAGCTTCAAACCAGCAACTCTGCAGCACCGCTTTCTGAATTCTGTGTAAAAAGCGTTGAGGTGGACGCAACCTTGGACAGAAACAGTGTTCCCCTTCATCGTTAAACCAGTAAAAGCTACTCATTAGACTCACATTCTGGATAAGAACATTAAAGTTATATATTTAAAAAATATACTTCATATCTACAGGAGGTCGTTTAAACTGGAATAAAAATACATCTGTGAGCTAAAATACTCTGAGCTAAGTGTAGCAGGAGATAAAGGAGAAGTGAGGGACGCTGCTGGGAACAAGTGTGGCATTTGGTGGCAGAGTGGTTAGCCAGAGTGGTCTCCACAGTACCAAGGCTGTGGGTTACATCACACAGTTCTCCTAGTGGTCAATAAAATGTGGTTAAAGTTACAGCGAGCGCATGATAAAATAAACAGGTCTCACATCACCCGCTCTCTGTTCATCTAACGCTTCAGATACAGCTCAGTCATTCACAGATAAAGCAGTGATTGCTCCAGTAATTATACATTCATGTGTGTAAGGCAGAGTCTCTACAGCGTCAGATGAACCCAGGACCATCACCGCCTGTGGCACTGTGGATCTGAGCAGATGTTCCACACAGCTGGTTGTTTCAGAGCCGGGAATCCTCAAACAGCATCTAATAAGGAACACATCCAGCTGTACACAGGCTCACAGGCAAGTGTACGCTTTGTGCCAGTCCCAAGCACAGATAAATACAGGCTTGTATCAGCAGCATATGGAGAAAAAACAACTTCATTCATCAGTGTGACCTCCACACCAGAGCCGCTGAGAGAGAGCTGTGCCTTCAGCATTTGAGTTAAATCTGTAGATAAAATAAAATCTGATGGTTTAAACATCTAAGACAGTGTCTCCTGTACAGCTGTAAGGTCGAAAAGGAAAGCTGTTCTCTGCATGTGACCCATCCTTCAGTGTCTCTGGGTTAAACCTGGTCAGGAGCAGAGGACCAGGTCTGAGCCAGGAACCTGGTCAGGACCTAGCTGGAGGATTATTGTGCCTGTTTTAGGTTGATGGAGGAAACCAACCAGACACAGCAAGAACATGAGAACTCCACAGAAAGGCCTCTGGAAATCAAATCTTGCTATGAGAGCATTTTGCCACCGTGTTGCGTGCTACTAACTTCTGGGAACTATTCTTAGGAACTATTTGTGTATAAAACCCAATGGAGATGTTGAAACTCTCACTGAGCAGCTCTGGTGCAGATGTTTTGCTGTGGTGACGCCTGAGGAAGGAAGGAGCAGCCACAGAGGAAAGACGATTCTACAAACCATGTTATGAGAGCAGATTAATAAACTGAACATTAGCATACACTTTCATAATACACGCTCGTGTCTCAGCAGCAGCTACTGGAAAAAGTCCATTCAGCATTCAACAATACAACGATATGAGTTCATTCTGATGAAGACTCAGCTACCTCCATGTGTAACTGTGAGTGTACAAGATCTCTTCAAACTCGCAGCAGCTAAAAGAGTATCAAATATTAAAGTATGTCCAGCAACTATGACAAGTGATTTCAAAGACCATCTGTAGAAAAAGGATAAAGGTAAAATAAGTGAGCTTCATAATAATAACAGACCAGCGCTGTGAACGTCTCCAGTGTTAGATCTTTTCCAGTGAGTTCTTCCAAACGAATCCAGTGACAGAGACAGAACCATCTCACATTCTCCTCCGAGCTTAAACAGAACAGAGGTCCACAGTCTGAGCCCGGGTCCGGTGAAGTCCACAGCTCCTCAGGGTCACAGCTCCAGTGTGTGTGGGGTCAGTGTTATAAATTCACTACTAAAACAGATTCACTTCGTTCCAAGTTTAACACCTTCTTCTGTCTCCAGTCCAGGGCTTAGTGCTGCATTCATGTGGTCCTCCTGTGGTCCAGCTTTCATTCCTTCTTCTGGATTTTTATCACAAGAACAAGATTCAATTGAGGAAACATTCAGTGTGTCTGTTGTGTGCAGTGTTAAACTCCTCTGGACCTCACCGTTCGTACCAAAATACTGTGAGGAGCAGCCAGAAAAGCGTTTTGTCAGCATTAAATACACGTTTTTGAGGTTCATTCATAAAAAATCTTTACATTTAGCTAATTAGCATTCCTTCCACAGTGCGTCACAAGCCAGTGTACTCCTTGTGCCAGTCCCAAGCCCGGATAAATGGACACGTTTACATCAGGAAGGGGACCTGAGGTAAAAATGTCAAATTAGGATGAGAGTCAGTGCACACAGGAGGCAGAGGAGTAACTGAGACTCCAGAAGAGAGAAGCTGAAAGGGAAGGAGAATAAACTTTGCTTACTAAGGCATCAATACTCAACATTAGGACTTAAGCAACGTTTTAAAAATCCACAGCCAATTTTAACTCCTTTTTAACTTGTTGCATTAAAAAAAAACATGTTTCGACTCCACATGAATGCAGCATAAGCTTTAAAAAACAGCTAAACTCTCGGTGCTTAATACTGACATTAATAAAAGTGACTCTTCAGTTCTTCAGGTGTCCGTTAGAAAGGTTTTTACACTTCATAAAATTCCTTCAACATTAAAATCCAGCCTCTCCAGTATTTCGTTGGGGGTAAGATCAGTGTCAAATGCAGCTGTTCCGTCCTCAGTCCTCTGCAGTCGTGTAGTGGATACAGAGACGGTCTGTGGTCGGTCCATCAGAGCTCGGTGGTGAGGAGGCCTCTGGATTTGGAGCCGTCCTCTGGAGGGGGCTGCTGAGCCGTGCTGCTGTAGAGGAACAAAATACAAAAGGATCAGTTCAGAACAGGGCTTTGCAGAGTGGGTAAAATAAAGTTTGTGTAGAGAATGAGTCTGTCCCAGCTGATGTTAGAAAATGGAGCAGTGGTTGGTCCTGTAGCCTCTGGAGCCTGTGCACTTGATGAAGTGAATGTGTCTAAATGTTTGACTCTGCTGCCTTCTCAAGCCACACAAACGTAACTACAGTATTTTCCGGACTGCAAGTTGCACTTTTTTCATAGCCTGGCTAGGGGTGTGACGTATACTCAGGTGCGACTTATATATTAAAATATTTCAGGTGTTGGTTAGAGGGCGCTCTAGGCTTGTGTACCAGCATCTGCTGCACCTGTACCACTGACAATTTAAAATGTAAACATTACCACTAACAACTTAGGCTATAAAGACAACTGAGAAAGAGCGGAATAATTGGAAATGGAACTGATGCTGAGTCTGACGACAGCCACGCAGAGGAGGAAGCGGCGCTTCGTCTACCTCCAGAGTTGGTGGAGTTGTTCAGAAGCGACACCGAGGATGAAGAATTTAAAGGATTTAGCGATTAGGAGTGAGATGGTGAGTTTGGTGAACTTGTTATATTATGTTCTTTATGCTATAGTTATGTGAATAACTGTTAATATATTACGTTAACATACGAGACACCTATTCAGTTCGTTGTTTATGCTTCATGTAGCTGAATAACCATCAGTGTTACGTTAGCATAGCGCACACCTATTCAGCCTGTTGTTCTCTATTCTATTATTACTATAACTTGCCTTTCAAGATGAAGTGTCGGATTTTGTAAAATAAATTTCCCCCAAAAAATGCGACTTATAGACGTTTTTTTCTTCTTCATTATGCATTTTTTGGCTAATGTGACTTATAGTCTGGAAAATACTGTATACCAACAGGTCAGCCATGGTTAAATCAAACTGTAGATGTCTTAAAGTTTAACATTCTGTATTTTAGTTTGTCCTGCTTTCTTAGCTCAGCACGTCTGCAGACTGCTTTCATTTTAAGATGTTATTGTTTTTAAATGTCTAAATGGGCTGCCCCCTCTCAGAGTTACTGTCTGTCCAGATTTCAACCGGAACAATGAGCTCAACTAACCAGCTCAGTTTAGAAAGTCCAAGAACACGAATGAGACCCAGAGCAGACAGGGCTTTTACCGCAGCTGCTCCGAGATTCTGGAACAGCCCAGTCTCTAAATATATTTAAATCTTTATTACATTACATTTGTTTCAATGAAAGCTGAGCTAGACTTGTTTGATTGTTGTTTTTATTCCATTTTATTGTTGTGTACTTTTAGTGTGTTCATGTTATTAAGGCTGTAAAGCACTGTGGGGAGTGTTTTAAATGTGCTATACAAACAAAGCTGATAAAGCTGATTTAAAATACAGTTCAGGTGAGGAATAATAAAAACACTCTCCTTGCTTCAGTGAGGCTCACCTGTTGTTGGTGCGAGTGAGAGCGACCTGTCCTTCTGCAGAGACTGTGGAGGTCTTAGACTCATGATCCAGGAGACCGTTACTGAAGATCCCAGGAGGCTGTGGAGGTGGCGGGGGAGAGGGAGGACAGAACGATAATCATTTATCACTGAGTGTATATCAGCAGTAAAGGTAAGGACAAATACACAGAACACATAACAAAAAAAGGCCAACAGAGACTATACTTTCTTGAAAAACTGGAGTCTTTTGATGTGGACAAAGTAATGTTGGAAATGTTTTACAGTGCTTTTGTGGAGAGTGAGCTGACTTTTTGCATCATCTGTTGGTTTGGGGCTGCAACCGAGGCACAAAAGAATTCACAAAGAAAAATAATTATCACTGCCATTAAAATACAAAGCATTACTCTCAGCAGTCTGCAGGATATTTACCCAGGTCCATCTCAGAACAAAGCAGAGAAAATGTTATCAAAACACCTGCTTTTTAATGCATCTGAGCTGCTCCCATCATACGGAGGTTCGATACCCAACCATCAGCAAAAACAGAACCAGACAATCGTTTGTCCCACAGGTAACTGGTCATTGAATACATTTTAAGTCTAAATTCTTAAATAACTATATCTCTATTCTGGTCTGCACAGAGCAACATTTATTCACACTTTTAGAGTTTTTTGATAATTAAAAATGTGTTCTTTATCAAACTTTTAATTTTTTTTTTGATAATGTGAAAATTGCTTTGTTTAAAGCTTACTGCACACCACTATACACTGCCCACCTATGGTGCAGTTACAGTAAAGCTAAGTTTAAAAAGCTTCAAGTTGCATTTAATGATGCACTCCGACTCCTGCTGAAGGTTCCTCGGTGGACGAGTGGCAGTCAGCTGTTTGTGCAGAATGCTGTGCCCACCTTACAGGCTGTCATTAGAAATTTTGTATATAAATTTATTATGCGATTGGAGGATTCTAAAAATGAAATTATTACAGTTTTAAGAATGCCTATGGTGAGCAGTGTACAGTACAAGTCTGAACTCTGGAGGCACTGGAGAAAGTGCTTGTATGGGCTATAGATGTAATGTATACTCTCTCCTGCGCACGCACGCACATACACACACACACATACACACCAATTGCGAGTCTGAAATAAAGGTTTGATTGAAAATGCACAGAAGGTGATCTTTGCATTTACCTCTTACTAATGTAGTGGCCTGTACAAAACCTGTTTTTCTAATTGATTTTATGTTGAATACACTGTCCGTAATGTGCTTAGTGTGGAGTGTTTTGTCTTATATGTTAAATGTTTTTACTCGCTGCAAACCAATTTTCGTACGGCCACAATAAACTGCTACCTACCTAGGCTGAGACTGGCTCTAATTTCATGATAGGGGTGATGTGTAGTTATAAACATTAAGTAAGTAGCAACTTAAGTTAGTGTGGTTAGTTCTGAGTTTAGTCACAATTTTTGGCCTTCTTATTCTTCATCTTGGCCCTGATTCAGTCCTTCCTGGGTTAAGTTTGTATATTATGCCTAATACATCCTCATACTGTGCAGTCACATTTTCTAGGGGTGTAACGATACAGTAACTGTATCGATGTATCGTTTTTGTTTTTTTCCTATGATACAACTACATCAATACACATGACCTTGTATGGAGTCATATTGTTTACTAGGAGGTGAATATCGATACATGAAGTAATGATCGATAATATCAGAAATATCAAAATTAGAAATTTGTTAAAATAAAACCAGATATGTTTTTTTGGAGATAAATTTAGTGTTTTTAATTAAATAAAATGTTATATTTAACTTTTCTTCACTCTCTGTCTGCTGGACATAATCAACCCCAGCCTCGGTGCTACATTTGTGAGTAAACTTATGATTTTTGGCAAAAAGTTGCTGTATCGATTATCGATACGAAGGTGTTGAATCGTATCGTTCCAAATTAGCCAATATCGTTCTTGAATTGTATCGAAACATATTGTATCTTTGCAAAAACTTTTCGTTACACCCCTAATATTTTCCACTGTACTGTGTTGTTATGGCTGAGTGAGTACTGACAGCGGAGGTGGGGATGATCCAGCGCGGGGTCAGCACAGGTTTGGGCGGCTGCACCGGAGGAAGCTGCAACATCAACACAGTGACAGAGGTTAGAGGGAAGATTATTAATAATAACAACGTGTTATTGTTGTGTGACAGACTGAGTCCTCACCACTGGAGTCACGTCGGTGAAGTCGATGAGGTTTTCAGAGAGAGGAGCAGAGATCAGCAGTTCCACCTCCTCTGGGCTCACCTACAGAGACATCACACTCTTCAACATGGTTTTATTCATATACGCTTTTTAAACCTGAGATTACTGAGATCCTGGGCTCAGATTGCCTGGGAATTCCAGCATTGAATCAATTTGATTTCTCGAGCGGTGCAAACCCGAGTAAACTGACAGCGGAGTAAGCCAATCAGAAAATGGTGGATGGATGTGACGTTAACAAAGCGACAAGAAACAACGTGAAAACATCCTTTTAAAAAAAAAAAAAAAAGTCTTCTAGTGCTGTAAGCTGCTGTGGTTTTAACGGAATTTACCGCTGAATGAACTGCAAGGGCTCAGAGGGACCTGCTGTAGATGTTCGGGGTCAGTTTTGGTCCATTTAGAGATATCTTTGGTCTAACATTATGAAGTGTCTTAATCACAAGTGGATTTTTCAAAGTTCCAGGTCTCTGTGACATTTTGTACATGTTTTTAGACAAAGACCCTGTCTGGATCAGGAATCAAACCCACAACCTTTCTGCTAAGAGGTAACACTGCAAATCATAGCCAGAATAGTTCTTGTTCTTGGACAATGCTGTGAAATTTATTAAAAACCAGTTCACTGTAACTGTAAACCTGGTTAAATCCAACAATCTGGTAAAAACAGTAGCTTTTCTTTTACAGTGTAGCAGGACTCGCAGGTAAAGCAGTGTTTTACCTGAGGAGCCAGAGGTTCTGAGGTGAACTCAGGAGGAACCGAGACAGAGAAGTCTTCAGTCAGACGCTCCACACTGAACAACACAAGAAGAACAATAAAGATTAGGCTGGGTCACTGCTAGTGTTGTCACGATACTAAAAATTCAACTCGATTTTGATACTAAAAAAATCCCTCAATACTCGATACCGACTTCGATACCACGCTGACAAAAATGACCAGTTTTCATTGAATGTTTGAGGTAATACATGGGCTCTAACTGCCCCCTCTTACCATCACCATATTATTCAAACTATATTTTGTATAGAATAATATTATTAGGCTGTTACTATATATGTAGCATACTTGTTAATATTTTCAAACTTTTATGCAAACAGTGGTTTATCCTCCAACACTCATGATGATCTTTTATTCAACACAATGCTAAATAATACAGTAATTAGTTTGTATATGTGATCCAAAATTACTTCAGATTATGATAAATGTTTCCTCAAAGGTAAAGTTTAATTACAGTTTACCTGTTTCCATTTTCTATAAATGGTAGTAGGTTATTAGGCTGCAGTAGCCATGGTTCATATTTATATTGTGGCTGCAGTCATTGACAGTGATGGGTCAGACCCGACAGAGTCAGGACCACAGTGGTCCCTTAAATATGGCCGCTTTGCTAACACTAACAGCTCTCTCCTTGCTCCGCTGGTAATGAGACATTTGCAGTTACATTTAGGCTGTTTTATGTCTGTTTGGGACGATGCCGCTGAGCAGTGACTCCCAGATCGGAGCGTGCTCGGTCCGCTTGGGACGTCCCACGGAAACTCCCACGGAAAACCTGCTGCGCTCGTGCAGCGGCACTCGTGGTCTTTGTGCAGTGGTGATAGCGGCGAGCGAGTGAACAGCTTTTAGTAAATTGTATTTAAAGAACAGTTTTGATGGAGGAAAGTTTTGTGCTGCGCTGACTGAGCCTGTCCTCCTCCTGTCCTCATCACTGGAGGGGAGGGGCTGAGCCTTGTGTTTCTGCGGCGCAGGTAAAGACGTCACATTATCAATACTTTTCCAAATAAATATCTCATTTAGATACTCATTTTAGTATCGATTAATATCTTGGTATGGATTTTTTTGATAACCCTAGTCACTGCTGAGAAAGCTTCTTCTTCCTTTATACTTTTATTAGTTTCATTCAGTTCCTCCTCAGAGGCACACTGTGGATGGCAGAATATGTTCACACAACTAAACTGACCTACACTATTATTTTAAAGTAAGTGTAGATTTCACAGTTTTGCAAAAGACTACGCTGCACTTTTGGTTCTCAACGAGAAGTGGGAGGCTAAAATCTTTCTCTCTATATTTATATTTTACTACTTTAATGGATTGGCTACAAAGGTAAATATCTGTTTGTCAAATGTTTAAAGGTAGCGGGTGGTGGTTGTAAATAAAAATGTGGCTATAAACTGAACAGAGGGATACCTGGCTCCAGCAGAGGACGTGACTGAGGACGGCTTGAGCAGGTCCCACTCCTGGACTTCAGGTCTCAGCGACAGAGAGCTGTTACTGCCCGTTCTCCCTGAATGCACCTTCAGCCTGTAACACACAGCAGCACACTTCAGATCACAGCAGGACTTAAAACTGTCACCCCAAGTCAGTTCATGTCTTTGTCCATAAGTCTGGAGTAAATTTAGCAAGTAGTCTGGCCTATTTAGGATAATATTTGTTTTTAGTCAGGAGGGATTATTTTTGGATAAAGAATGGGAGAGATACTGTGCCCACTTCTCTAAAGCTGTGAGTGAGTTTAATTGGAACTGGACAGGCTGCAGATTCCTCCTCTCCCTTTTTTTTTTTTTTTTAAGTTTTTGTATCTCCCCTCCCAAAGTTCTTATGGTGAATGAGTTGCCCAGTGGTGTTTTTGGTGCAGTACCTGGCAGCGGCGTCCTGGAGGTTACAGTTCTTATCTGCAGACAGCACAGGGAGTTCCTCTGGAGAGCTCTGGGACACACAAACACAAACACACACTGTATGTAAAGCTTGGGACACACCGGGGCGATCATTGGCCGCTGGGCGCGGTCAGATGGTTTGATGTGGTTGGTGATGTGAGTCTGTTTGGTGAGTTCTCTTCCATCAGGCGTAGTGGGACACAGTTGGGCTTAGTTCTGGCCGATTGAACATGTCAAATCAGCGTCAGGCCATTGTGCTCAGCTCTGATTGGCTGTGTCCCATTCACAATTTGTCAAACAGCTCTAGTTTAACATCAAAATACAAGGAACTTTCTGTTCTACAACTGCATTATGTTTCCACTAGGGCTGTCAACGTTAACGCATGCGATTAATAGAAAAAAAATTAACCACACAATCTGTTTTGCCATGCACCAGCTCTTCTCAAAGCATTCTGGAAGGCATTAGGCCATGTCAGGTAGTGCGTGACCATCTTGAAAATGTGCGTATATCACAACACTGACTTACTTTCACAGTGAACGACCCGCGCGTCCAGAGAAGAGAGAGCAGCTGCCTCATGTTTGCCCGTGGTTCCACTTCAGGACGTGTCCAGAGCTTTGGCCGCTGCACTACAGCCCTCTCCTTTCTCTCCCCTCACGAGTCTTGTGTAAAACTTTTTACTAATAAATGTTACGTGTGCTTTTTATATTGCTTCCTTTCACTGCCTCTGTCTGTGTGCATTCCTGGGAGCTGTGCTTTCTGTGCGTCCTGGACCCGTGGTGAGCGTGGTGGGTGATCCATGGCCATCCCTGAACTTATGGAGCCACAAGCCTCAAACTCCTACAAACCATTCATTTGCGGTGTTTTTTTTGTTTTTTTTTCTCCCCATAAAGCGTCAGTTCTCGACTGACAGGTGACCGTGCCCCACCCCTGTCCACGGCGCTGGGAGGAACAGAGAGGCGTATGAATCTGCAGTAGATTTATTGCAGAGCACAATTAAGGAGACACTGTTATCTCAGTTACTACACAGACTAATTAAAGGCTCTCTCAAAATATTCAGAAGTTATTTCTGAGATGTATGTATTTTTTTTCTATCCAAGTAAAAACACACTCCTCAAACTCTCTGGACTTTTTTTATTTAAACGCTGCATATTGTCATGGAAAATCTACCAAGTTATACATTGTGATTAATCACAGCCCAAGAGTGTGATTAATCTGATTAATTTTTTTAATCAATTGACAGCACTAGTTTCCACATCTGTGACGCTAATGTGCTGCAGTTAGCTTACCCTAGCTTTAGCCTTGTGCTAATGTGCTGCAGTTAGCCTACCTTAGCTTTAGCCTCGTGCTAATGTGTTGCAGTTAGCTTACCTTAGCTTTAGCCTCGTGCTAATGTGCTGCAGTTAGCTTACCTTAGCTTTAGACTCATGCTAATGTGTTGCAGTTAGCGTACCTTAGCTTTAGCCTCGTGCTAATGTGCTGCAGTTAGCTTACCTTTGCTTTAGCCTTAGATAAAAATATAAACCTCCTCCGAGGCAAACAGCTGCAATAATCCAGTCCCTTTTATTCATTACTGTGATCAGACCAGTTTAATCTAGTGCGTATAATTATTATTGACTGATAAATACTTGAGTTAAACACGTGTGTTGTGGAGTTTTATTTACTAGAGTTTAAATAACCGCGGAGTTTAGTGACTAGCGCTGCCTGCTGTTGTAAATAGTTAATATGTTTTGCACATGCGCACTGCTCGTTTGTGGGTCTGAGTCGCTCCAGTGTCTGCAGCTACTTTCAGTGGCGACAGAGGAGACAGCAGTCGCCTCTGCTGACAGTGGTCGGGTGTTGGGTTAGGTGTTGGGTTAGGTGTGTCCCAGGCTTTAAAGAACTGCAGCGTTCAGAGAGACACAGATCTACTGCAGATAAACATGGATCAGACCGGACAGCTCAGAGATACCCAGTACAGGAGTACGAGTACAGGAGTACGAGTACAGGAGTACGAGTACAGGAGGACGAGTACAGGAGGACGAGTACAGGAGGACGAGTACAGGAGGACGAGTACAGGAGGATTTTACCTCAGACTGTACCTTGACTGCTGCAGCCTCCACCTGGGCCTTCAGGATGTTGCTCTTCAGATTGTCAGGCGTCCTCAGAGGAGTGAGCAGAGGACTGGCACCAGAGCTGGAGAGCACACACTTCTCTGTCAGCTTCACCACAGAGTCCTGCAGGAACAGAAAACAGTTACTATACTGCTGTAAGGTCAAACCAGCTAACAGCAGTCTGGCACCTTTACATCAGGGAGAGGGAGCTAAACTTTGGTGGAACTGTGAAATCCAGGAACCAGGAGGTGTTTTTGATTCTGTTTATGAGATAAAAGTGGAATTATAAGAAGAGGCTCTGAAGCAATGTTCAAATATGGATCAGTAGAAAAGAATGTATAACAACACAGTGTTGGGTTCCAGTTAAATACTGTGGAAATCTGTGTTAGTGAGCATTTCTCCTTTGCTGAGATAATCCATCCACCTCCCAGGTGTGGTATATCAAGATGCTGATCAGACAGCATGAATATTGCACAGGAGTGCCTTAGGCTGGCCACAATAAAAGACCGCTCTAAAATGTGCAGTGTTACTGTATTGGGGAAGAGAACGGGGGTGGGGTGGGGGTGGATGAATGGCGCGACAATGGGCCTCAGGATCTTGTCACTGTTTCTCTGTGCATTCAAAATGCCATCAATAAAGTGCATCTGTGTTTGTTGTCTATAACATACGCCTGCCCGTACCATAACCCCGCCGCCACCATGGGCCACTCCATCCACATTAACATCAGCAAACCTCTCACCCACACGACGCCATACACACTGTCTGCCATCTGCCCTGTACAGGGAAAACTGGGATTCATCCATGAAGAGAACACCTCTTCAAAGTGTTGCATTTATATTTTTGTTCAGAGTAGATGGATACTTAACAGGGAAATCCTCATGTCCAGTAGCTCAAAGTAACTATTAAAAAGCAGTAATATTACTAACAATCTACTTTTAAAAACATATACTATGTACTTAGTTGTTATTGCCCCGTCAGGGTTTAATAACTATATTAGACTCCCATGGTTAAACAGGTGAGAGCGTCTCCAGGTTAAATACCTACCTGGTTGTTCATGGCCATGTTCAGGTTGATGTTCTTCGGAGCCTGGAGAACTGCTGCACTTTCCAACTCCAGCTGTTTAAGGCGAGCTGCTGCTTCTGACGACACACAGGAGGCAAAGGACAGAGACTTAACACCTGCTGCTGGTAAAAGGAACCTTAAAAAGAACCATCTGCCTTTGGCTGTCACTACCTGCCAGTGTTGGGCTGTAATGTGATGTAAATTGTTTTTAGTAGCAGAGTAATGTAACACTTAATGATTGCAAACAGAGTAATTAGATTATAGTTACAAGCCCAGAGTCAGAGTCTGACTGAGATGGACTGTTCTGTCACATTCTAACATGTCTGTTTCATTTTAATAAAGATTACTAAAACAAATGGATATATTAAATTAATTTCTGTCATAAAATTAAGAAAATTGGCCCTACATATTGAGTCAAATGTCATAATATCTGAATTCAACTTTTTTATCTGAGTTAAAAGTGTAAAACAAATGTATTACGTGCTACAGAAGAGTACCGGACGATAAGTCGCACTTTTTTTTCTCCATAGTCTGGCTAGAGGTGCGACGTATACTCAGGTGGGTCTTATATATTAAAATATTTCAGGTGTTGATTAGAGGGCGCTCTAGGCTTGTGTACCAGCATCTGCTGCACCTGTACCACTGACAATTTAAAATGTAAACATTACCACTAACAACTTAGGCTAAAAAGACAACTGAGAAAGAGCGGAATAATTGGAAATGGAACTGATGCTGAGTCTGACGACAGCCACGCAGAGGAGGAAGCGGTGCTTCGTCTACCTCCGGAGTTGGCGGAGTTGTTCAGAAGCGACACCGAGGATGAAGAATTTAAACGATTTAGCGATTAGGAGTGAGATGGTGAGTTTGGTGAACTTGTTATATTATGTTCTTTATGCTATAGTTATGTGAATAACTGTTAATATATTACGTTAACATACGAGACACCTATTCAGTTCGTTGTTTATGCTTCATGTAGCTGAATAACCATCAATGTGCTACGTTAGCAAACCACACACCTATTCATCCTGTTGTTCTCTATTCTATTATTACTATAACTTGCCTTTCAAGATGAAATGTCTGTTCTTGGTGACGGATTTTGTAAAATACATTTCCCCCAAAAAATGTGACTTATAGTCCATTGGGACTTATAAACGTTTTTTCTTCTCCATTATGCATTTTTTGGCTAGTGTGACTTATACTCCGGAAAATACAGTGCTGTCAGACGATAAACACCACCAACAAAAGTATAAACTGCAGTAGAGCCTTCAGAATAAAAGCTCAGTGGTTATGCAACACTTTCTGCCTGACCTCAGTGATGTAGAGAGTTTTATCACCACTGCCAAAGTCTGTGTGTGTCATCGTGTCCTGCGTCTCACCTGCGAGGCTGAGAGAGTCCTCCACAGAGACACCTCCTGCTGCCTCTTCTGCTGAAGCTGCAGCTCCCGCCGAGGAGGAGGTGTGAGCCCGGAGCACATCATCAATGCAGGTCTCCATCAGGTGTGGGCCCACAGGTAAACTACAGAGACAGGAGAGACAGGTGAGGAGGTACAGAGGAGAGGAGCGGGGATAAACCCAGGAGGAGCATACTTACAGTCTCAGGTCAGGGCTCTCAGACTCTGAACATGCTCAGATTAGCTCAGTAAACATCATGGCTTTACTAACAACACAAACGTACTGCAGAGGCACAGCCCAGTCACAGAGAAACTGAGACATGGACCATGGTTTTACTGCTCCTTTATGATTTAAGTTATTTGACAAATATCCATCTACAACTTTAGACAGTGGCCTGACAATGGTTTAGTCCTGGTTTGGTCTCGCTTTAATCTTGGTTTAGCCCTGGTTTAGTCCTGGTTTAGTCTCGGTTTAATCTTGGTTTAGCCCTGGTTTAGTCCTGGTTTAGATCAGGGGTGTCAAACTCAAGGCCCGCGGGCCAAATCCGGCCTGCAGGATAATTCCTTTTGGCCCGAGAGATAATTTCTAATTTATATTAAAAATGGCCTGCCGACATATTGCACTCAACCTGTTTGAACTACAAGCTGCTCACGGCCCCCCCTGTTTTAGCGAGCGGGATTCTCCTTGGGGACATTAACTTTCACCAAACAAAATGGACAAAGAAGAGGAGACAGTCAGAGGAGGAGATTCTTAAACACTGGGACTGTCTGTAAACACTACACTTTGTTTTTTGAGCTCATGTGGCAGTGATAAAAACAGGCTCTAACCACACAGCAGTGTAACTCCTGTACAAACCCCACCTCCAAAAACAGAAGCTACAGACAGCAGTGGTTTAATAAGAGCCTGAGTCACACTGTGTCAGTAAAACCAAGTTATCAGAGCTGTTTAAGTTCATTCACGACACTGCCTCACTCTTTCCTCTCTCTCTCTGTCACTACAGAGTTCTGTTATAGCTATTAGGGAGGATCTTTATAAATTCATTTTTTGCAATATTTATTAAAACTACCTTCATTCCCCTGTATAAGGCTTATAAATTGGTGTATTAGAAAATATAATAATAATATTAATAAACTGTGGACTCTGTGGGATTTAAAAAACCTCAACCAATCGTTTTCGTCATGAGTACGTTAACCATTGTTCCACAGACTCGCCAATCATTCCGACTTCCTGGTTTCAGCGATATGTGCATGTTCTTGTGCCTGCGCATGAGTACACAGTATGTTTATGTAGTCCGGCGCTAGCCGAGCCTCATCGTAGCGCGGACAGCCCGACTTCGAAGAGCACAATGGCTCAGGAAAACCATGAACTGGGTGGTCGCAAAAGGAAAACTGTTTTTGAAGTGTACCAGAGGAGGAGAGTTACTGTAGAAGAGCAGAATAAAACCCGTGTGGTTCTTGGTGATTCTTTCAAACGATGGCGTGCGCTGAAGGAACAGAAAGGGCTTCAGACCGATGCACTGGTCATCAAGTTTCTGCTGGACAGGTACGTTTATCTTATCTTGAAAAAAAATGCCTTTTTTCTTTATCTGTTGAACCATTTCAACTGTACAGCAACCGTCAGTTTGCTAATGCTACCAATAGCAGGAGGACAGATATTTCTGCTGTGTGTGTGATTGGGTCTGTGTGGGGAACTAGGTCAAAGGTCGAGCAGACAAACAATGCAGGTCTAGGTTTAGGTGAATCTCTGCTGATGCCAGCTGTAAACAAACACGCGTGTTCCAACGCTCGTGCACGTCGCTGTGGAGAAGTTCCTTGGAAAGGAACAGTGAAGGGCAGGGGAGCCTGACGCATGCGCATTATTCAAAAAAGGACAAACAGTCGCTGGTTTCTCAGCAGTCGAAAAAAATCCTCCCTAATATCTTTAATGCACAAAGTAACACACAGCAAACAGCACTAACTCACACAGACAGAGGCACAAACCTGCTCCACACTGTGTCCTGCAGAGGACAGAGAGGTGGACAGTGGTTTGCTCAGCAAAAGTAAAGTACAACACGTGTTAGAGTGGACCTGGTGCAAACACCTGGCTTATATCAGAAGTTACAAAGCTGTGGTAATAAACAATAATACATAAATAATAATTGCTTAGTAGTTTGTCAGTAGTCTGAGTCTGTGTGGTTTGTTGTTAATTCTTCAGTTCTAAGTTCAGATTCAAAGCAAACAGTAAATTATGAACCCCCTTAAATCCAAAAATCTACTCCTGTAGTTCTGTGGGGAAGTAATATTCTCTGTTAAAAGCCTATTGCAGCCTGACTGAGAACAAAAATATAGTAAGCTGGTTTTATTATTTATCCAATACTCTTATTTAGCTCGCAACCAAGACTGGTTTTCTAATTTTGTCTCCGATTGAGTTTGACACCCCTGGTTTAGACCTTGTTGTTCTGAGAGGAGTAGTAGACCGCGCGGCTGAACAAAAACGCAGCTTTGTAGGAAATTACTTTCTGAGAACTCAACTCTGTCCAGTCTTTTGCTCATAACTTCATAAACCCTTCGCCCCAAGCCTCTGTCCAGACTGATAACTGGATCTACTACACAATATACAACAGCTACAGCAAACTCAGGCCCGGTCTGTGAAGTGCCCTGCCCCGGGGCATGAAGGCAGAGCTCATAACTGAGAAGGAACTGGGCCAGAGAGAAAGTAATAACCCAGCACAGAGGATTCAGTCTTTATTCTGAGATATAATAATCAGAGAGTCCTTCAGTGTAAACGTGATTGTACAGGTTCAGATCAGTGTCTTCGCCAGGTTTAAATACATAAATAATAAAGATAAATATAAAGCGACAGCGGTGGGGCTAAAGCTGGGCTCACAACTCCGGAGAGGGGCTTTCAGTCCTTAATACTGAACCACTCTGGGGATTTCTGCCCCCTGCGCTGTTTCAATAACAGTATTTCAGTATTATCATTGTCTCATATACTCTGAGTTCCTAGTAACTGCAGTATCTACTTTTATGTTGGCAGCTGATGCATGATGCACTCCCACTTTCTGTTTCTGCTGACAGAACAGGCTCAGAGTTTGAGGTCTACTCCTGACAGTGAAGGGGTTTAGTTGGTTACACACAAATCTGTTTGGGGCATTTATACAAGTCTCAGTATCTGAGCTGTGGTTGTAGTGGAAACTGACCTAAAACAAGCCACGGTGGAGGAAAAGTGTGCAGTTTTTAATCAGACCTTGAGGAACGTATAATAAAACCTGCGTCCTGCTTCAGTGGTGAATGTGAGGCAGTTCTCTGGAACACACAGGAGTGTTAGTATGTAACTCACTCTGCTACCTGTGCAATATCCTCATTAGTCACTGGGTTATTATATCATACGCTTCAATCTCCTGTTAAACCTGAGCAATATCTATAATGTGCAATAACTGCCACTCACAATAGACACTTTGAACACTGATATTTACCAAATACTGCACATATTTATAGATTATTATGTTTATTCATATTTTAGTCTATTAAGCTTTTTTCCTCCTTAGGCCAGAGTGGTTTTTAGATTCTTGTGTGTTACTGTTTAAAACTAATGCTGCTCTTACTTGCTTTTTTTTCTTCATATGATCATAAATGATTTGAGGAGGTCTAAAGATTTTTTATTTTTAGTTTATATGACTATAAACGAGTTTGTAAAGCTTCAAAATTCTGCTTTTTTATTTCATACAAATATAAACGACTTTAGAAGAATTTTTATTTTTAGTTTACATGATCATAAACGACTCTGCTAAGTCATAACATTATGCTATTTATTTTTTATTTTTTTCCACACAATCATAAACATCAAAGTTTTAAAATTGTTCCTTTTGTTTTAGATCTGTCTGGGGTCTTGAAAATGGGGGAGGGAGGTGAATATTGAGAGCGGGTGTGTGTGGTTGAGTGGATGTGTTTGGAACTGGTCTTATTTTATTTGCTCTGCTGTTATGTTATTTTGAATTTAAGTTGAGGACCCCCAAGATGAGATGGCTCATCTCAAGGGGCTGTTCCAACTACTAATAATAAAGAAATTACTGTTCTTCTGCTGTTGCAACATTGTAGTTTCCCCTCCATGGGACTAATAAAGTTTTTATTGTGTATTATTAAAGTGAGCTGTGAGGTACAAGCTGAACTACAGCAGAGAGCTGTCCACATGAGGACCTCCAGCTCTTCTCTCAATTATCTGTATATGTAAATAAAATCATTAACTCCTGTGTGTTGCTTACAGGACACTGTGCCCCACACTGGTCACATGTGGAGCCTTATAAAGGGTCTCGACCAGTGGTGGACAAAGTACTCAACTTCATTACTTGAGTAAAAGTATAGATGCTCCTGGTCAAATATTACTTCAATACAAGTAAAAGTTGCTAAGTCAAAATTTTACTTGAGTTAAAGTACTGGAGTATGTGCTTTCTTAAGCACATACTCCAGTACTTTAACTTGAATACTTAAGTATTCAAAGTACTCAAACCATAACAGGTCACATTGTTCTACTGCAAAAATGAGCCATCCGCATTATAAATAAGGCTGGGTATTGTGATCATACTTAAATTTAAATTGGTTTATTATAGAATTGTGCAAATAATGTTCAAAGCAGAAGCTAAATTACTTCCAGATTGTGACCAGAGGTTCTTTTTAGTTCTTGAGAGTAAATATGAGTTTAGAGATATATGTACATTTACTTTACAAAAAGACCTAAAGTATAAATTACAATTACTAAATAATAATCTTCAGAGAGTAAGTCAGTTGTCTTTGGGTTTTAAGTCAATTTCTCTGCAGAAGCTACTTTTGTTATAATACTTTTTACTTCACTATATTTCTAAAAAAAAATATTTTTATTTTAGATGTAGTGAAGTAGTAGTAGTAAGTTTCCCCTAAAAATACTACTCAAGTAAAGTACAGATTCTCAAAAACTATACTTAAGTACAGTACTCAAGTAAATTTACTTTGTTACTGTCCACCTCTGGTCTCGACATGACACTACACAGCCAGAGGAACTTCAGTCTGAGAATATTTCAGATACTTTCATAACCTCCCTCTGTGTGAGCCCAGCTTTAGAGAGACAATCTACATCTAAAATAGTGAAATATCTGTGTAATGTAGTGTGCATCTGTTGGTTTATACAGGCAGCAATAAACCAGGAACATCCTTCAGTAAAGTCCTTTCATTCAGAGCAGTCCTCAGTCTGTGGAGAGGGCTGCAGACACAAGGGCCAACGCAGTTAGACCACCGTTCGTTTATAAAAGGAGAGGTTTTAGTAAAATCAGTGGCTCTGATTGGGTTTCAGCGACATTTTGTTAAATGTGATGACAAGTCTGCACAGCTTTAATGGATATAAAAAGCAGAGGCTTTGTTCTACTTCAGTGATCGGTGGAAATCAGTCAGAGAACATTTCCAGAAGGTAAGGCTGATCAGTTTACCTTCAACATGCAAGCACACACTCCAGAGCAGCCTGCACAAGTTAAAAAGCTCCCATCACCAAACTTAGAACCCTTAGATAACTTGGATCACCCTCTGATCAGGGTGAGACCACAGCAGCAGCACCGAGCAGCAGCAGAATCAACAACACACAACGCACAAGAACCCACGTCCAAAGCCAGAATCAGGACCACAGGCTGATTGGTCGAAGCAGAAATGCAGAGCTGTCGAGGACCTACCTGAGCTCCAGGAGTCTGTCAGTACATGATAATACTGCAAAACACAGGTGGCTTTTAATAAACGCTCTCTTTAACCTCAGTCAAGGCATTTATGTTAAAGCAAAGTTGAGCTGGTTTAGCAGTAACTCTGACTGTGAAAGTCAGGTTGCACCTGAAATGACAGCTGCTGGCCGGTTTGTTCAACTTTGGCGTGAATCTAGCGTCACTTTTTCTTTAGTAGCACTGATGTCTCTTCAGCTGGTGGGACATATGTTTTGGTTTCTATCTAAAACAGTTGTGCTATAAGGAAAGGGCTGAACTGTACTGGGCTCTAGAACAAACCAGTATTAGACCAGTATAATGCACTGACTTTCCCGTGTCCTGGACTCTAGTTTGTGTTCTATGCAGTGTTGGGCGAAAGTCATTCATCCCCACTGCAATAATCACCCTGAACAGCCACAAATAAGCCTTTTCACCTGTTCTTATGCATTATGTTTGTTTTGAACGTGCATCTTTTAAGAATGTATTGTGTCGTAACTGTACAGAGCCTTATCAAAGAAGAATTTCTGTCATCTTCTGGGACAGACAATAAAGTCTTTCTACTCTATTCTATTTATTGATATTAAAAATGTATGAATATAATTTTGTGCAGGATATGGGATGAGGCTGTATCTAAGTCTCTGTCTCACTCTCTCACAGCTCGAGCTCCCCTCAGCAGAGCAGCAGCAGGACTCACAGGCTGCATGTTCTGTTCGTTAGAGCTGAGCAGTGTCCGGAGTGACCCAAGACAATAGCTAATATCTGTCAGGAATTTGTCTGCATTATGCACAGCTTTTCAACAAAACGCACCAAGAAACGGCTATTAACTAACTCCACGCTGTGTCTTGCAGAGGACCGGGACGTGTGGGCTGTAGTCTCTCTGATAAAAGTGAGCTGAGAAGCTTCTGTATTTAGCATGAGGTGCTGTTGCCTCCTGAGCAGGGCTGTCTGAGATGTAGGGCTGGGCTAAAAAATTAAATCTAGATTTTTTTCATTTCTCAGCCGATTTACAATTTAAATAAATTTTTTCTCGTTAGTATAAAAAGGCTATTTTAAAAGGTTTATTATTTTTAGATTAGAGTATTGCATTGTATTTTTATTTTATATTAGATGGGCTACAGCAAGGCAGAATCAAAGTGCATTACTCTAACAGTGACATAAATGTATTTTAGTGTTAGCCCTCTGCTTCTAAAGACCAGATCTATTATAATTTATACACCATTATCCACTATGGAGGCTGTGAAAAGAGCATGTGGCTAATTAGCACATATAAACAAAGACACGCAAGTTCGCTGCTGCTGCCGCTGTTCATTTTGGCCAAACCAGGACATGACAGCTTGCTACCACCGAGTGTGTCTGAGGAGTGAATGAATAATGCAATGTAAAGCACTTTGGGTATCTAGAAAGGCGCTATATAAATCCAAGGCATTATTATTATTATTATTGGTAAAATGACTCCTTTCTCTGTGATTAGTGTTTTTAGCGTCTGCAGAGTCTCCACAGTCACTATTTAAGTTGCTCTAGAGCTAGCAGCAGCATTAGCCATAACACTTCGGGGGATGCTAATTTCCACTAAACTCGATTTTATGATTTGGCTTTTTTGACATCATCCAAAATTAGAAACGCGAATTAATCGAATGAATTTGATTTATTGCCTAGCCCTACTGAGATGTGCTGTAAAGTGTCACATAAGCAGTGATTATCATCTGCTTTAAGCTAATTCTTGTCACAGGGAAATAAAGAGGGCCAGTTATTAAAGAGTGACACCTTAGCTAATGATGAGCGAGAAGTGAGGGGGATTTAAACTGTTTAATTCTTCATTAAGCCAACTCTTTATTAATGTAATCCTTTATTAAGTGAAAGCCACAGTCTTATGGATATGACGTTCACTCCCAGTTAGATTAAGGTTTATTCAGGGACAGCGTGTCTCAGGTTAACCAGGCTAATACTAATATCTGATAGATATAAGCCAGTGGACTCTTCATTAGCACAGAGATATTGAGATATATACTGTCACGTGCATCGAGTCATGAACGTTCTACTTCTGTGGACGCACACTGTGGACACTGACCCTCTCTTGTCTGTCCCGGGGCTGTGGGGCAGAGCCTCGATCTCCACAGGACCACAGGCCGCCACAGGAGTCACCACAGGAGCAGCAGACCACGCCCCTCTCACCGGCGACACCTACAGGAGGCAGAGAGAACACAGGAGCTTACGAGAGGCAGGGACAGGCAGATAAATGAGAGGATAAAGGTTAAAAGTTATTATTAAGCGAGCTTTAAGAAAGACTTTTGGCTTTACCGTATTTTCCGGACTATAAGTCGCACTTTTTTTCATAGTTTCGCTGGTCCTGCGACTTATAGTCAGGTGCGACTTATATATCAAATTTAAAATGAATCAAGAAGTAAACATTACCGTCTACAGCCACAAGAAGGCGCTCTAGGCTTGTGACAACTACTGCCAGTAGTTTTCAGTGATGTAGAATAAGATGGAGAGCTCGGGGAACTTGTTTACTGCTAACTTTCTTGTTGGACTCGCTGGCTTGTTGTGTTAATTTAGCCTCTTCAGCCTCCCAGGTTTGTTCTGTGTGCTATTGTGTAGCTGAATAACTTGCCTATCCAGATTAAATGTCTGTTCTTGGTCTTGGATTTTGTGAAATACATTTTTAAATAAATGCATCTTATAGTCCAGTGTGACTTATATGTTTTTTCCTCTTCATGACATTTTTTGACCGATGCAACTTATACTCCAGAGCGACTTGTAGTGTGGAAAATACGGTACATAGAATAAATCGTGTTTCTATTGTTCAATATTTATGTTGGGGGTAAACGTTGCACTATTGCTAATGTTCACACTGACCCACTTTCATTTAATAGCTTGGGAGAATAGTGTGTGCTTCTCTAGTATTAAATCAGAGTTATTAAATCAAAGTGCATGTTCTGATGTTGAGGTGGCCAAGTCTGTTTAAGCCAAAGCCTGTGATGATCTGTAAATGAAGTTCATGAAGACATACAGTGTTTCTCCTTACCCTGTCTTTGCTGGAGCCCACGCCGTTTCCAGAAGAAAGGACCCTGAGAAAATAACAAGTAGAGACAGACCAGTGAAAAGACCACACCACTTAACTGTGTAAAATGCATTTTCAGCTGGAATTAATTCATGTGTTGCTAAAAATGTAAACTCAACATTAAACTCTTGTGTGAGCTCAGATGTGGGCCGTGTTGTGAACCTAATGCCTGGAGAGTGCACTTTCTGTTACACTTTAGTGACTCAGACGGTCTCATGGTGAGAACACTGAGAAAATGTCCTTACACACAAACTGTATCCGTCCCAGAAACCTCCCTAAGAAACAAATGAGTCACCTGTGAGTTATTTATGGCTAAACAAAGAAGGGTCTGTGCCATGTATCAAAGCCGAATGTCTTTAATTCTGTTTGTGGGAATGTTTATCAGTCTGAATAGATTCAGGTAAAATTATTTTGTGAAATAACCAGAATTACTCAGCTCAGACCTCTGCCAAGGCATTAGTTTTGGACCAGAGGCCTTTAAGACAATGATTAAAGTACTTACTCTTGTGGATGGAAAGGACCTGGAACAGAAGGAGAAAAGTGTTTAGATACATCACTGGAGAACAGATGATAGTACTGGGAGTGTACTGTAGTAGTACTGCAGTAGTACTGTAGTAGTACTGCAGTAGTATTGTAGTAGTACTGCAGTAGTACTCACCTCTGTTGTGCATGGTCCTCCTGGAGTAGCGTCTGCTTGGTCGTCTCTCGAATGAAGCAGATCTTCGAGCTTTGTTGGCTTTAGTCGTCTGGTACTCTGTCTTTCCACTGGACACACAAACAAAACATCTTGCTCTGAGCGTTATGTCTTCAGGTTTATATAATTATTGTACTACTACTGCAAACCCTTCCACCAGCCTCTGAACCCAGACTGGCTGCAGTTTTTCTGTATTTCTTACCTGGACTTATACTGTGGTCCCATCCTGATACTACTGTGTGTGTACTGTATCTGAACCTTGAGCTTTTAGTTAGTGTGGTCTATAACTAACCAGTATCTGAACCCGGGCTTGACTCATGTGGTTCTGTGTGGTTCTGTGCAGGTTATGTTTTGTCCCTGTGTGGAGTTCTGTTCAGGTGACACAGGTTATTTTCGTTTACCTGTATCTGAACCTCGAGCCCATCCTGATAAACCCGGACCGGGCCGAGTTGTTCTGCACTGGTCCTCTGAGTCTGAAGAAGGCGTGGTGCTCCACTGCACACTTCCACAGATGTTTACAGGCTTTAGGGTGGTCCATCCTGAAGACAAATGTGTGCTCCTGCTCCTTACCCTGAGGAGGAGACGCAGGAGAGGAGTGTGAAGGTTAGAGAGTATGGACAGGGACTGAAAACATTTAGGAAGCTGACCCCCCCTCTGATAGTGATGAAGGGATCTTTTCTTACAAACAGAAAAGTGTGCCATAGCTCTGTATCAGAGGTAAGTGCAGTGAGTTACTGGAGTGTGGAGTCTTACATCACAGACTGTAAAAGTAAACCTACAGTAGCAGAGAGCAGCACATTTCTGAAATACCACAGCCATGACCTGGATTTACAGAGGAACCATTTCCACTGATCTCTGCATACCTCACATACAGAACATACTAACGGAGTCCTGGACCTGACTGTGGAGGTTTTCTCACCTGGTCGTCATCCTCCACCACCACCAGAGTCAGTTTGCTCTTCTTAAAATCCAGACGGGTGATCTTTGGCCTACAGAGAAACAGAAATAAGACATGAAGAACAGATTTATGGGACATACACACACAGAGGTTAAAGTATTAAATAGATGTGAACTTTACCAAAAGAAGAGTCCGATCTTGGTCTGTCCCTCGAACACCAGGACTCCAGTCGGGGTCAGGCCCAGGCTGTACTCGTTACCATCTCGAGCCTGGAGAAGAACATGAACATTAATGTATTTGTACTGACTGCATCCTGCCTGTGTACCTGTGTTTTCTATCTGAGCTCATGTGTTCTGTCACCGACCTTGACCATGTGCATGTCCACTCCGTACATCTCCAGCCACTTGGCCTTATTTAGGTAGTTTATCTCTGCCTGCGCTGGAGTCTGACCTCTGGAAGGAAAATGAGAAAAACAAAACAAAAGGGAATCAGTAAATTCAGGGAGACGTGAGAAAGGCTGTGTAAATTCTGGTGTAAATAGGAATCTGTACTGTACGTAAAATAGTCAGAGGCTGGTGATGACTGGGTAAAAACATGAGGTCAGTAAGAGACAGGTTTGGTTTGAAGAGTTCACTACGGCCCAAGGCAAACTGCATTTCTCTTTTACAAAACATTTATTCAATTCTTCTTTGCAGTTTAGCCACAGGCAACTTCTGGGGTCCACAGGCTATGCTCAAATTACACCTGCCTGTCTCACCTGTCCTACCCTGTCACCTCTCTCCCCTGCAGTACCCCTGTCCTCCCCTGCAGTACCCCTGTCCTCCCCTGCAGTACCCCTGTCCTCCCCTGCAGTACCCCTGTCCTCCCCTGCAGTACCACTGTCCTCCCCTGCAGTACCACTGTCCTCCCCTGCAGTACCACTGTCCTCCCCTGCAGTACCACTGTCCTCCCCTGCAGTACCACTGTCCTCACCTGCAGTACCACTGTCCTCCCCTGCAGTACCACTGTCCTCCCCTGCAGTACCACTGTCCTCCCCTGCAGTACCACTGTCCTCCCCTGCAGTACCACTGTCCTCCCCTGCAGTACCACTGTCCTCCCCTGCAGTACCACTGTCCTCCCCTGCAGTACCACTGTCCTCACCTGCAGTACCACTGTCCTCACCTGCAGTCCTTCCAGGCATTACCTGTCCTCACCTGCAGTACCAGTCCTCACCTGCAGTCCTTCCAGGCGTTGTAAATGGCCAGCTCCAGGTCTTCGGTTTGGTCAGGGGTGAACCTGAACTCTGAGACCAGGTCCAGGGAGTGCTCCAGAGGGTCACAGTCTCCCAGCTCCGCTGCACACACGAACACAGACACAGTATTTCAGAAACTACATACTGCTGAGCTACACACAACCATCTGCAGGGTTTAGAGGGAATGGGCCCAAACAGAGAAAATCTCCAGTGAGTGGCAGTTCTGTAGGGAAAATGCCAGAAGTCAGAGATCAGAGGTCAGACTGGTTCCAGGTGAGAGAACCATAGAGGAAATGGTTCCAAGCTTGTACACCCAATAATATGGTCGGGGAGTATTTACAGAAGACAGACTGTATTTACAGTGTTTCTCAAACTGTGGTACAGGCCCCACTAGGACAACTGCCTACTTTGTCCTGGTTATGGTCTGGGTCAGTTGGGTTTTAGTCCTGGCTCAGACCTGGTTATGTGTTGGTTTAGTCCAGTTTATGTTCTGGTTATGTCCTGATTTAGTCCTGTTTTAGACCCGTTTTAGACACTGTTTAGACCTGGTTAAGTCCAAATTTTAGTCCAGTGCTTACCCTGTAGAGAGAAGGCAGCGAGCTCCACAGCTGTTTCAAAAGGACACTCCAGTCTGAGGAACACAGGAGATAAGAGGAAGTTACAGAAATATTCAGCTTTAATCCTGAGATAACGCTGACTCATTCCAACAGTATTCAGATTGATATCACAGTAAGTTTCTTCATAATAAAACACAGTTTGATGTGAGTGTGGAACGTACTTTCCAGAGAGGACGTCCTGCTTCAGCTGCAGCACAAACAGGTATCTGAGAGAACACAGAGGAGCATTACTCTGATAAAACTTCTCCAGGACAGACTGATAAACTGTAGGTGTGCAAATCAGAGGCTGAACAGGCTTCTCTCTGACAAACAGGGTTTAAAGGATGACTATGCAACTTAATAACTTGATTAAACAGTGACAGCGTCAGTGTGATAACTAATGGCCCTTCTCTCCCTGTCCTACTTAGTTTTACTCTGCTGTGTTCTACTCCGCTTTGTCAGCTTCTCCATTAGACCACCGTTACCAACACCAGATACTTTTCTGGTACCTGCTTGGCCGAGGTTCCAACCGAGCCTAACGAAGACTAAAATGTGACAGATCGCTGGTCGCTGATTGGTCAGAGAATGTTGTTAGTTGTGAGTCATATGTGCGATGTTAGCCACAAAAACAAACCGCCATTTTTAAAAGTCACCACCACAGCTGAGCACAGTGGATCTTTTTTGAGACCAATGGCAGCTTGTAAACCTGGAGGAGGTTCGGAGCTTTTTCTGCCTGGTGGGTGAGGACAAAGTCCAGAGGGAGCTGGACGGAGTGATCCCAAATGAGAGGCTTACCCTAGGATGTTGCCTCTTAGGAGCTCACAGTGTTTCAGTGTTGCTGTGTGGCTTCCCAAACTCTCCCGTCCTTCTCCAAACTCTCCCGTCCTTCTCCAAACTCTCCCGTCCTTCTCCAAACTCTCCCGTCCTTCTCCAAACTCTCCCGTCCTTCTCCAAACTCTCCCGTCCTTCTCCAAACTCTCCCGTCCTTCTCCAAACTCTCCCGTCCTCTCGTCCTTCTCCAAACTCTCCCGTCCTCTCGTCCTTCTCCAAACTCTCCCGTCCTCTCGTCCTTCTCCAAACTCTCCCGTCCTTCCGTCCTTCTCCAAACTCTCCCGTCCTTCCGTCCTTCTCCAAACTCTCCCGTCCTTCTCCAAACTCTCCCGTCCTTCTCCAAACTCTCCCGTCCTTCTCCAAACTCTCCCGTCCTTCTCCAAACTCTCCCGTCCTTCTCCAAACTCTCCCGTCCTCCACAGTATTTCTCCTCGCTGCTTGTAGCCTTTTCCGGCTCTTTACTTTGGCTTTCCGGGTGACAAAAACCCCCACAAAACCAGAACAAAGCACCACTGTCCCCGCCCAAAATAAACCAATCCTACAAAGGAAAACAACCCAAACCGAGTAAAACAGAGTAAAGTAAAACCAAATAGTGCTGGTGGAAAAGGGCCGTAAATGAGTTTTTGCAGAGTGAATAAAAACCCCTGCAGTGACCCCGGGTGTAGCTCGACCTATGCTATTCGTGCGAAAGTGATACATCCCGGCTGGTCATGACAGAGCGCCGAAAAGGGAGAAGAGACCTTTGTACAGAAACGAGGAAGAGAAGCCAAGCCAGGGGTCACACAGGAGTCCTGAGTTTTTACCATACCCTTTATTCTCAAATGTGGGGGGCACTCTGAAGAGAAAATGCGACCAAACAATGAAGAAATGAGAAAGTTGCATAGTCCCCCTTTAAAAATCAGTGGATAAATCATAGATATTTCATAGTCAAATCATAGTATTTCTGTTCTGTTTTATAAGAAGCTCCATATACTGTCATCTCTTTAACGTTCAGACCGTTCCTGAGAGCTGTACCTGGTGAGCTCCTCGTGCAGGTTGTTGGGTTCAGAGGAGTAGAACTTCACCCTCATGTGCAGACAGTACGGAGGCCCAACTACAGAACAAACACATTCATAAGAAACCATTATTTTAAACATCGCAGGGTTAACCTAACTTAGCACAATCACATCCTATAAAATGAACACACACTCACTTTTCACTTGTTTCTTGATACTTTTTGTGACATCGAGCCAGTGCTGCGACAAAAAACAACAAAAGTGTGTTAGAGATGAGCTGAAACTTTTCTCTTCTTACTGTGAGCGCGAGTTTTCTCTCAGGAGCCGGAAATATAAACAGCTGTGAGATCACATCTGTCTGACTCTGAGCTGAGATACAGGTTTATGGTCTGAGGGAACTGAGGGGAGAGGAGACTGTGGAGCAGAGTTTAGAGGAGAACGGGTCCTGTTTTACTGACTTAGTGCAACATCAGCAGGAAAAATGCAACTCAGTGACTTGTGACATGAAAAGAGAGCAGAGAGCACAGTAAATACTCCTCCAGTCCTGTGAAGAGAAGAGGAGGAGTTAATGACACTCAGGGCTGCTCTCCCACACATTCCTCTGTCACACCCTGCGTCTCTGTAGTCTCTCTGCTCTCTGTAGTCTCTCTGCTCTCTCTGTAGTCTCTCTGTAGTCTCTCTGGTCTCTCTGTAGTCTCTCTGTAGTCTCTCTGGTCTCTCTGTAGTCTCTCTGTAGTCTCTCTGGTCTCTCTGTAGTCTCTCTGGTCTCTCTGTAGTCTCTCTGGTCTCTCTGTAGTCTCTCTGGTCTCTCTGTAGTCTCTCTGGTCTCTCTGTAGTCTCTCTGGTCTCTCTGTAGTCTCTCTCTGGTCTCTCTGTAGTCTCTCTGTGGTCTCTCTGTGGTCTCTCTGTAGTCTCTCTGTAGTCTCTCTGTAGTCTCTCTGTAGTCTCTCTGTAGTCTCTCTGTAGTCTCTCTGGTCTCTCTGTAGTCTCTCTGGTCTCTCTGTAGTCTCTCTGGTCTCTCTGTAGTCTCTCTGGTCTCTCTGTAGTCTCTCTGGTCTCTCTGTAGTCTCTCTGGTCTCTCTGTAGTCTCTGGTCTCTCTGTAGTCTCTGTAGTCTCTGGTCACTCTGTCCGATCTTAGACGAGTTGATGTGTACCTCTCTGGTCTTTATGTGTGCCCTGTGTGGGCCTGGGGAACGGCGCTAATTTGTTAGCATTTAGCTTTGCCAAGCATATCCCTATGGAACCAAACGTGTCTCAAGTTAGAAGCAACCAAGCTCTTCAATGAAAAGTGGCAATTTTCTAAGCAGATAAAAATGGGTACTATAATGTAAGGCTTCACTCCTAAAAAAATTCGTGCAGGTCATGTTGGTTCTGTTGATGGAAGTGAAAGGGGGAGAGAATTTTTGAACAGTACTTGGGTCATGTAACTACTCGCATAACTGTATTTAAATAGGGAAAACGTCAAAGAGCTTGGTTGCTTCTAACTTGAGCTGGTTCCATAGGTATATGCTTGGCAAAGCTAAAGACTAACAAATTAGCGTCGCTCCCCAGGCCCGCAAAGGGCACACAGGGCACGCACAAAGACCACGCACAAAGACCACGCACAAAGACCACGCACAAAGACCAGAGAGGTATGCATTAACTCGTCTAAGATCAGGGTAGAACATTGTTTAGTATGGAAAAACAGTGGAATGTTCCTTTAAAAGTCAGTATCGGCATCAGCCACAGAAAAAAACACATCGGTCGACCTCCAGTTCTGGAGATCACACTGCACATGTAATGTTTTTAGTGTGAATTGGGCATAACAATCACCAAAAGCATGCAAATTCCTGAAGGACCTTAACAAAAGAGCGCCCTGTGATACGTGTCTTTGCTCTAAAAATGCATGAGTACGTCTCTAAAGGCTGGACTAATTCTGTTCTGTTCTCCTGAGCGTTGGTGAACCCTCTCCAGATTAATCAGAGCAGGTCTAACCTTCAGTCAGAGTCACGGGTTTGCATCAGTTTAACCTCCTGTTATCATCGGAGTGAGGCAGTATAACTCGGTTTTCTCTCAGTGTGTGACAGTTTCTCACCGGGACCTGGGCTGCGTCCATGAACCTCAGGCCAAAGTAGTCTTTCTCCACAATGTCCAGGTGGTACATGATCTGCTCAAACAGCTCCTCCCCTCTGGCCTTTTTCTGAAACACACAGCATAAACATGTGTTAGTGAGGAGCAGAGGGAGGTGAGGAGGTGCATAAGGAGCAGAGGGAGATAAATGCAGACTGGAGGAGGTGCATAAAGCGCAGAGGGGCAGAGGGAGGTGACTGTAGACCTGAGGAATGTGTGGAATGAGCTGATTTCCTCTGCTCTGACAGAACACAGTGTAATAATGAGACACAAGGACAGGAGGAGCTGAGGAGGACAGGAGGAGCTGAGGAGGAGGACAGGAGGGGCTGAGGAGGACAGGAGGAGCTGAGGAGGACAGGAGGGGCTGAGGAGGACAGGAGGGGCTGAGGAGGACAGGAGGGGCTGAGGAGGACAGGAGGGGCTGAGGAGGGCTGAGGAGGACAGGAGGGGCTGAGGAGGACAGGAGGGGCTGAGGAGGACAGGAGGAGCTGAGGAGGGCTGAGGAGGACAGGAGGAGCTGAGGAGGGCTGAGGAGGACAGGAGGGGCTGAGGAGGACAGGAGGAGCTGAGGAGGGCTGAGGAGGACAGGAGGGGCTGAGGAGGACAGGAGGAGCTGAGGAGGGCTGAGGAGGACAGGAGGGGCTGAGGAGGACAGGAGGAGCTGAGGAGGACAGGAGGGGCTGAGGAGGACAGGAGGGGCTGAGGAGGAGGACAGGAGGAGCTGAGGAGGACAGGAGTATATTTCCTGCTCTCATGTTGTTTCCATGGTCACCCAGGAGCTCTCAGAAAGCAGACCACCGCCGGGGCATTACACAAAAACCAACATCTCTAACATTACTGACTTTTACTGAAAATGTCATCTGAACAATCTTTTTTTGAGTCTTGCCAACAAAGCCACAAAAACATAATTAACTCTGGCTTAGGTAGCTCATCAACATTTTACTTATTCTGGTGCCATCCACTAAAATAACCAGAGTTTACCTGGAAACCAACTGGAAATGAATAAATAAATGTTATGTTCAGTAACAGGTCACTGTGGAGCTCTAATGTTATTCCTGTGAGGGTTTCCTAGAGCAGCAGGCGAGAGACAGAGAGAGACACAGACACACAGAGACAGTGAGACAGAGAGAGAGACAGACACACAGAGACAGAGAGAGAGACAGACACACAGAGACAGAGAGAGTGAGACAGAGAGAGAGACAGACACACAGAGACAGAGAGACAGAGAGAGAGACACAGAGAGAGAGACAGACACACAGAGACAGAGAGAGAGACAGACACACAGAGAGAGAGACAGACACACAGAGACAGAGAGAGAGACAGACACACAGAGACAGACACACAGAGACAGAGAGACAGACACACAGAGACAGACACACAGAGACAGAGAGACAGACACACAGAGACAGAGACAGACACACAGAGACAGAGACAGAGAGAGAGACAGACACACAGAGACAGAGACAGAGAGAGAGACAGAGAGAGAGACAGACACACAGAGACAGAGAGAGAGACAGACACACAGAGACAGAGAGAGAGAGACAGAGAGAGAGAGACAGACACACAGAGACAGAGAGAGAGACAGACACACAGAGACCAAAAGAGACACAGAGACACAGAGAGCGAGACAGAAACAGAGACACAGAGAGAGAGAGGAGCAGAGGACAATGGTCTCTTTGTGTGGGTCCAAAGCTTGTTACGGTCTCTGCATTGTTTCCAGCCTTTGGACAGATTTATGACAGATTCTGTCTCACACAGAGATTCACTGATCATCTGAAACCTGCACTAACCATTTTAAAGGTCCCGAAATATTTTCTAAAAGATACTACAAATGCAACTTAATTAAATTCCAGCGTATAAAGGTTAAAATAACAAAATATTATTGGTGCATCTGTGAATCTTTGTTTCAATTAAAATATTAACAACACACTAGGGCTGCAGCTATTGATTATTTTGGTAATCGAGTAATTTATCCATTATTTTGTTCTAGTAAACGAGTAATCGAATAAGAGATACTCTTTCGTGTCTGCATATTTTAAAAAGTAACACATTTTAATGCACATCTGTGAATCTGTCAGTCTAATATTAACAAGTGTTTTTTCATATTATAATGCATTACATTGCAAATTGCTTTGTAAATGTAGGTTTTATTATTATACATGATGATATGGTCTACTAATTATATACTTACTTATACTGGGCTATGTTATTATATACTAATTATATATTTAATCAGAATATTTGTAAATGCCTATAAAAAAACAATGCAAAAGCAGCAGAAATACGCATTCCCCTCACAGTTTAAAAAGTATTTTAGTTGTAACCCTCTCTGCTTCTAAAAGTGATATCTATTATCATTTATACACCAACACCACTGAGCCCACACGGCTAATTAGCATAGCTACATAAACAAAGTTCGCAACACTACACTGTTCATTTCTGCCAGTTTGCAGCCACCTACTGAACAAAGGTTTTACAGAGGTAATAAGAATACTTTCTTTGTGATTATTAATGTTTTTGTCGTCTGCAGTCTCCAGAGTCAGTATTTAAGCTGCTCTGTGCGTTAGCTGTAGCATTAGCCAAACAGTGCAACGCTTGGAGGACGCCGTTTCCTCTAAAACCTTTCACGATGGTGCTGTTCTCTACGTAGTTTATATCTACATTTAAAATGCGAACTACAACTCAAATTTATTCAGTTTATAACCCAACCCCAGCCTTACTGTCGCTAGATGTGTTGTGCATTAACCGTGCAGAAACTTGGTTCCGTGCATACAAAGTTCCCAGCGCTATGCGCCAGTCTTATTTACATTAAATAAACGAAGCTTCGAGTTCAAAGAATGCTAACCGAAGCTTTTTACTAATCGAATTACTTGAACTCGATGAATCGCTGCAGCCCTACAACACACAAAGCAAGGCTTATTGCTGCGTTCACACCGGACGCGTTTGAGGCGTCAAATTCGCGTCCGACGCGTCTAGTTGGACGCTTGAACATTTTGAAGTCAGACGCTTCATTCGCGCGTCCAATTTTGCTCTGTTCGCGCGTCAAAACAAATGTGTTCAGACGCGAATTCGCATCATGGGAGGAGTCTGTTGTGCCAGGGTAATGGCTGCTCATTCAGGGCTAAATTCAACTGAGGCCACGCCGGTTTGCTCACCTGTGTCCCGGGTCGGTGCGAGGACATGTCCCCAGGACACTACTGCTGTTTTTAGGCACTCAACCCCAGCAGCAGAGCGGAGATATGGAGGAGTATTTTCTTGTTTAATAGCGGTCTCTAGTGGTTTTAGCGGGTTATAGGCTAGGCTAGCAGTCAGTACACAGACTGTTTTTGCTGTTGTTTTGGGAAGTACAGTAACTGCTAATCCAACGTGCTCAGCTCAGCACACGCTAAAGTTAAGGTCCCCTCTATGTCTTGTTACTATCTTTTTGACTGCTGTCTTTATAAAAGTAGTAGAGCTGCTGCAGGCTGTAGTTTATAGCTCCACGTTCACATTGACAGCTTCGATAAGTCCACCGTGATTGTTTTGATGGACTTCCGCTTCCTACGTCCTCCCACGTCACTGCAGGAGCTAGATCCTGATTGGTTAACGCGCCGCGAATATTCGCCAAAGTTCAGATTTTTCAACTCGGGCGTCGAGAGCGTCAGACGCTCGATTCGCGCGTCAGACGCGTCGACGCTCAATTCGCGCCGCGCTATTCGCGCGTCAAAACCCGATTCGCGCCGCGCTGGACGCTTGATTCGCGCCGCAGGATGTCTAGACGCGCGTTTACATAGACTTAACATGAAAACCAGACGCCTCAAACGCGTCCGGTGTGAACGCAGCATTAGAGAAACCTGTTAACTTCTGTTGAAAATAAAATCTAAGCAGATTTTAAGGATTAATATAATGTTCTACAGCTGTCGGACAATCACACTTCACTTTAAAGTAAAGACTTTTTAGACCTTTTAAGACCCAGCAGAAACCCTAAAAAAGAAAAAAAAGTGTATGCACCCGTGCCAAACCCGGGGTTGTGGGAGGGCATCTGGAGTAAAGCCGAGGCCAAAGTACTCATGTGAATGATTAACTGTGGAGAACTTTGGTAAAAAGTTCAGACACCGCTGGTCTGAAAATCCACTGTGTCCTGAGTTTACTTCCCTCAGACGTTTGAGTAGAGAGAGAAGTTACAGCCTGAGAGTTTAACTGGGAAACGTCTTTACTCTGATACAGTTTACACAGATCTGAGCTGAACACAGCGCCCCTTGGAGACACCGTTAAGAGCCTTCAGCTGAGCCCGCCTGCTCCGGGTCAGGACACTGCTGAACAAGGTGACAACAGCTCAGTATGCAGCAGTGACAGTATTTAACCTGAGTTTATTTAAGCTCTGGTATAACAATAGGGCTGCACGATATGGAGGAAACATGCGATATTTGATAACTATGTTGAAAATTGCGATAATGATATTATTGTGATATTTGAAAATAGAGCCTACTTTTCAAACATAGAAAGTTAAATTCACTACATTTCACAAAAATGTAAGTTCCTGTATTTACAAGTCAAAACAGCCACAAAATCAAAACTTACCACAGACTAAACCAGGAATAAAACAAGGCTATTAATTAAATTAGCACTAAAACTGGACTTTTTAAACATTTTTATTTAGTGACAAGACTCGTGTTCTTTTAAGGCTCTGGTGGAAAATGATTCTTCAGTGTAAATCTCTGTCAGATGGAGAACCACAGCGTTATTGCGGTATATTTAGATTCTTGCAATACGGATATTGCAATTACAATAATTTTGTGATATATTGTGCAGCCCTATATAACATCACTGTGCCAGAAATGGGATTATTATTATATCCACTGTATTAATCCAACAAGCTCCCAGTCAGCAGAAGGAAAAGGACCAGAACCTTCAGTTTTACAGAACAGAGAAGCTGCACTGACATAAACTCGCTCAGTGATGTCAGTTAAATATTTGTCAGATCTCTGTCCCAGCAGCCTCCCCTCCCTCAGCGGGACAGAGCCTCAGGCCACTCAGAGTCATGTGCTCAGGTCATGTGACCTCCCCACAGAGGATCAGGGATTTACAGGTGATCAACACAACACACACACAAAAACAACAACGCACAACACACACACACAACACTATTCAGTACACAAACATTACTGAGCACAGTGTAACACTCCCTCCTCTCTCTCCCCTCTTCTCCCTCCTCTCTCTCCCATCTCCTCTCTCTCCCCTGGCTGTTAATCCATGAACACAAACTCAGGAGTAAACTCTGGGAGGACTCTCTCTCTGGCTTCATGAAATGTTTCTATTTTACAAAAGAAAGAACCATTTAAGTTATTAGTGGACATAGTGGAGGTTAAATCGTCTTCAGCAGCTGTAAGAGTAGCAGCAGACTGACACATGTGACTTGTGAGTATGCATTAACTCACAACTGCAGGAGGCTCATGGTTAACCACATACTCTCAATGTAACAGGTTTGTGCTGTAACTACACAGCTGAAGCTAAAGCTGAGGGATATGATATTAATGCTGTCAAAACAAGAACAGCCATTACACAAAATCAGACATTTAACATGGAGGGTTCCCTTACAATGTAAAGAAGCCATGGTCACCCGCTCTAATGGGATTTACACTTAAACACAATGCACAAAGTAGGGCTGGGCGATAAATCGATTTTTTCGATTAATTCAAATTTGTAGGGCAGGTTGACTTGTTGTAATAAAAATCGATAAAAAAAAACAAAAAACAAAAAAAAAAAAACGTCCACCCATACCCATAGTGGGTAAGCCCACTTTCCCTCCCTCCCTCCCTCCCTCCCTCCCTCCGTGCGGTAGAGGAACACAAACAACATGGCAGCGAGCAGGGAAGAACTCGTTCCTAAGAAAGGCACAGTGTCGTCAGTTGTGTGGAATTGGTTCGGGTTTTGCGGCGTCAGACGGAGCACAAACGGCGCCCCGCTGCAAAGTCAGTCTCTCCAGGATTTCACGATGTTGCGATTGCAACTATTAACGCAAAATCAAGCAAACCCCGCAAATTCAGCGAAACCCTGCAACACTGTCCAAACTCTGCAACTCTCTCAGCAGCAGCGCACCGGTAATGTGCGGCGGAGGTGGGGTTGAGCCACAGACAAAGCGGTGTAGAGGTGCGATGCGGAGGATGGAGGTTCGGTGCCGAAGTCAGGTGCACGGAGGAGCAGCGCAGAGCTATCGCATGGAGTTCAAGTGCACATGAGGTCGCAGGTGCTCAGCAGCAGCAGTGGTGTGGATGGGACTGAAGGAGGAGACGAATGCGGTACTTTCTAGTTTTGTTTGGTGTCACTCTTAAAAGCCCGTCTGCGTTGCCATGGTGATATAGTTGCCTAAAAAGTTGAATGAGCAGCGTATTTAGACAACAATGAAGTTTGAGGTCATTGTTCTTAAAACGTTAATGTTGCAGGCTAATAACCTTCCTGAAAACCTACAACACAGCAAACTTCCTCTGTTTTTTAATGACTGATGTTCTACAGCACACAACAGGAATCACCAGAGAAGATCTGAGAGGAAAAAAATCAGAATCAGCTGCAGGCCCAAAAAACAGCAATATGATTTACAAAAGTAGATACGCTTGGTCTGTTCAAATACAGGTATTTTTAATTAGATTAATTACCACCTCGCATATATTTAAAAACAGATTGTTAGTTTTTACAGTTCTAGCTAATATTTTTAAGAAGAATTACAGACAAAAAAATTGCTAATTTTAGCGCAACTTTTAAGAAAATCCCCTGTAAAATCACAGGGTCTTCTCTTCTATTTGATTTGTCTGATTGCACTTCAACCTCAAGAGGAAATCAAAGCAATAAAGTTAAACTTGTTTTGGACAATTTTCTCTGTTGTGCTCAGTTTGATTTTAAGTAAGTGGGGGAAAAAAAATCGTTTTTAAATCATAAATCAAATTTTCTGTGAAAAAATCTGAGATTTTTTTTAAGGCCATATCGCTCAGCTCTAGCACAAAGTGAAAAAAAACAAGACAAGCTGAGTAAATTCATCAGGCTGCTATGTTTATCTGAACCTGCTAACAGTGCTGGCCCCAACAGAGGCCTGGGCGGAACAATATGTTTATGATACTGTTGTAGCATTAGCTGCAATGGTTACCATATTTTCCAGACTAAAAGTGGCACTTTTTTCATAGCCTGGCTAGGGGTGTGACGTATACTCAGGTGGGTCTTATATATTAAAATATTTCAGGTGTTGGTTAGAGGGCGCTCTAGGCTTGTGTACCAGCATCTGCTGCACCTGTACCACTGACAATTTAAAATGTAAACATTACCACTAACAACTTAGGCTATAAAGACAACTGAGAAAGAGCGGAATAATTGGAAATGGAACTGATGCTGAGTCTGACGACAGCCACGCAGAGGAGGAAGCGGCGCTTCGTCTACCTCCGGAGTTGGCGGAGTTGTTCAGAAGCGACACCGAGGATGAAGAAATTAAAGGATTTAGTGATTAGGAGTGAGATGGTGAGTTTGGTGAACTTGTTATATTATGTTCTTTATGCTATAGTTATGTGAATAACTGTTAATATATTACGTTAACATACGAGACACCTATTCAGTTCATTGTTTATGCTTCATGTAGCTCAATAACCATCAGTGTTACGTTAGCAAACCACACACCTATTCAGCCTGATGTTCTCTATTCTATTATTACTATAACTTGCCTTTCAAGATGAAATGTCTGTTCTTGGTGTTGGATTTTGTAAAATAAATTTCCCCCAAAAAATGCAACTACCGTTTTTTTCTTCTTCATTATACATTTTTTGGCTAGTGAGACTTACACTCCGGAGCGACTTATAGTCTGGAAAATACGGTAAGTTTTATAAGCTCCACATTATGAAGACAAATACGGCTTTGGACAGACTTCTGTTGCCCAAAGCTGGAGCTGATCTGGACCAGATTAAACCAGGTCTAAACTCAGATTAAACCCAGGACTAGGGAAAGTCTAAACCAGGGGTGTCCAAACTTTTTTCCTTGGGGGCCACATACTGAAAATTGTATGTGCAGGAGGGCCACTCAGTCGAGGCGCCATATTTTGCATCACCACAAAACAAGATATCGCTTTCCTTCAGGGATCTTCATAGTTCTTCAGATCTTCAACCCCACAGTTATCCGAGCTTGGCACCAGCACATAGTATGGCTTTTTTTGTTGTTGTTTTTTTTGTTTTTTGTTTGTTTTTGGCACCACCAACCGCTAATTTCCTTCTTTTTTTTTTTTTCTTTCTTCTTAATGCCAGAGACATCTCACACAAGTTTTTTACCTGCGCTTCAAACCTTGCAGTGAACAGTGCTACCTGTGGCATTTTGGGCCAATTGTGAATGAAGCCCTAGGGCCAATAAAGATTAGTCTGCGGGCCGCATTTGGCCCCCGGGCCATAGTTTGGACACCCCTGGTCTAAACCTATTCTGTTCATCCAGACAAACTCTCTTCCTCAGAAGTGAGTCTGGTCCCTTCGCCTGAATCTCGTTTCTATGGTGGGACAATCACAGGCGGAGAAACCAATCAGAGAGGGACGTAAAGGAGCGCACCGGTGAAATGGTGGACAGTTGCCAGTTTTGCCACAAAACTCCAGAACTCTGTCCTTATTTGTGAATGGGGGAGCAGCAGAAGCCAGTTGTACAAAGACTTGTGAAAGGAAAAAGTGGGTTTGTTTGAATGTGGTGGTTACACGGGACGTCAGCGGGAGTTTACTGTTGTTAAAATGGAAACAGGATGAAGACAAAAATCCCACAGAGGACTGAACAACAACGAGGACTTCAGCAGAACCAACAGGTGACGAAGGAAAAAAAATTAAAGTAGGAAGGTCTGGGCTGGACAGTGTCAGGTCTACACCAGGTTTACACCAGAGTAAAGAGTGTCCTGTCCAGCTGCTTCCTTTCTTTCATTGGTCTCCACAGTCAATCATTCCTAACACAAACCCTGCTATGGGAGGTTTTTACACCGGACGCCCATCCTGATGCAACCCTCTCCTTTTATCCAGGCTTGGGAGTGGCACAAACTGTATCTTGAACAACCCAGAGAGATACCAAGCACTAAATATGAGACAACAAATGCTGTGTGTATTCTGACATGGAATAAGTAAACATGAGTCCAATACAACGCTGGTCCAGAGTAAAACCAGGACTCGGCGCTGGTCCAGAGTAAAACCAGGACTCGGCGCTGGTCCAGAGTAAAACCAGGACTCGGCGCTGGTCCAGAGTAAAACCAGGACTCGGCGCTGGTCCAGAGTAAAACCAGGACTCGGCGCTGGTCCAGAGTAAAACCAGGACTCGGCGCTGGTCCAGAGTAAAACCAGGACTCGGCGCTGGTCCAGAGTAAAACCAGGACTCGGCGCTGGTCCAGAGTAAAACCAGGACTCGGCGCTGGTCCAGAGTAAAACCAGGACTCGGCGCTGGTCCAGAGTAAAACCAGGACTCGGCGCTGGTCCAGAGTAAAACCAGGACTCGGCGCTAGTCCAGGACTCTGTGCTGGTCCTCCTTACCGGCAGGTCCACGCTGACGTCCGTCCCGTCCAGCAGAGACACTCGGCAGGTGATGATGGACTTGGCGTCTCCGGCCGCTGGGATGTGAGTGGTGGCTCTCTGCGCCTCTCTGAGCCGGCTCTTCTCCGCGTGCTTACGGATAGAGCGCCGCCCTAGAGTCCTCCGCAGGAAGCTCAGCATGGTGAGGTCAGAGGTCAGGGGTCAGTACCACACCTTTAATCAGAGAGAGGAGACACAGAGGGGTGCAGGTGAAACTACCTGTGAGAGTTACTGGATACACTCACAGCCAATCAGAGCCCGCCCCCATTTTAGATAAACACTTGTGATTGGTCAGAGAGGATGAGGTTGAATGGGAGGGGATCAGACCCACTTCAGTTGGATTACAAAGTGAGTGGATCTGTCTGAAGTTGGGCCGTGTCATAAGATATTCCTTCTTTTTAAAATACGCAGTATCGCACAGTTTACCGCAGTAACGCACAGTTTACCGCAGTAACGCACAGTTTACCGCAGTAACGCACAGTTTACCGCAGTAACGCACAGTTTACCGCAGTAACCTGTTATTAAGGGGTCTCCTTTGACAATACACACACATCATCATCATCATCATCATCATCATCAGGACTCACCTTCTGATCTATGGCCACTGTAAAAATATAATGGGAAATAACAATAATAACAATAATAATATAGTAGAACTAGTGCAGAAGTCCAGAGGTGCCAACAACTGTACTACAGTCAGAGTACTGTTACTGCAGAATATTATTACTACAGTAGGAGTACTGTAGAATATTACTCAAATAGTAAGTAAAAAGTATTTGGTGATAAACTGCTGTAGTACTGAGTAACATCTGGTTTCTGTTTAAGTTTAGATGTGCTCAGACAAAACTGAAAATACTGAGACACTTCTGCTGTTTACAAACAAGAAACAGGAGTAGGTGTAGACCTGGTTTAGACCTGGTGTATTGTTATAACCATCAGGTTTAGCCTCAGTAGTCCACACAGACCGAGAACTGGTGCCACCTCTGACTCCGATTATTATTAAAAATAAAAACTACTTTTCACAGAGCATAATATTGTTTACTGAGGGGAGGTTACAGTTTGTTTACATAAACATCTGACTCCCAAACCAGCGCAGCACATTAGTCAACAGAAGGATAAACATAACTCAGAAACCTTTAATAACTGGACTGGAGTTTCTCTGAAGAGTATTAGTTAAACAGGGCAGCTCCAGGTTTAGTCTTGTGAAATTTAAGACATTTTTAAGACTTTATAATGGCTCTTAGAGTGAAATTTATTGCTAGCATCGTGAACAACAGAACAATAATCTGTATGTATTTGACTCTCAGGAATTATCTGTACTACTCTGAAACTCAATGGTTTTATTTTAAAGTCTAACACAGATGAAAGAACTCCAGAGCTGCATTAACAACATTTCTTCAATAAATACATTTAGTTTTTGTAATATTAATGTTTTGACAAATTTTAAGACCTAGAAACTCAAAACTGAATACCTACTCATAATATTTAATACTTTTAAGGCCTTGATTTTGACACAATAAAATGTAATAACGTTACATTTTTAATGCTTTGGGGATACTCTGTTAAAGAAAAGAAAAAACTACGGGGCAGGACTTGATTAGACACATTGTATAAAGGACTTTAGCTACAATATTATAACGTTAGTGGAAATGCACATCTCTTTTGCTTTCTTTACTTCTTAGATATTTCATCGCATGTTGCTCTTTCTTTGCTTTAATGCAGTTGTTAAGAGACTGGTTACACAGTACTGTTTACTATGCGACACTGGGACGGGTTAGTTTCACAGATTCGCTGTTAAAGTTTAAATTATTTGAGTAAAACCGCATAGTTTAGTTTTAAAATGATGTAGCAGCAAATCCACATCAAATACGCGGAGTAAAAGTGATTTTCTGTGTTTTTTCTGAGGTTTTCTCGCTGTTGTCGGGCCTTGGGAGACGATGGGAACAGAAGCAACAAGTGTCCGCTCGGTTCGCGTTAGCATTAGCCGTGAGCGCGGGTGTGTACTGTTAAAACCCCGCAGCCGCCCGCCTGAGCTCACCCCGCACCACAAACCGAGCACCCCTCGGCTGTAAACCGTCGCCCAGCCCATTACACTTGCTCCGCACAGAAACACTTGTGGATTCCTGAGAAAGCGCCGCAGAAAAACTCTCCATACTCACGGAAACGGCCCGAACTCCCGCTACAGCGGCGCCGCGGGCATCGCAGGCGGACCAGGCGTCAGCAGCGGCCGTCTCCCCGCGTTCCTGCCCCGGGTTCGGCCCAAACAAAACCCGCAGCGGGACGTTTCTTCTCCAGGTCCCAGAGGAAAGTAGGAGGCGAAGAAGAAGCTCCCAACCGGAAGTGACGTCACCGTAAATCCGCCACACAAAAAACAAACTGCGGTTGCATTTTTAAAAGCGCATGCGCGGGATTTAGCTGGTAATAAATAATAATAACAATAACAGCAATAAATAATAATAATCATCATCATCATATTATTATTATTATTATTATTATTATTATCATCAGCAGCAATAACAACAACAGCAATAATAATAATAGATAAACAAAAACGCTTACCTCTTTAGATCAAACCAGTGCACTGTAACTATTAGCATGAGCATTAATTGTATGTAAGGCCCAGATTAGTTTGTCAGGTCTGTAGGAGACATTTATTAACAAGAGGGAAATATATTACTTTATTCCTATAATGACATACAATGACAATAATAAAAAATATAAATGAGTAGTTTCGTGTCATGATACTAACTCCATGACCATAGTTTATCTGTTTAATTGAGCGTAGCGCCCTCTTGTGGATTCTTTGGGAACAAACTGAGCTTTGTCAGTTTGACAGAATCTAACCGTGTTACTATTAGAGAACTGGTTTTCTACTGCAGTAAAGGTTCTGGTTGTATTTGGAGCAATACCGGTGACTAGTCCTGACTGCAATACGATACTAGCTACTTATTTGGACCCATGTCTAAAAACACTTAAACCAGATGAAGTTTAACAGATTAAGAACTAAATATACTGATTTAAACCTCCCAGTGACGGTCTTTATAATGCAGATGCATCACCTATATTCTGCAAAAAAAACAAAAAACAAAACAAAAACAAAACTAGAGCTCATAGAATGTGATAAGTACAGCAAATACAATTTGAGAACTGACATCAAACTACAGAGGTTTGGGCCCTACAGGGCCCTTGAGAGCTCTGGCCATCATTTTTCTGGATTTAAAATATTCATAATAAACAGGAACATGACTCAGTTACAGAACAGAGATAAAGATGGCCAGGATCAATGATGAGTTTATTTTAATGCTCCTGCAAAAAAGTGTTTACAGTATTTGTCTGCCTCAAAGATAAATTAAAAACACAAATTTAATTTATTTAAAAAAAAAAGTTACAGTAACTTTACAAGTCTCTCCTTAAATAAAATATTACGGTTGATCTGTGTTTTCAGCAAACTAGTAACAGTTTTTGAATTAAAAGCCTAAAGAACTTTAAGAACTGAATGTGCTTCTTCATTCTTAAAACCTGCACAGGGGCCCCTCGTTACCGACCGCAGACCCCCGCGCTCTGCAGTTCACAGTTCCTGGCTTTAACCCTGCTCAGGCTGGACAAAAACCCTCCCCTCCTGAGTGAAGACAGGGCTCTGGCTCAGGTCACAACTGAATTCCCTTTTATTTAAAGATTTGTCATGTACAACAATGTATTTACAGTCTGCCATATTTACACACATCAACAGGTGGCGCTGTGACGTACAAACTCGCTCCAAGCGGCGGAAAATGAATAAAATCATAAATTAAAGTAAAAACATTATTCTGTCCGAGTCAGTAGCACGACTTCCACCAGACTCCAGCAGCGACTTTACCCACGAGAGCTGCTGCTGGAGATGATGGTAAACACCAACTCTGGGCCGTTTACACTGCAATAAACCAGGTCTAAGCCAGGTCTAAACCAGGGCTAAACCAGGTCTAAACCAGGTCTAAACCAGGTCTAAACCAGGGCTAAACCAGGTCTAAACCAGGGCTAAACCAGGTCTAAACCAGGTCTAAACCAGGGCTAAACCAGGTCTAAACCAGGTCTAAACCAGGGCTAAACCAGGTCTAAACCAGGGCTAAACCAAGTCTAAACCAGGTCTAAACCAGGACTAAACCAGGACTAAACCAGGTCTAAACCAGGACTAAACCAGGTCTAAACCAGGACTAAACCAGGACTAAACTAGGTCTAAACCAGGTCTAAACCAGGTCTAAACCAGGTCTAAACCAGGGCTAAACCAGGACTAAACCAGGACTAAACCAGGTCTAAACCAGGACTAAACCAGGACTAAACCAGGACTAAACTAGGGCTAAACCAGGGCTAAACCAGGACTAAACCAGGTCTAAACCAGGACTAAACCAGGACTAAGCCAGGTCTAAACCAGGTCTAAACCAGGTCTAAACCAGGTCTAAGCCAGGTCTAAGCCAGGACTAAGCCAGGACTAAGCCAGGGCTAAACCAGGACTACACCAGGACTACACCAGGACTACACCAGGACTAAACCAGGTCTAAACTAGGTCTAAACCAGGACTAAACCAGGTCTAAACCAGGACTAAACCAGGTCTAAACCATGTCTAAACCAGGTCTAAACCAGGACTAAGCCAGGTCTAAACCAGGTCTAAACCAGGTCTAAACCAGGTCTAAACCAGGTCTAAACCAGGACTAAACCAGGACTAAACCAGGTCTAAACCAGGACTAAGCCAGGGCTAAACCAGGTCTAAACCAGGTCTAAACTAGGTCTAAACTAGGTCTAAACCAGGACTAAACCATGTCTAAACCAGGACTAAACCAGGACTAAGCCAGGTCTAAACCAGGTCTAAACCAGGTCTAAACCAGGTCTAAACTAGGTCTAAACCAGGACTAAACCAGGTCTAAACCAGGACTAAGCCAGGGCTAAACCAGGTCTAAACCAGGTCTAAACTAGGTCTAAACTAGGTCGAAACCAGGACTAAACCATGTCTAAACCAGGTCTAAACCAGGACTAAACCAGGTCTAAACTAGGTCTAAGCCAGGACTAAACTAGGTCTAAGCCAGGTCAAAACCAGGACTAAGCCAGGACTAAACCAGGACTAAACCAGGACTAAACTAGGTCTAAGCCAGGTCTAAGCCAGGACTAAACCAGGACTAAACCAGGTCTAAACCAGGACTAAACCAGGACTAAACCAGGACAAATTTTCAGGTTAGAAAACACTATTTTCACAATTTTCCTAATAAAAAAAAACAAAAAAAAACCCATTTCAAACTCTGGACAGTGATTGTTGCTAAGTCTAAATGTCCCACAGAGCCCCGCCTCAGGCCTACAGTAGCCAGGATAGGCTCCACCCATGAAGATGATGAATGAATCCCCTGCAGTGTAAACGTCCCCAGAGTCCGGTCCCAGTCCCGGTCCATTCCACACTCACCATGTTTCTTTACTCAGTACCTTATTTTACACTCGACCAGTCCCATTTCTGTACAGAGGACCTCACAGCAGGTACCTGACTCAGGGCCCCGGTCCCGGTTTAAACCTGGGTTAGTCCTGGTTTAATCTTGGTTTAGACCTAGTTAAGTAAAAATACACTGCACACCCATTCCTTATGTGACCACTGCGTCTCTGGGATTGTCCCAGTGACTCTGTGGTCCTGCAGGACTAAAATAAATCTAAAAATCTGCTAAAACTTGTTTTACATCAGCAGACTCTGACTCACTGTAAGTCAGACTTTCCTGCCAATGTTTTGCCAAATGAGTAAAAAAACCATGCATAGTCTATGGTGCAAATAACCTAAAACCTAGTACCACAACCAGGGCTAAACTGGGGCTAAACCAGGACTAAAACTGGGCTAAATGAGGACCAACTCTGGACTTAACCAGCAAGTCATAAGCAAAACAAAACCCTGAGTAAACCAAGTCTAAACCAGGTCTAAACCAGGACTAAATCAGAAAAGGGGACCCTTAAAACTCATCTCCCTAACCTAACCACAGACTCTCCTCTCAGTGTTCAGTGGCTTTTGTTCCACGCGTTTTCCTCGTCGTCTCGTACCATTATCTCAGCGTCACGTACTCTAACTCCCGTCTCTGTGCAGTACCAGTATTTCAAAACCATTTAAAACCTCTTTTCTCTATAAAAACACTTATAAAACCACTCCGTACCGCTGCGGACCAGGCGAGTTTCTTTGATATGATTCCAGTTTTAGCAGAAGCAGGCTCCAGACAGTTCGAGATGAGACAGCAGTAGGATTCTCCAGCAAAACCCACTCAGGAAACTACTTTAACTAAAAATATACTTAAAAAGAGACTTTAATGGGAAGTGAGTGAAGGACGTGGGGCAGAAGGTCTGGTTTAAGTCTCAAACTTCTCCTGGAGACTGTGTAAAATAAAGTGTACCACAGATGGAGTTGAGGGGCCACACAGGAGTTTATGAGGATTTAGACTGGTCTGGTCTGGACCGCACTGGCTCTGGTTTTGTCGATGTCAGAGGTGAGGGGTCTGAAGTATTCTCAGATGTAACGGAGGTTTATAATGAGCCCTAAGCAGCAGCAGAGGCACTGAACACCAGTTTAATATCATGTATGATATAAAATAAAGGAGAGACAGTGGTTCTCTAACTTTTCACATAAAGAACCTACAAATAAAAGTACTTTATTTACCCACTAAGTACCTTTTTAAAGACACAAGTCTGGGTCTTTAGATGCCTGTATGTTCTATGTGTTCTGAGGGGCTCCAAACATTTAAAAAGTCTACTGGGCGAATATTTATGTAAAAGCAATAAAAAAAAAAGTCTCTTAAAATGAAAAAGGCAGATATTTTTTCTGTTCTGAAATTCTGATATTTAGTCTTAAATATTTTTGTCAAATATTATTGTTAAAGGTGAGCCACATGTGTCCCAGATGTGATGTAAACATGTTTAAATCTAATATTAGTTTTACTGATAACAATGGTACAGCTGAGTTATTAACCATTAAAAATATGTTTTACATAATGGCCAAGTTGTTTTCGTTTACATTTTTTGTTTTGGCTCTAAAACTGCATTACTGATCGTCCAATCAGAAAAGAGACCACTGTTTAGCTTTAGACTCCAGTACCGTTTATAACCAGTAGAGCGCTGCTGCTTACAGGAGCTTTAAATACTGACACATCTGAAACCTATGATATTATATTGTTACAAATAATATCAGAAGCTAGCGCAACTTAGAATGGGTTTAGAGTTTAAGTTAATAAAACAAAAATGTACAATAGGAATACAATTATGAGCAAAATTAATGAACATCTGACCTCTTTGTGTGGCAGAGTGGTTAGCACTCAGTGAGTGAATGTGAGAGTGAACAGTCTGTCAGTGTGAGTCTCTGAGCTGCAGCTAGAGGGCAGTATAGAAGCTCCAAACTACAGAGCGTACTTCCTGTTCCCCTTCACCTCTGCCCCTCAGCCTCTGCCCCTCAGCCTCTGCCCCTCAGCCTCTGCCCCTCAGCCTCTGCCCCTGACCCTCAGCCCCTGACCCTCAGCCCCTGACCCTCAGCCCCTGACCCTCAGCCCCTGACCCTCTGCCCCTGACCCTCAGCCCCTGACCCTCTGCCCCTGACCCTCAGCCCCTGACCCTCAGCCCCTGACCCTCAGCCCCTGACCCTCAGCCCCTGACCCTCAGCCCCTGACCCTCTGCCCCTGACCCTCAGCCTCTGACCCTCAGCCTCTGACCCTCAGCCTCTGACCCTCAGACCTGAGATCAGTGCGGCCCAGAGCCACGTCTCTGAACAAAGTGCTGTCCATAAAACAGAGAGGAACCAGAACAATAAATAAAACACGTCTCTGTAAAAACCAAGAAAGAGAAGTCGTTAGAACCACACTACTGTACTACAGCTAGGGTTTCATCGGGAGAGCGCTCCGTACAAACACCAGGGGGCGACACAAGAATTTAACACAATAAATACTCTGTTGTTGTTTTTCTCTTTTTTTTTTCAGCTAAAAGGACGTTAGAAAAGGCAGGTCCATCCCCGTATGGCACTACAGCGATCCAGGATTCTCCGTAAACATCCCGACACATCGCAGTCTCTCCAAAAACATCTGGAATTTCAGGTTTGTTTGTCCGATTTCTGTCAGCATAAAGTGCAACAGTGCAGTCTCCTCCTTGTGGGACCTTGGGCTCCAGCTGAGGGAGGGAAGACGGGGATGTTTGGGAATGAAGTCGGAATACTGAGAGAGGAAAGTGGAAGTACCTCAATGGCTCTGACCCGGCTGGACCCAGGTTTATCTCAACATTTTATTGTGAAGTTATTCTACTCCAAACTTTATGGCACGTTATTTCTTGTCACTATGACGACTTATTTGTGAAGGGGGACAGCAGCAAAAGCCAGTTGTACAAAGACTTCTGAAAGAAAAAGTGGGTTTGTTTGAATGTGGTGGTTACGTGTGATGTCAGAGGGACTTTACTGTTGTTAAAATGGAAACAGGATGAAGACAAAAATCCCACAGAGGACTGAACAACAACGAGGACTTCAGCAAAAACAACAGGTGACGAAGGAAAAACGCCATTAATCAGAGAGAAGTTATTACATTAGCTCTGTTATTTCTGAGACGCAGAGCTGCAGAGAAATGGCTGGGACAGGTCTGGATCCAGAGAGTCCACTGGAGACGGCTCTGTGTGGCTGAGGAACCAGACTCTACTGCTTAAGAGAAAGTAGGAAGATCTAACTGGACTGGCTACGATTCTACCTCCCCATGACCCATGTATGGCACCCAGCCCTAAAACCAGGTGGATCACAACAAAATGCAAAGAGAAAAGGTTGGGTCCAAGATCACACCGGAATCTCTCCTGTTCAACTAAAAAACTCCATTAAAATATATTAAAAACTTTACAGAATAGAAAACGCCTTGTTGATCAATAAAATTTTTTGTTAGTTTTTGCTGCCCTTCCCAAGATGGCCACCGAGAGTCCCTGCTCTAAACCTGTGAGATCAAACTGAGAACGTATTATTTTGGTTAACTGGATTTGAGCAGGTTTTCCTCACAGTATTCCGACTTTAGTCCCACAGAATCCCGTCTCTCTCCTCATTTCTCCGTCCGCTCGTCTCATTGTGGCTCTAGTGTCCGTGGTTCTGGCTCAGCGCTGGTTCTGTCCGCCTCCTGGTCAGGTCTCTCTGGTTCTGAGCTGGGTTTCTCTGGATCAGGACTGGGTTCTGGTCCTGTGCTGGTCTCTGCCCCCTGTCCCTGGTTCTCCTCTAGTTCCTGGTTGTTGCTGGTCTCGGTCTTGCTGCTGGTTTTGCTCTCCACACTGTCCACGCTCTCCTCCTCCTCCTCCTCAGTCACCAGTCCGTTCTCCTCCTCCTCCTCCTCAGTGATGTCCACGTCTTCTTCAGTGATGTCCACGTCCTCCTCGGTCACCTCCAGGTCCTCCTCCTGTGACCTCTCCCACGTCCAGCACCTCCACCTCCCCCTCGTCGTCCTCTTCGTCCTCCAACAGCCCGCGGTGGTGGCGACGGCGCTCCTCCTCCTCTTCGGGTCCCGGGCCGGTCCTGCCGGGGTCCGGCTGGGTCTCAGCCGCCGCTCTCTCCGGCTCCCTCTGGTGGACGGCAGCGGGTTTCTGCACGGGTTTGACCAGTCCCTCCTCGTACACTTTCAGGATGGCCTCGCACACGAAACGGTACTGGCTCTGGAGGAGAGGACAGAGAGGGATGGGTTAGAGACAGGTTAGTCAGAAAATACACAGGAGTAAGCAGTGACAACAGCCATTAGCACCACAAGTAGGTTATAGAGATGTAACCACGCACTTAAGTCACGAATCGGTTCAATTCACGATTTTATGTTTACAATTTTTTATGATTTTTATTTGGAGATTTAGTTGCAGTATAATTATGACAAAAGGATTTTTTTTTACATAGCCTATATGCGTCTCCTTATCAAACTTAAATTGTTGTACATTTCTTATTAATAAAAACTGAATTTAAAAAGTAGATATTAAAACAATGACATGTAAAAATAACAAAAATATAAAAATATAATAAAATAAAAAATAATTTGTTAGCCACTTTTACTAACACCTTTCTACCATCATCCTTAAACAGATACACTATTGTGGCAAGCAACGCATAGAGAAGCAGCTTATTATAAATCCACTCCTCAGTAATATACACCGCTCAAAAAAATAAAGGGAACACTTAAACAACACCATGTAACTCCAAGTCAATCACACTTCTGTGAAATCAAACTGTCCACTTAGGAAGCAACACTGATTGACATCAGTTTCACTGCTGTTGTGCAAATGGAATAGACAACAGCTGGAAATTATAGGCAATTAGCAAGACTCCCCCAATAAAGGAGTGGTTCTGCAGGAGGTGACCACAGACCACTTCTCAGTTCCTATGCTTTCTGGCTGATGTTTTGGTCACTTTTGAATGCTGGCGGTACTTTCACTCTGTGGTAGCATGAGACGGAGTCTACAACCCACACAAGTGGCTCAGGTAGTGCAGCTCATCCAGGATAGCACATCAATGCGAGCTGTGGCAAAAAGGTTTGCTGTGTCTGTCAGCGTAGTGTCCAGAGCATGGAGGCACTACCAGGAGACAGGCCAGTACATCAGGAGACATGGAGGAGGCTGTAGGAGGGCAACAACCCAGCAGCAGGACTGCTACCTCCTCCTTTGTGCAAGGAGGAACAGGAGGAGCACTGCCAGAGCCCTGCAAAATGACCTCCAACAGGCCACAAATGTGCATGTGTCTGCTCAAACGGTCCAGAAACAGACTCCATGAGGGTGGTATGAGGGCCCGACATACACAGGTGGGGGTTGTGCTTACAGCCCAACACCGTGCAGGACGTTTGGCATTTGCCAGAGAACACCAAGATTGGCAAATTGGCCACTGGTGCCCTGTGCTCTTCACAGATGAAAGCAGGTTCACACTGAGCACATGTGACAGACGTGACAGAGTCTGGAGACGCCGTGGAGAACGTTCTGCTGCCTGCAACATCCTCCAGCATGACCTGGTTTGGCAGTGGGTTCAGTAATGGTGTGGGGTGGCATTTCTTTGGGGGCTGCACATCCTTCCATGTGCTCGCCAGAGGTAGCCTGACTGCTATTAGGTACCGAGATGAGATCCTCAGACCCCTTGTGAGACCATATGCTGGTGCGGTTGGCCCTGGGTTCCTCCTAATGCAAGACAATGCTAGACCTCATGTGGCTGGAGATGTGTCAGCAGTTCCTGCAAGACCAAGGCATTGATGCTATGGACTGGCCCGCCCGCTCCCCAGACCTGAATCCAACTGAGGACATCTGGGACATCATGTCTTGCTCCATGCACCACAGACTGTCCAGGAGTTGGTGGATGCTTTAGTCCAGGTCTGGGAAGAGATCCCTCAGGGAACCATCCACCACCTCATCAGGAGCATGCCCAGGTGTTGTAGGGAGGTCATACAGGCGTGGAGGCCACACACACTACTGAGCCTCATTTTGACTTGTTTTAAGGACATTACATCAAAGTTGGATCAGCCTGTAGTGTGTTTTTCCTCTTTAATTGTGAGTGTGACTCCAAATCCAGACCTCAATGGGTTAATAAATTTGATTTCCATTGATAATTTTTGTGCGATTTTGTTGTCAGCACATTCAACTATGTAAAGAACAAAGTATTTAATAAGATTATTTCATTCATTCAAATCTAGGATGTGTTATTTTAGTGTTCCCTTTATTTTTTTGAGCAGCGTATAATGGGCCTAATGTAAGTCAAATGTTGTACAAATATCAGTGAGGAAAGTCACATCCTCAGTAAAGACTCTGATCTCCAAGGAAATGCTCCGGGGGAGGGGCCACTGAAACTTCAGATAAAATTTAGATGTTGTAAGCCACTTAGCTTTCCTTTAGCTCACTGCTAACAACAAGCTACCTTCTGAACAATGGCAAATGGAGCAAACAGGTGCAGCCTAAATAAAACCTTCAGATGTGTCTCTCTGTCCTGGGCTTGTTGTTTTTCTCTGTGCACTGTGTGCACTCCTCCGTCTGTGCGAGAGGTGAGGGAGCGCTCTTCCAAGCCACTCCGAATAATGAAGCTCTTGTACAGACTTTTCACGTTCCCGGCACGTCGGGCTAATTATTTTACGAGTCCTGCAAACTAAAACTTAACTTACAAACTATAACTTATTTCTACTGAACGTGGCCCCTTTCTGACCCACCTCCTTACTGCGGTGGATGGGTTTTAGCCTGGATGACCCTATGTGAGATAAGACAGAACTTTATTAATCCCTAAAGACGTTCTTGAGCTGTTACAGAGGTCCTGGGGGAGGGCCCCAGGGTTGGGGCCCACAGGACAGCACCTGAAGTGTCTTCTCCCTGGAGACCCAGCCTTAAAGAGATAAGACAGCCTTCCTGTAGGTCATTCCCAAAGTCAAGACTGTCGTGGTCCTTTAAATTTCTGAAAATCCCACACAGACCCCCAACAACATAATTTCCCTCTATTCAAAAGACTGTCACGTTTTTCTCCATATATTTTTATAAAAACATTACAAAAACACTGACTGTTGGCTAAAATTTGTTTTAAAGTAATTTTTAAAAAAAGTGCATTTTTCCCTATGTACTTAATATTTTCATTGACTAATTGTCTTTTTATATTTTTGTATGTTTTATTTGTTATGGACCAAAACCATGTGGCTGAAACAGAATAAACTGACAATGAATTGAAACAGACAGCCTCTAGGGGCCCCCCTGCAGTAGCTTCATGGACCCCCAGGGGGCCCCAGACCCCAATTTGGGAACCACTGCTGTAGGCTTGCCAATGTTGGCAAAAGCTGGTCCAAGGAGGAAGGAAGGAGCCTGAGCTGGTGCGGCCACACACCGCCAGCCTGAGAGGACGGGTGTAGGTCAGTCCTGTCCAAATGCTCCTTATGCCAAGGCACCAGGGCTAAATGAGATCTGCCCCGAGAACCTCAAGGCTCTGGGACACTAAGGATTGCTGTCTGTATGACATGAGCAGAGCGAGGTCAGACCTGTTCCTGGAGCAGTCTGGACTCTGTTACTGAGATGAACAGAACCTGGAGGAGGCCAGTTCAGTCCAAACCAGCTCTGTACTCACAGGGGTCTGGATCATCATGGCCCTCTGGTCTCTCATGGTCCTGACGATGTCCAGAGGATACACAGGCTGCCCGCTCTCCATCAGGCACAGGGCGGTCTCCATGGTGATCAGGACTCCGGTCCGGCCAATGCCGGCGCTGGGGACAGAAGGCAGAGTTTAATACTGAGACCCGCCAGCAGAGGGCGGTGTCCTAACCCGGCACAGACCAACCTGCAGTGCACCACCACGGGCTGGTCCTGTCCCGCCCGTTTGGTCCGGACCAGAGCCACGAAGTCCAGGAAGTCTGTGGAATCGTCGGGAACGCCGTGGTCCGGCCAGGCCAAGTACTGGATCTGTGTCAGCTCCCTCTGCTGGTCACTCTGCAGAGGTGCACAAACAAACAGTCATGTAAACACTCTACAGTCCAACAGAGAGGGTCTGGTCCAGAGTCTGACTGGTCCTGGTCCTGGTCCTGGTCCCGGTCCCGGTCTCTGAGAGTGTGAACAGTCCGTGTGCAGGGTGGGATGGGTAGGATGTGAATGTCCTCACAAGAATTTATTTTTTGGACAAGGGTCTGAAGTCAGATTTATAATCCCAAATATGTCCCTGAGGAGACCACAGGGAATCCTCTGCTCCCTCTGACCCTCTCCTCTGCATCCTCTCCTCTCACACCAACTAACTTCATATCCTCTCTGGTCTTCCTCTCGGCCTCCAGCTCTATCCACTGTCCCTCCTCTGTACCCATAAATCCACTGTCCCTCCTCTGCACCCATATATCCACCGTCCCTCCTCTGCACCCATAAATCCACTGTTCCTCCTCTGTGCCCATATATTCACTGCCCCTCCTCTGTACCCATATATCCACGGTCCCTCCTCTCTATTTGTTGTCCTCTCTGTGAATGATTCTGCTGCGTTGTCATGGTAACAGTTCCCACAGCATCAGCAGCATCAGGACCAGGATCCAGAAAAAGAACAGCCCACACCGTTGCCATGGAGGCACATCATCCCTGTTGCCGTGGAGACACCTCCTCCTCTCCCCCCTCCCCTCTCCTAAGGCCCACAGTGGTACAGGCTCCAGTGGGAAGCTGTTTGAGTTTATTCTGTTATCGTTGTATCAGCCTTAGTTTTCTTTACTGCTCAGCCTTCACTAGTGAGGACACAACTGTGCACTAGTGAGGACACAACTGTGCACTAGTGAGGACACAACTGTGCACTAGTGAGGACACAACTGTGCACTAGTGAGGACACAACTGTGCACTAGTGAGGACACAACTGTGCACTAGTGGATGCCAGATCAGTAGACCCAACTTTGTGACACTGTGCAGTAGTTCAACAGGTTTGGGTCCAGTAGTACTCGTGTGTAGAATTGCTTTACTGTTTTTTAGTGTTCACAGTAGGGCACAGTTTCATCCACTTGTGCCACTAGTGAGCTTTTTACTGCACACTAGTTCCACTGGGAGACATTTGTGCCTCAGTTGCGTCATGTGTCACAAAATTACATGTTGACAATTTGGTGTCCTTTAATGCTACTAGTGGGTATTTTGTTCTTATTAGTAGAAATATGATGTGACACGTTCACTAGTTACTTTCTGTGTACCAGTACAACTGTGTACTAGTGTCTCACTGAAAGCACTAAAATAATAAGTAAGCAAGCATTTCGGTGTCCACTAGTACACAATTTCGAGCCCACTAGTTGAAAAAACCATGTCATTAGTTGTACATGTGGACAGATTTTGTCTTACTAGTGGCACTAATGAGGCCAAAAAGTGTCCACTAGTTGTACCAGTGAGCAATTTGGCATCTACTGCTGCCACTAAAGCATTTGTGTCCTTACTAGTGCACTACCAGACTAAATTACATGTCACTATTAGCACTAGTGACTAAAAAAGGCTCACAGTTAAAGAAAATCAGAGCTGATATCAGCGATGTCAGAATAAAAACTCACAGCTTTTCATCAGCTCCAGTCCCCAGCGACTCCTAACTGTCCTCTCCTCTCCACCCCTCTCCTTCCTCTTCTCTCTCCCCTCTCCTCCTCCTTCTCTCTGCTCCTCTCTCCACCCCTCTCCTTCCTCCTCACCCCTCTCCTCCTCCTTCTCTCTGCTCCTCTCTCCACCCCTCTCCTTCCTCCTCACCCCTCTCCTTCCTCCTCTCTCTCCCCTCTCCTCCTCTCCTTCCTCCTTCTCTCTGTTCCTCTCTCCACCCCTCTCCTTCCTCCTCTCTCTCCCCTCTCCTCCTCCTTCTCTCTGCTCCTCTCTCCTCCCCTCTCCTCCTCTCCACCCCTCTCCCCTCTCCCCTCTCCTCCTCCTTCTCTCTGCTCCTCTCTCCTCCTCTCCACTCACCTGTTTGTGCTGCAGGTTCATCTCTCGCACCAAGAAGGCAGAGTTTCCTTCCTCGTTGTGGCAGGTGACAGTGAAGTCTCCATAAGTGGTGCTGCTCTCAGGGTTCGGCCAATACTGGTGACACTTCACCTGAAAATACACAACACAATACACACATCACTACACAACACACACAACACACTTCACCTGAAAATACAACACAATACACACATCACAACACACAACACAATTCACTTCACATGCAAATACACAACACACATCACTACACAATACACACATCACACTTCACCTGCAGACACACAACACACTTCACCTGCAGACACACAACACACTTCACCTGCAGACACACAACACACTTCACCTGCAGACACACAACACACACATCACTACACACACATAACAACACACTTCACCTGCAGACACACAACACACTTCACCTGCAGACACACAACACACTTCACCTGCAGACACACAACACACACATCACTACACACACATAACAACACACTTCACCTGCAGACACACAACACACTTCACCTGCAGACACACAACACACTTCACCTGCAGACACACAACACACTTCACCTGCAGACACACAACACACTTCACCTGCAGACACACACACACAACACAGGCAAAAGACATTTACAACAAGCATCTCTCTCTCTCTCTATTTTAACTTTCCCGACTTAAGAGATTAGTGAAGTGAGAAGGTCAGGGGTTCAATTCCCTGATATGAACCATATTTGAATGAACCCACTTTTTCCACAAGTCTTTGTACAACTGGCTTCTGCTGCTGTCCCTGTTCACAAATAAGGACAGAGCTGCTCACACAGGATTCTGGAGTTTTATGGGAAAAAAAACCCCAAAAAAAAAAACCAGCAGTTGTTTCCGAAGAGATACCAGACTCACCCTAACCCTTGTACAGAAGAGGAAAAGTTTGTCTGAGGGCCAGGCTAGTTTCCACCTGTACCTGTATATTTCTGGTACGTACCCGTCCCCGCTCCACCTGCGTGGTCAGCATCACCACCAAGGAGGAGCCCTGTTCCCAGGTCATCTGCCAGAAGTCGGGGCAGGTGTTGGGCAGCGGGCCCTGGCAGGCGATGTAGCGGTTTATCAGACTGGAGGCCGGGATCTCCATCTGCACAGGAACAGAGACGCACAGGGTTAAGAATGGTTAGGATACAGCTCAGCTCTGATGTGTCCCGTCCGGTCCAGTGGGTTAGAAAGAGGGGTACTCCGGGTCAGACAGAGGGTCACAGAACACTGAGGTGACTACTGCACCTCTGCTCAACATCTGGCCTGCTGTTACACTGCACAGGAGCTCACTCTAGAACCAACTGGAGCCAGAAGACCAGGACTAAACCAGGACTAAACCAGGACTAAACCAGGACTAAACCAGGCCTAAACCAGGACTAAACCAGGACTAAACCAAGTCTAAACCAAGTCTAAACCAGGACTAAACCAGGACTAAATCAGGACTAAACCAGGACTAAACCAGGTCTAAACCAGGTCTAAACCAGGTCTAAACCAGGTCTAAACCAGGTCTAAACCAGGGCTAAACCAGGGCTAAACCAGGACTAAACCAGGACTAAACCAGGACTAAACCAGGCCTAAACCAGGACTAAACCAGTACTAAACCAAGTCTAAACCAGATCTAAACCAGGACTAAACCAGGACTAAACCAGGACTAAACCAGGTCTAAACCAGGTACTAAACCAGGTCTAAACCAGGTCTAAACCAGGACTAAACCAGGGCTAAACCAGGGCTAAACCAGGGCTAAACCAGGGCTAAACTAGGGTCTAAATCAGGTCTAAGAGTCCAGAGTTTTTTGCATCAAATTTAAGCCTCACCAGAGCAGGACTACAACAGGAATAAAAATGTTAAACCTAATCAAACTTCAAAGACTCCTGAATACCACCAGCGGGACCTGTACCACAGTTTGAGAACCACTGCAGTAATGATTTAATAGCTTTATACGCCACATTTACAAAGTTAATTTAACATAAACACTGCTCCACAAAAAGCACCACTATATTTAGTTGTAAATAAACAAAGCTCATATACTTCATAAAGCGTACTGAACGGTAATGCAGGTGGGAGGAGCCAGTTGTTTTAACTTCTGAGAGCAGTGGGAAACCCTGAGTGTATAGTTCTGGACCTGGACTTTATTTCAGATCAGTAAAAAGCGAGTGAGTTTGTCGCAGACTCACGTTGATGTAGTTTGCATTGATGTAGTCATCTGTGCTTTTCAGGATCACTCGAGTGGCATCATCTGAAACGACAGAGGGTCAAAGGTCAGGGCAGACGCTAACCCTGAGGCGGTTCGAGGGGCGGAGTCAGAAAACCTCAGCACTCACAGGGCGAGATGTCTCTGTAGCGGTTCTTGGAGACGTTCTGAGGTAATTTGGCACAAAGCATGGTCATCCCCGGCCTCTTCCGGTACAGTTGCTGTGGGGACAGGAACAGATTAGTTTATTAGTGGTTTAAACTCGTGTGTGCGGCGCTAAAAACCGTGTTCGGCTCACGTCAAACTGCTGCAGCACGGTGCCGCTGCCCAGCCCCTCCCTCAGCGCAGACATGGACTCCTTCAGAGCGTTCTGGTCGCTCTGGTTCAGGTCCTGGGGACACTTCTCCGGGATGTACTGGAAGTCTGGCTCCGAGTCCTTCTCCTCCACCACGTCATAGATCGCTACCACACACACACAAAACACACAAAAACATTACAGACAGCAACGCAAGAGGGACTAAAGGCCGGGACACACCGGGGCGATCATCGGCCGTTGGACGCGGTCGGTGACGTGAGTCTGTTTGGTGAGTTCCGCACCATCGGACGTAGTGGGACACAGTTGGACATAGTTGGACATAGTTCTGGCTGATTGAACATGTCGAATCAGCGTCAGGCCATCATGCTCAGCTCTGATTGGCTGTGTCCCATTCACAATTTGTCAAACAGCTCGAGTTTAACCTCAAAATATAAGCAACTTTCTGTTCTACAACTACTTCATTATGTTTCCCACATCTGTGATGGTAATGTGCTGCAGTTAGCTTACCTTAGCTTTAGCCTCGTGCTAATGTGCTGCGGTTAGCTTACCTTAGCTTTAGCCTCGTGCAGATAAAAATATAATCCTCCTCTGAGGCAAACAGCTGCAATAATCCAGTCCCTTTTATTCATTACTGTGATCAGACCAGTTTAATCTAGTGTGTATAATTATTATTGACTGATAAATACTTGAGTTAAACACGTGTGTGCATGCAGAGTTTTATTTACTAGCGTTTAAATAACCGTGGAGTTTAGTGACTAGTGCACATGCGCACTGCTCTGTCGTGGGTCTGAGTCGCTCTGGTGTCTGCAGCTACTTGCAGTGGCGACAGGTGGGAAAGTGAGGAGACAGCAGTCGCCTCTGCTGACAGTGGTCGGGCATTGGGTTGGTGTGTCCCAGGCTTAAGACCTGGTACTATCTCGCAATGGTAAAGACGCGTGATAAAGAAGTGTCCAGGCCTCACCGTTAGGCCGCACCAGCAGGATCAGCTCCCCTGAGTGGCTCTCACAGCTCGCCTTGATGAACATCACCACCTGGTCATGGGTGTGGTCCGAGATGTCTCTGCCATTTATGAGGACGACCTGGTCCCCTTCATTCAGACGCGGGACGCACAGGTCCGCCTGGAGACAGGGAGGGGACGGATTAGATACAGGCCTACATACAGTGAAGCCCGAAATTACTCATACCCCTGGCAAATTCTGACTTAAAGTTACTTTTATTCAACCAACATGCCACTTTTTGTTCAAATGTGAAACAATGATACACCAGTGATACCTCTTGTACATCGTCTTATCTTTTGGTAGAAGCCTGTGTCATTTCCGGTCAAAAAAACTTGTTGGTTGAATGAAAGTAACTTTAAGTCAGAATTTGCCAGGGGTATGAATAATTTTGGGCTCCACTGTACATCCATGCAGAATCCATAATAAAAGTTCAGACGAGGAAGGGTCAGACCTGAGTTATACACAGGTCATATTCTGTTCTGTTGAATATACAGATAAATGATGTGTAAGAAGTAAATACAAGGTCTGCAGAGGACAGACAGGAGAGAGGACGGACGACACACACATGCAGAGAGAAGTCTGTTATAACAAACACTCACTGAGGTCCCTGGGGCCACTCTGGACACGATGATGGGCATCTTCTGGTCTGCTCCTCCCTGAGACACAGGACACAGAGAGAGAGGAGTGAGGGTTAAAGAGTTTACCTGAGTGGTTTACTGTGCCACAACACAACTGCATCTACACACACATCACTGTACGATAAAGCCATCTTTAAATGTTTTTTGTCTACAGCAGCCATTCTTTAAGTCGTGTCTCCCCCACAGACCCCAGCTGTAGGACGTCCCTCCTTTCAAAAGACTGTCATGTTTTTCTGTTACAAAAAACGCTGACTGTTGGCTAAAATTTGTTTTCAAGTAATATTTTAAAACAAGTATATAGCTGTAATTAATTTCAAAATAGATTTTTTTCCTATGTACTTAGTATTTTCATTGACTAATTGTCTTATTACTATTTTTGTATGTTTTATTTGTTGTTATGGACCAAAACCATGTGGCTGAAATAAATAATGAATTGAAATTGGCCACCCCTGCAGTATCTTTATGGATCCCCAGGGGGCCCAAGACCCCACTTTGAAAACCACTGGTCTAGGACTGCACAATATATCACAAAATTATTGTTATCGCAATATCAGCAAACACAGTATCTGTATCACACGCTGTGGTCTTCCTCTGAAGAAGCATTTTCCACCACAGCCATGAATGAAAATGTTTAAAAAGTCCAGTTTTAGTGGTCATTTCTTACATTTTTGTTTTAAGAGAATTTAACTTACTGTGTCAGAATAGTAGGCCTTATTTTAAAATATTGCAATATTCAACACAGTTATCAAATACTGCATGTTTTTCCTGTGCTGTGCAGCTGTAGTTCTGCCAGAGGCATTACCTTGACGTTGAAGCCGAAGCGTCCGTGTTCGTCAGGCCTCATCTTGATCAGGACCAGGTTATCGTGAGGAACCACTCCGTTTAACTGCGACAATAACAACACCACAACATCAACACACATCAGGTCAACTCTTCTGTTCTCTCCTAAACACACTTCAGCTGACACATTCAAGGCTTCATTACGAACACAGGACAAAGTTTTAACATAAATCTTCAAGAATTCATTAACCCTTTGGGCGCCAGATTTTTTTTCTCTAGAATACAGTTTTTTGACTATCCAAAATTCAAAAGGTAGTGGCTTAAAAATAATTAGAGATAGAGTCTTACTGTAAATGAGAAAAATGTCAGTTATGAACCAAAGTTTATGAAAGTAGTAATTATAGGCATCTAATGTGCATATACTTTGCATATTGTGACATCATTATCAGGGGGACGTGCTGAATTAAGTATTTTTGTCTTTTTCTCCAATTAATAAATGAGTAGAAACCAGGCAAACTCTAAACCAACATTAGTAAACTATAACTATAACTTCTAATGTCCCATAACTAGTAAAATGTGAGGAAAGAGAAATGCAGATTTGCATTTGCAAGTTTGTCATGGCCTAACCAGCAGGTTCATCGAACTGCTGTATCCACTCCTGATAAACTTCCTCCTGTCTCACACCATCAGTGTGTTACGTTAGCAAACCGCACACCTATTCAGCCTGTTGTTCTCTATTCTATTATTACTATAACTTGCCTTTCAAGGATGAAATGTCTGTTTTTGGTATCGGATTTTGTAAAATAAATTTCCCCCAAAAAATGCGACTTATAGTTCAGTGCGACTTGTATACGTTTTTTTCTTCTTCATTATGCATTTCTTGGCTAGTGTGACTTATAGTCCAGAAAATACGGTATTTGCTATGATGTTATATTAAGTACAGTAGTATTTGTTGGTACTGACTGTGCTCTTGTCGCTCCCCGGGACGTCGTACATCTCGTTCAGGTGGTTGTCCAGTAGACTCTGTTGGGAGTGGGCCTGGATGATCTGACTCAGGGTCTTTCTGCTCAGCTGTTTGGGAGGAAGAGCGGGAGGCTGACCGTCTACGCCTTCTGGAGATCTGAGACAGGATAAACACATACATAACAGTATTATATTTATGACTATACTGTATAAGAGACCAGAGTAACACAGAGGACAGAGACAGCAGGGCAGGGGCTGACCGTCTACACCTTCTGGACATCTACAGAGAACAGTGCAATAAAAATGGAAAGAAAACCGTACATGTGAACATCGGGAGGTCTGCTGTGCAAAGTTAAAGCCAGGTATAAACTGTCCTAAATCCATCCAGGGACCACGAGCAGCGGTGAGTATTTCTGTATTCCATGTCAGTATACACTTGTTTTGTACACAGCATTACAGGATTTGTAGTCACCTGTGTTGATGACGTCATCGGTCACCTGTGTTGATGACATCATTGGTCACCTGTGTGGATGACATCATTGGTCACCTGTGTGGATGACATCATCGGTCACCTGTGTTGATGATGTCATTGGTCACCTGTGTTGATGATGTCATTGGTCACCTGTGTTGATGATGTCATTGGTCACCTATGTGGATGATGTCATTGGTCACCTGTGTGGATGATGTCATTGGTCACCTGTGTTGATGATGTCATCGGTCACCTGTGTTGATGATGTCATTGGTCACCTGTGTGGATGATGTCATTGGTCACCTGTGTGGATGATGTCATTGGTCACCTGTGTTGATGATGTCATTGGTCACCTATGTGGATGATGTCATTGGTCACCTGTGTTGATGATGTCATTGGTCACCTATGTGGATGATGTCATTGGTCACCTGTGTGGATGATGTCATTGGTCACCTGTGTTGATGATGTCATCGGTCACCTGTGTTGATGATGTCATTGGTCACCTGTGTGGATGATGTCATTGGTCACCTGTGTTGATGATGTCATCGGTCACCTGTGTGGATGATGTCATTGGTCACCTATGTTGATGATGTCATTGGTCACCTGTGTTGATGATGTCATCGGTCACCTGTGTTGATGATGTCATTGGTCACCTGTGTGGATGATGTCATTGGTCACCTGTGTGGATGATGTCATTGGTCTGGTTCGAGTTCACACTGAGCTCTGTCAAGATGAACTGAACTGACTGAGAGAGCAGTAACAAACCTCGTCTGTAGGGGGCAGTGCATCAGTATTTACTGAGTGAAACTTGGGAGGAAGAAATCCTGCTCATCTATTGGTCAAAGCTCCACCTCTTCAGCTGAATATATCCCAATAATATACGACCCACTTTAATTAACATTTAATGAAGTATTAAGTTTAGAGCAGTGATCTCTGAACACAGCTGTGGACTTCTCTGTGATTAATATGAAATCTGTGTTGTTTTAGCAGAATTTTCACATTTGTTTGCTAATGTTAGCAACCTTTTAAATACATTTATTTACAGTATATTTGTATATATATATTTTTTTATAGTCACATTAGATGAGTGCATGTTTCTGTGCACTTTGTAAACAGAGGTGTAGTCCTCTCCCTGGCGTTAGTCCGTAGTTTGGTCTACGTTGTGTTTGCACTCCAATAGGAACCAGACCAGGACCAGCCCAGGACCAGACTAGGACCACACCAGGGCTCAAAGCACACCGCACTGAGACCTCTGACCTCAGGAGGACCAGAGTTCACTTGTTAGGTGCGCACCTGAGTCTGGTTGTACGTTCACAGCTGCTCAAACGAACTGGACTATGTCAGGAAACGCACCAGAGTTCAACTGAAGCGAACCAAACACGATAAGTGTGTGGATCAGTTGGATCAACTCATTGAAAAACCATGTCCAATTTATTACTTAAAAAAAAACATTTTTTAAATAGCACAGAGGATTTTCTGAAAACAACAAATTTTTCAGCCATCTTTTCTAAATCTTTTATCTCCTCTTTAATGTAAAGTCACTTATTTGTTAAAGACTCTGGTAACTAGGGATGCACCGATACCACTTTTTTTCAAACCGATACGAGTACTTCCATTTGAGTACTCGCCGATACCGAGTACCGATACGAGTACTTATATAGGGGTTACTTTATAGTTTATACAGTCACACTGCTGTATCTCATTCATCCCATACTGTGTCGTCTTTTTGCCGTCTATCCCCGCTCTGCTGATGCTAAGTTATTTTTACAACAGAGTGGTTTGAACACAACTAACCATGGCTAAAATTCAGTATGGACATGTTATACCTCATTTTAAAGCTTAGATTCTCCTCTATTCAGTCGCTAAAATCATTTTAAAGACAGATTGAGCATCAGCGCATAACCAGCGGAGATTCACCAAGACATACAGGCAGCTAACACAATTAGCAACGGTAACGGTACTTCTTATGTTTTATCAGACAACAACTGCCTCATACTCCGCGCTTATATCATTTTCGGGACAACTAGGACAACAAAAGGACAACTGCTTAAGTTTCAGGACTCACTGTATGATTTGGGATAAGTCTGGTTGAGCAGAATGTAGAGTCAGCTTTGCTTTTATCTCCATACAGTTCACTTTGAAATCCTTTCACTCGGTTCTCACCGCTCAGCTGAGAGGGGAAGGTCACGTGACAGCGCTGTAAAGTGGTATCGGTTGTTGGTATCGGCCCACTTTTATGAATACGAGTACAAGTACTTGGACTTGGACTTGGTATCGGTACCGATACCCGATACGGTGCATCCCTACTGGTAACTCTGGCTGACTGCACAAAGACAGGACTCAGACTTCTGCACACACTGTAGACAGAGTTTTCTTTATACATAATAAAAATAATAATAATAATAATAATAATAATAATAACAATAATAATGATAATAATGATAATAATAATGAGTGTGGCTATTAGTGTTTGATTAATGGTGAGCGCTTCGCTCTGTTTTGGTGCGCTTCGCGCACTGCTCTTCAGTTACAATAGGCCCTACGCCATCCTTGGGGCTTGGGCCTAATAATAGGATATAGGTAGAGCACATAACCAGTGAGACCCAGGTTCAAATCCCGGTCTGGGTCTATTCCCTCCACGTCTTCCCCTCTGTCCCCAGCTTCCTGTCCTCTGCTGTCCACTAAAGGCCAAGCTGCTGAACTGTCTAATGAACCAATTCCCAGCAACTATGGGCCTGAGGCGGGGTACAGTCTTAGTTTTTATTTTGTCTGAACCCACAGTAAACCCCACTGCCTGTGATGGGCCAGTCTTGTACAGATCCTGAACTTGAGCACGCCTTTCCAAATGAAGCAGTGACAAATGTGAGCCGCGTTGTCACAGGAAACCCTCAGAGACAGAGTTCTAATTCAGTTCAACCCAAATCCAGCCTCGGTCTATTCCTGTCTCTCATTTAGTCCTGGAAGACCAGATTTAGACTGGATCCTGGTCTGGTCCTCCCACTGTCACTCATAAACTGTCTTTATGAGGCTTTTTTGTAGTTTTTTTTCCTCCAAGAAGGAGAGAGAAGCAGAGACAGAGACAGGGATAGGGATAGAGACACACAGAGACAGAGACAGGGACAGAAACAGAGACAGGGACAGAGACAGAAGTGTGAGGGTGTGAACTGTGGGCTGCAGCCACAAACCAGGCCCAGACAAAACAGAGTTATCCAGAGATCTACACTGAGACAGAGATGCTTTCAGATCCTGAGAATAAAGACAGGACTAAACCAGGGCTAAACCAGGGCTAAACTAGGGCTAAACCAGGACTGAGGGACCCAGTGTGTGGTGGTCACATTCTCAGCAGCTTTAGTTCTGGTTTAGACCAGGTTCTCAGCAGCTTTAGTTCTGGTTTAGACCTGGTTCTCAGCAGCTTTAGTTCTGGTTTAGACCTGGTTCTCAGCAGGTTTAGTCCTGGTTTAGACCAGGTTCTCAGCAGGTTTAGTTCTGGTTTAGACCTGGTTCTCAGCAGGTTTAGTTCTGGTTTAGACCCGTTTCTCAGCAGGTTTAGTCCTGGTTTAGACCCGTTTCTCAGCAGGTTTAGTTCTGGTTTAGACCTGGTTCTCAGCAGGTTTAGTTCTGGTTTAGACCCGTTTCTCAGCAGGTTTAGTCCTGGTTTAGACCTGGTTCTCAGCAGGTTTAGTCCTGGTTTAGACCTGTTTCTCAGCAGGTTTAGTCCTGGTTTAGACCTGTTTCTCAGCAGGTTTAGTTCTGGTTTAGACCTGGTTCTCAGCAGGTTTAGTTCTGGTTTAGACCTGGTTCTCAGCAGGTTTAGTCCTGGTTTAGACCAGGTCTGTGGTGAGGTTCAGGTTCAGTTGGAGACAGATTTATGTAAAAGTGTCTCCATTAAATTGAGACAGAGACAGTTTTTGTCAGAATAGTTAAAGATATTTAAAGTCTTACGGTGTGGAGTCCAGGCTGATGCTGTTGGCCTGTGTAGATGACGCTGACTTGTGATTGGATGAGAAGACGGGGAGGCTGGGCGAGGCGTGGATCACATGATCGACCAGGTGACCCACCGACGACGGCCGGATCCGGGTGCCCTCCTGGACAAACAGGGAGTTTCTGGAACACAGACAACAGAAGGGGACATTCGAGACGGAATAAGACAACAAGCAGTGGAGTTTAGCTGTGCACATGCACATGCATTCTTCTGAAGAACCATAACACAGAATAACAATAACACAGGTGGAATGTTTAGACCGTCTGACCCTAAACCAGCTCTGGGCTCAGGACAGTGACACCAGTCTAAAACTTTAATACTGTAATTGTTCAAGTTATAAATGAATTAGATAACGATACTTCATTGTAATGTGTCAGTCGAGTGATTATTTCTGTTTTTCATGTTTGTAGAATTGTTTTTTGCTAAATAAAGCTGGGGACACACTACACAATTTTCTCAGTCGTTACAGATTGTGGAAACACTCGGCACACACATTAACGACTGGTTTCAGCAGATTTAGTTCTGACGACTGAAAGACTGGGGCTCACACACTACAAGATCTGTTGAGGCCGCAACTGACTGCCAACCAAACGCAGCAAACTCTCACGGGGAACTAGCGAGAACTAAATGGTAAACAAACATGGACGCTACCTGGGTAGCTGTTGCCGTTGTGTGCGCAGCTATGCGTTTAGAAAAAAGGCAAATGAAAAAATGTCTGTGTATCCAGTTGGGTAGCGCTCAACTTTCTTTGGTGTTTGCCATGGTTCTTTATGTTTTCTTCTTCAAATTTCTGCTTATATTTTCCCGCTGCTCCCTGTTGCTTCCTCTTCGTTCTCTGACGCTATTTCCTGTGTCCCATCAGCTGTTTTTCATTGGCCGCTGGACTCCATGAATTCCCAGTTGGATCTGTAAACAGCCCACACTACAGGAGTGTGCGTCCAGAGTCGGTGTTTGATTGCTTGCGACTGACGTCAGGCCAGGTTTTTGCACCAATTCAAGTCTTTGAACATCACACACTAATGGATTTCAGGACCGACTGCTGATTACGATTCCCTGCAGCTGGTGTTGACTGGTACAGACTCGGTGCAACTGTGAATCGTTATAAAATCGGGCAAAAAATCGTGTAGTGTGTCCCCAGCTTAACAAGAGAAAATCCTGCTGTTCCTTAAAAAGAAAAAAACTGACAGTACAAACAAGGGCCGATGATTAAATCAGGCTACAGTCTGGTTTAGTCTGGCCTAGTCTGGTCTAGTTTAGTCTGGTTTAGTCAGGTCTTGTTTAGCCTGGTTCAGTCTGGTCTAGCCTGGTCCAGGTTTAGTGGGATTAGACCAGGTTTAGGACTCACTGGTTTGGCGTCCCCGGGGGAGACCTGTTGGGCAGACTCTGAGTCTCCAGTCTCTCGTCGGATAAACTGTTCCGGCTCACGCTCTCCCAGTCTGTCCCCGAGACCAGCTTCCTGCACAGAGGTTTACTGGGAGACCTGTGCCACAAATACACAAAATATCACACACAGTATACGAACAACACACACGACTAACACTAACCCTACAACACAGAGGTTTACTGGGAGCTCTGAGGGAAAAACATGTTTATTAGCCAAAAATACTGAAAAATATACACAACAGCCCCTAACTGTAACACAAACCTGAGACCAGCTTAACTTAAAAACAATATAACTTCATCTACACTAAAATAAATAAAGTCTTTCTGCTTTAAAGTAGCTGTTAACAACAAAACTAAACATGTATCTCACTGAAATAATCCTGGTCAAACATACTCACATGTGAACAACAGTACAGTGCTAGTGTTTTTGAAAATTGACAATATTGCTGAGTTTTTGATGGTAGCTGTATTACCTGGCGAAGACTCGGTCCTTGATGCCCTTCTCTTTCCCATACTGCACCGACTGCACCTCCGTTCGCCCGCTGAGCACAGAGGGGACAAAAAGAAGACAGGTATAACGCTTAAAAAGGTGAACTCTCTATCATCTTTGATACTGGAGATCTGCAGGACATGGATCGTACTGAGGATAAAATACTCAGTCCAGTTACAAGAACTACCGCATTTTCCGGACTATAAGTCACACTTTTTTCATCTGGCTCGGGGTGTGACGTATACTTAGGTGTGACTTATATATTAAAATATTTCAGGTGTTGGTTATTTTCACACTGACAGCCGCGAGAGGGCGCTCTAGTCTTGTGTACCAGCATCTGCTGCACCTGTACCACTGACAATTTAAAATGTAAACATTACCAACAACAACTTAGGCTATAAAGACAACTGAGAAAGAGCGGAATAATTGGAAATGGAACTGATGCTGAGTCTGACAACAGCCACGCAGAGGAGGAAGCGGCGCTTCGTCTACCTCCGGAGTTGGTGGAGTTGTTCAGAAGCGACACCAAGGATGAAGAATTTAAAGGATTTAGCGATTAGGAGTGAGATGGTGAGTTTGGTGAACTTGTTATATTATGTTCTTTATGCTATAGTTATGTGAATAACTGTTAATATATTACGTTAACATACGAGACACCTATTCAGTTCGTTGTTTATGCTTCATGTAGCTCAATAACCATCAATGTGTTACGTTAGCAAACAACACAGCTATTCAGCCTGTTGTTCTCTATTCTATTATTACTAGAATAGAAATGTCTGTTCTTGGTGTAGGATTTTGTAAAATAAATTTCCCCCAAAAAATTCGACTTATATAAATTTTTTTCTTCTTCATTATGTATTTTTGGCTAGTGCGACTTATACTCCAGAGCGACTTCTAGTCTGGAAAATACAGTACTAGAAGTCCTAATTAGAGCATTAGACTTTTCACACCCAGTACCACCAGAAAATATTTGGCTTTCATCGTTTAAAATGTGTAAAAAACTTGTACCAGTATCTAAACTTTGAGCCCAGGGTGAAGTAGTGGCTGAAGAAGTTCTTCTGCGGCGGGACGGGCCTCTCCAATCTGAAGAAGGTGTGGTGCTCCACGCAGGCCTTCCACAGGTTCTTACAGGCTCGGTAGTTCACCATGTGGAAGCCCAGCAGCGTCTCCCGGGACTCGGACTGGGACACAGGACAAACATAAGGTATATACTTTACTACAGCTGAGGGTACTGAGACTGAGGAAGACAGTTTAAGGACAGCACAGGGACACAGGAGGGTGGTCCAGCAGCAGATGTACAGTAGACCAGGATGAGAGGAAGGGACCAGGATTAAAACTAGGCCCTGATCTTAGCTTCAAGACCGATATTCTATGGATATGACAACATGAATAAATCAAGATTTGACAACATGAATAAATCAGGACACTGCACAAAGAGATATTTTAATTTTCTGACAGAGTGAGTACAATTCAATAAAAGCAGAAATATAAGTTTCTGTGTTTACTGCTCAGTACTGGGCCACAATCAAAACAAAGACTAAGCCAGGACTAACCCAGGCCTAAACCAGGTCTAAACCAGGTCTAAACCAGGTCTAAACAAGGCCTAAACCAAGGCTAAACCAAGGCTAAACCAGTGCTGAACCAGGTCTAAACCAGGTCCTAAACCAGGCCTAAACCAGGCCTAACCCAGGCCTAACCCAGGCCTAAACCAGGTCTAAACCAGGTCTAAACCAGGTCTAAACAAGGCCTAAACCAAGGCTAAACCAAGGCTAAACCAGTGCTGAACCAGGTCTAAACCAGGCCTAAACCAGGCCTAAACCAGGCCTAACCCAGGCCTAACCCAGGCCTAAACCAGGTCTAAACCAGGTCTAAACCAGGTCTAAACAAGGCCTAAACCAAGGCTAAACCAAGGCTGAAACCAGTGCTGAACCAGGTCTAAACCAGGCCTAAACCAGGTCTAAACCAGGCCTAAACCAGGTCTAAACCAGGTCTAAACCAGGCCTAAATCAGGCCTAACCCAGGCCTAAACCAGGCCTAACCCAGGCCTAACCCAGGCCTAAACCAGGTCTAAACCAGGCCTAAACCAGGCCTAAACCAGGTCTAAACCAGGACTAAACAAGGCCTAAACAAGGCCTAAACCAAGGCTAAACCAGGGCTGAACCAGGGCTGAACCAGGTGTAAACCAGGTGTAAACCAGGTCTAAACCAGGTCTAAACCAGGACTAAACCAGGACTAAACCAGGGCTAAACCAGGTCTAAACTAAACCAGGGCTAAACCAGGGCTAAACCGGGCCTAAACCGGGCCTAAACCGGGCCTAAACCGGGCCTAAACAAGGTCTAAACCAGATCTAAGCTTGCATATGTATCTGGAGAGAACAAAGTCTCAGACTGTTTTCAGACTACAGATGCAGTGGTTTTCTGGGGAAACAGAGGAATTGGAGTCAGAACCAGGACACAGCAGCAGCAGGGGGTTAATCTGACTGGATCTGGACTCACGTTAAAAACCTTAAAAACACATTAAAAACATTTAAAACACAGAGCTGTGTGAGGAGGACGCACCACTTCTCTGCGCAGCTGGATGAAGAACTGTTTACACTTGAAGGAGATCTTCACAATTTTGAGCCTGAAACAGAAACACAGAGAAAAGCCATGGTCATTTTACTGTGTTATACACAAACTGGCACAGTGGCAGAGTGGTTAGCACTGTCGCCTCACAGCAAGAACACACAGGTTTAACCCCAGAGACACTGACACCTACAGGGACAGTAAAGTCTGCCTGAACCTGAACCACTGCTGTTTGTGGAGAGAACTGAGGCTTCTGACAGAACCGAGCCAAACACTGAATTAAACCAGGTCTAAACCAGGTCTAAACCAGGTCTAAACCAGGTCTAAACCAGGTCTAAACCAGGTCTAAACCAGGTCTAAACCAGGTCTAAACCAGGTCTAAACCAGGTCTAAACCAGGTCTAAACCAGAGAACCCGACCAGACTGAGACGAGCTCAGTTTGAACCAGGTCTAAGGTTAACATTGGTCTGTGGTCAGGCTTTAGTTCCTCCTTTGATTCAAGAGAAGAAAATGAAGAATTAAAATACAACAGAGCTGTACTCTTCTAACTAACACACACACACACACACACACACACACACACAGCGCTGATCATGTGACCCAGAGACACACACAGAGGAGAGAGAGTCCTGCTGCTGGAGCTCTGGTTTAGTTCTGACTCATGCAGCTTTTACTAAATATACTCCACTCACACAGTAACGCACAGTAACACACAATAACACACAGTAACACACACAGTAACACACACAGTGACACACACAGTGACACACAGTGACACACAGAGAGAGGGTGAGTCATCAGATCAGGCCACTACAGAGATTTACCTCAGTCCTGTTACTGAGCTCCACTCACAGCAGAACAAACTCAACACTCAGGTCCACAGAGGAACCAGAGGCCACTCTCACTAAAATACTCTCTGCTTTTTCACATCTGGGTGGGACATTTGTGTGGACATTTGTGAGACATCTGAGGAACATCTGAGTGGACAACCTCGATCATCTCCTCTGTAAAAATAACTGAACTCTCAGGCCCGACTCAAAACCAGCAACACAAACCTGAGGACTAAAGGCAGAGCAGACTCTGTTAGCCCCGCCCCCAACACTGAAACAACAAATAACAGTAGTTAGCCCCGCCCTCAACGCGGAAATAACCAATCACAGCAGTTAGCCCCGCCACCAACACTGAAACAACCAATCACAGTTCAGCAGACCATCCCACTGCGAACACCTGCACACTGCACATACTTTTCTATTTTACCATCTTCTCATTCATCTGTTCAATACACAACATAAACTACTACTAATACCACTACTACCACTACTACAACAACATACTACTACTACAATTTCCCCACTGAGGGACTAATAAAGGTATTCTTACTTACCACTACCACCACTATTACTACTACTACTGATCAGAAAGCAGAGTCAGCTGCTGCTTGGGACACCACTGTTCTCTAAAAATAACCCCACACAGGTTTCTGCAGGACACAGTACTACAGCAGCGGTACTACAGCAGCGGTACTACAGCAGCGGTACTACAGCAGAGGTACTACAGCAGCGGTACTACAGCAGAGGTACTACAGCAGCGGTACTACAGCAGAGGTACTACAGCAGCGGTACTACAGCAGAGGTACTACAGCAGCGGTACTACAGCAGAGGTACTACAGCAGCGGTACTACAGCAGAGGTACTACAGCAGCGGTACTACAGCAGAGGTACTACAGCAGCGGTACTACAGCAGAGGTACTACAGCAGCGGTACTACAGCAGAGGTACTACAGCAGCGGTACTACAGCAGAGGTACTACAGCAGCGGTACTACAGCAGAGGTACTACAGCAGCGGTACTACAGCAGAGGTACTACAGCAGCGGTACTACAGCAGAGGTACTACAGCAGAGGTACTACAGCAGAAGTACTACAGCAGAGGTACTACAGCAGAGGTACTACAGCAGAGGTACTACAGCAGCGGTACTACAGCAGAGGTACTACAGCAGAGGTACTACAGCAGAAGTACTACAGCAGAGGTACTACAGCAGAGGTACTACAGCAGCGGTACTACAGCAGAATTACTATCGAACTCATGAAGGGAACGCGTTTCTTTGGAGATGGAGGGAGCAAAATTAGACCTGCACTGTCACTGTCAGGAATAAAAACAGGACTAAACCAGGTCTGAACCAGGTCTGAACCAAGTCATGCCCCACTTAAAGCCGGACTAAAACATGAGTAACACTGGCTCTAGATTAAACTAAACCAGTTCTTGACCAGCAGAGAACCCAGGCTGCTGCGTGCCACCAGGGGGACCTGTACCACAGCTTGAGAACCACTGCACTAGAGAAAAACCAAGTCCAGGCCTTGACCTTCAGGCCTTTTTCTTAGGAGTAGGGCTGCAAGGATTCATCGAGTTATTCGAGTAATTCGATTAGTAAAAAGCTTCCATTAACATTCTTTGAACTCGAAGCTTGTTTAATTAATGTATCTAAAACTGGTGCATAGCGCTGGGAACTTTGTATGCAAGGAACCAAGTTTCTGCACGGTTAATGCACAACACACTAGCGACAGTAAGGCTGGGGTTGGGTTATAAACTGAATAAATTTGAGTTGCAGTTCGCATTTTAAATGTAGATATAAAGTACGTAGAGAACAGCACCATCGTGAAAGGGTTAACCCCAAATTCATACCGAAAACGTCACGGGGCCGTTGCAGCAGCAGATCGTTTTACGCGCATCTTTTCAAAAGCGTCAATTCACACCGAAAGCGTCAGAGCTGCGTTTGGACGGCGCTGCGTCTGTGGATCTGCTCCGTTTTACCAACTTCATTCCTATAATTGGTGGATATTCTTGCTTCTTCAGATGGTTAAGCAGAAATATTACCAACTGATTTATACCAAACTATTTTTGTTTGAATAAACTTTTATCTATAACTTATATCTACAGTATGTGACCAATTACACTTTTTTTATTGAGCTCGCTTGGCGATCAGACAGCAGTACTACTATCGTGCTAGAAGTAGAATTACAATCTTTTTGTGTCTTAAAGTATGTTAAAGTTCTCCACCTCAAGAATTAACTTCTCGTCGTCCATGGTGCAACATTCACTGAAGTCCTTGGTGCGATGCGCGATGTTTACGTCAGTCATACATTTAGAAAACCTTTATTTTGAAAGTGTAGCGGAAGTTTATTTTGACACTTGGTGCCTGTTTCCTGCGTTTCTCCGGCTGTAGCGCTGCCGATCAACGCGGAGACGCTGGAAAAATAGAACTGCAACCTAATTAGAGCGTAGCGTCGCGGCGAGTCGGTCGTAAGACGCACGTATGACGTCCCCGGTATTAGGATTGTTCATTTTGGGTGTAAGCATCAAAGAGGACGATGATTCAGAAGTATAATCAAGTCAGAAGGTTTATTTTAGTATCACACAGGTGAGGTAACAACAGCTGTGCCCCGCTGAAAGGGAGAGGGTGAGCAAGCCGTCCAAAAAGGAGTGATCACAGTTTTTATATTATGTATGACAATGTATGACGATTTCTGCATATCATTAAAATGTATTCTTCAAGAAACTCCTGTGCCTCGACCAGGCCAGAGTTCTCATTACTGCGGTGCGTAATCTTCGTTATCTTCAGGAGCGTCCCACGCAACGGCAGGGAGCCCCCACCTGTAACCTGGAGTTTCCTAACTTTGCAACCAGCTCATTATTGTGCACTTTTGCAAATGCACAATGTACCTAATCGCAGAGTGACCTTTAGAGTGAAACATCCTTTAGAATCAAAATATTCTTACTAATATTGAAGCGTTTATTAACCTTGGCAATAGTACATCAAAATAATTTTAGTGGTAATATGCAAAGCTATATGTAGAAATATTCAACACTGGTGTGAACTGTCAGATTGAATAAAACAGAAAGCAATTCACTCGCGTCTGACGTGACGCTGCTGTTACGCTCTGCTGCTGCTGCTTTGGTGTGAATTGGGGGTTAGAGAAAACGGCGTCCTCCAAGCGTCGCACTGTTTGGCTAATGCTACAGCTAACGCACAAAGCAGCTTAAATACTGACTCTGGAGACTGCAGACGACAAAAACATTAATAATCACAAAGAAAGTATTCTTATTACCTCTGTAAAACCTTTGTTCAGTAGGTGGCTGCAAACTGGCAGAAATGAACAGCGTAGTGTGCTGTGCAATCCGCTGCGGTAACTTTCGTAAACTTTGTTTATGTAGCTATGCTAGGTTACAACTAAAATACTTTTTAAACTGTGAGGGGAATGCATATTTCTGCTGCTTTTGCATTGTTTTGTATAGGCATTTACAAATATTCTGATTAAATATATAATTAGTATATAATAACATAGCTCAGTATAAGTAAGTATATAATTAGTAGACCATATCATCATGTATAATAATAAAACCTACATTTACAAAGCTATTTGCAATGTAATGCATTAAAATATGAAAAAACACTTGTTAATGTTAGACTGACAGATTCACAGATGTGCATTCAAATGTGTTACTTTTTAAAATATGCAGACACGAAAGAGTATCTCTTATTCGATTACTCGTTTACTAGAACAAAATAATGGATAAATTACTCAATTACCAAAATAATCGATAGCTGCAGCCCTACTTAGGAGTACTGCCAACCTCGGAAACAATACTCTATACAACACCACACGTCCTGGCTCCTAAGACACATGGACAAATTCATTTTACATCAGATGCCCTTCCCCACACAGCCCTCTCCATTTATCCAGGCTTAAGACTAGCACATACAGTGTACTATATAGAAAATAACCTGTACTACTGTCCCGATACTGACCAGGGGAAGAAGGAGTAGACCCAGACCCAGTTCTTGTGTATTGTAGTAATAGTAATAATAGAAGTAGTAGTAATAGTAATAGTAGCAATAGTAGTAGTAGTAGCAGCAGCAGTAGTGAGACTCACCAGGGGAAGTAGTTGATCCGGACCCGGTTCTTGTAGACCACAATCCCCGCAGACATGACTCCCAGCAGGATCTCGGTGTTGCTCTGGTCTCTTGCATAGTGCAGCTCCACTCCGTACAGCTCCAGGCTCCGTGCCGTGTTCAGGTAGTTAAACTCAGACTGGGCCGGAGTCAGACCACTGTGAGGACCGGGACCAGGATCAGGACCGGGACAGAGAGAGCAGGAGTTAGAGATGTGTCAGTATAATGTTGCCTGGACTAGAGATCGACCCATATGAGTTTTTCTGTGGACGATGCCGATATCGATTTTTAAACTTCAGAGCAGCTGATGGCCGATAAACACTTTTTGGACTGATATGCAGAGCCGAGTTTCTTAATTTTATGAAAAAAGTAATATAATTTAGTCATTAGTTTTAGTAAAGCTTATTAAAACCAAACCACAGTGTTAGACTGTGACAGAGCAGAGTTAAAGATGAGTTGAGTTCATCTCAGTCAGACTCTGTGCAGGCAGAGCTTGGGGAGAGTTTGTTCTACGAGCTTCTGTTCCAGAGAAATGACAACAATCTTTCTATTCAGGCTGAGATAAAGACATTTTAGATGCTTCCTATGAACTGCAGAGTAAGAGCCCAAATTGAGACGAGATAGGGGCCTTCAGTCACATGGGGTCTGACCAAGAATCAGCATAAAAGTGCAAGAATCGTCCAACCTCCTGTCGTCTGCAGCGTCAGGTTTCTCTGTAGTTTTAACTTTATTGTTCATTTAATAGAAATTTGTCTTTGGTTCACCATCAGTTACACAATACAATAAATACAAGACATGGTTGCAGTATACAAATATCAAAGACAATTAGTACAGAAAGATGGGGCCCTTCAGTCACATGGGGTCCCGACAGGAGCCTGACCAGAAATCTACAATAAACGGCAAGAACTGATTGCTGATTGTCTAAAAAAATGCAAAATCCGGCCCGATATATGGGTCGACCTCTAGCCTGGACCCCACTGTACAGTGAGTATATGAAGTACTAGTACTTGTATTCCTGTAGTACTGTAGTACAGTGTACCTGTGCTGCTGGTGGTGCTTGGACACCTCTCTGTGGAAGTCCTGGGGGGGGCTGGGGATGAAGCAGAACTCAGAGAGGTAACCTGCAGGGTGCTCCTCCTCACTGTAGTCGCCCAGCTCAGCTGCACACACACAGATATACACAGATACACACACACACAGATACACACACACACACACACAGATACACACACACAGATACACACACACAGATATACACAGATACACACACACACAGAGACACACACACACACAAATATACACACACACAGATACACACACACACAGAGACACACACACAGATACACACACACACACACAGATACACACACACAGATACACACACACACACACAGATACACACACACACACACAGATACACACACACAGATACACACACACAGATACACACACACACACACAGATACACACACACACAGAGACACACACACAGATACACACACACACACAGATACACACACACAGATACACACACACACACACAGATACACACACACACACAGATACACACACACACAGATACACACACACACAGATACACACACACACACAGATACACACACACAGATACACACACACACACAGATACACACACACACACAGATACACACACACACACAGATATGCACACACAGATACACACACACACACACACACACAGATACTCACACACACACAGATACACACACACAAATATACACACACACAGATACACACACACACACACACACAGATACACCCACACACACAGATACACACACACACACAGATATGCACACACAGATACACACACACACACACATACACAGATACACACAATTCAGCAGCAGTCTTTAATCAAGAGCCTAATGTCATTAATAATAAACAGATTATAGTTTTAAAGTTAATAAACTCAAACAGGAACCAGAACCAGTTCATGGCTCTCTGAGGAACCCCTGGTCTCCTCTGTAAACTCTGGACTCCTCGGTCTGAAGTGGTCCCAGGACTCAGACTCTGGTCCAGGATCAACCACAGATCAATGCTCTGCACTCAGACTGAGCCACAGAGTCCACAGAGGTCTGAAGACCGGACTCTGGCTGGACCAACTGGTTCTATACTGGGCTCACTAAACCAGGACTAAACCAGGGCTAAACCAGGACTAAACCAGGGCTAAACCAGGGCTAAACCAGGGCTAAACCAGGACTAAACCAGGTCTAAACCCTGCAGTACTCACATTGCACAGCGTAGGATGCCAGCAGAGCGGCCGTGTTGTGAGGACAGGGCAGACTGTGACAGGACACAGAGATTAGAGACATGTTCACATTAATACTACAGGTTTATGTTTTATTAATAATAATAAATAATAATAATAATAATAATAATAATAATAATAATATATTATTATTAGTGAGTAAAGAGCAGACACTGACCGTCCAGTTAAAATGTCCTGCTTTATCTGAAGGAAAAACTGGTACCTGAGGGAGAGGCAGTGATGAGTTAGACACAGGTTCATAACAAACTCAAAACTTATTGCTTTTCCGTAACTGTTTCCTGTGGAGGACATAAACATTAACATTTAAGTCCTGCTAAATGAACCGAGCTAACAATGCTAACCACAGACATTTTAATTTCCTCAAATCTGAACTGAAACTGAGAAGATTTCAGCTGCACAGTTTTGCAAAGACAGCAGATGCACTTTGACACAAATTAACGGAAAGCTTTCAGAGAACATTTTCAGTTGTTCACATTTAGTTTAACTGTTTCAGTATCACATTAAATGTTTTTCTCACTAAAAACCTTACAGGGAATAAACTTCTACCTATTTACTCACTGACCACACGCACTCAGACAGGATTCCACTGCTCTGAACCCAACCACACACAAACTAAACACATCTGGACCTTTTTGCATCCTTCGCTCATTTATTTATTTTTATTTTACTTGTTTTGTTGTGGTGATGATTTTTTAAAATCCAATGACTCGTGTCGTTTATCCTCCATTTATGAATTTTGCACTTTTCATGACTTTCGTGTACAAAAATGCACATGCTCTTAAACTGCTCTAAAATCATCAGCATCAGTACTTTTTGGGGCTTTTTTTTTTTTTCATAAATCTCTTAAACTACTGCTGCACAAAACCAAACATTAAATAATTTTATGGATTTAAATTCCAATTTCAATACAGGAATAAAAAAATGACAAAAAACACAAAATATTGATTAGTTATATATATTTTTTTTTAAACCTGAAAAACTATTGTTGTATGATAATTTTATAGCAGTTTTTGAGAGTGTACTTTAAATATGGTTAGAGGTAACCAAGGTTTTGTGGTTTTGTGATGTGGAAAAGTGTGATCGGTCGTGGTTATTCAAACCAACTAAACTGCATCTCTGTTCAGAATATTAGAGAATTAAAGGAGATATAAATGTAGTAAGTAGTAATAGTAAAGTTAAACTCACCGTGTGTACTCCTCCTGCAGTTTACTGGGCTCGCTCACAAAGAACTTGACTCTGAAGCTCAGGCTGTGGGGAGAACCTCCTGGACACACGAGAGCAACATTCATTACACAGTTAAACATTTCAGACATCATACACCACTGCAGTACTACTTTTACATAATCTGCTGAAGACTGTAGCTCATGGGGCTGCACAATATATCGCAAAATTATCGTTATCGCAATATCTGTATCGCAAGAATCTAAATATATCGCAATAAAGCTGTGGTCTTCCATCTGACAGAGATTTACACTGAAGAATCATTTTCCACCAGAGCCTTAAAAGAACATGTGTTGTGAGCTAAATAAAAATGTTTAAAAAGTCCAATTTTAGTGGTAATTTAATGAATTTAGTCACAGCTTAGCCTTGTTTTATTCCTGGTTTAGTCTGTGTTAAGTTTTGATTTTGTTGCTGTTTTGACTTGTAAATACAGGAACTTACATTTTTGTGAAATGTAGTGAATTTAACTTACCATAGTTAGAAAAGTAGGCTCTATTCTCAAATATCGCAATTTTCAACATAGTTATCGAATATCATGTTTCCTCCATATCGTGCAGCCCTAGTAGAAAAGTAGAAAAAATCTAAACGTTTAAACTATTTTAAATCTAAACTTCTCTCAGTTAAAGTTAGGGCTGGGTAACGTTCAGATTTTTCGACACCAGTTCTTAAACAATCCCTGGTTTTCAATCCCGGTGCCTGAGCGATACTTTTTCTGATTCCTATGGTGATAATTCATCTTCTACAATCATAAAACACAATAATATTCAATAAAAGACACATTTTTGGAGCTAAACTCTCAGCTGTGAGTTAAACCAGCAGTGTGTGTGATTTATTCTGTGTTATTTATTTGATTCATGCAAAGGAACACTAAAGCTCCCACTGGGAACTGAAACTTGGTATTGAATAAAAAGTTTACCACAGAAGTATCGTTTAACAGAACCCAGCCTTAGTTACAGTCCCAGTAAAACCAATGCACGTTTAACTGTTTGGCCTTTCATGAGAAGAGGGAAAACAAACGTTTTTACAGTTTTTTATAGCACATTTTATTTTATAAACGCCTGTATACTTTTTTTTTATGGCAGAAACAACTTTTAAAAATTGAGAACTTTGATATTGACACAGTAACAATAACCTCAATGTCTTGAACAGTGTGTGTGTGTCTTACTCTTGAGCTGTTTCCTGATGGGTTTGTTGGGGTCGAGCCAACGCTGAAACAGATTTAGGAGACACAACATCAGCGACTGTTTCATTATTCACACGCCTCACTACAGCAACAACTACAGACTGTCCCACCAGAGCTGAAATTCACCAAGAAACTCAGACCACAGAGGCCACAGTACATGCATTACTGTGTTAATGAGTTATTACTGTAATACTGAGGTAGTAGTAGTTAGGGATGTAATGATTCTTCGTAAATCGGCAAAAAAACGATGCAAAAGAAAAACATTTTGAATCGGTGTGGGGAAAAAAATGAACTACGATGCCCCTTTAATACAGCATGCAGACCACTGGTGTAATCTGGCTCAGTTGTTTGGCGCTGGACATCATTACCTGGCTATTTTACTTAAAAGAAACATACATTTATATCAAGTTTTAGTTTACAGAACTTGTAAAATCACTAGCCTTTAACTTTAGGCAGCACCTGTTTGCTCCATTTGCAATCGTTCAGAAAGTAGCCTGTTGTTAGCAGCAAGCTAAAGGAAAGCTAAGTGGCTAACAACAGCTAAAGTTTATCTGAAGTTTCAGAGGCCCCTCCCCTGAAGAGGGGATGAGTCTTTCCTCACTTTATTTTTTATATTTTCTATTTCTTGAGGTGAGGTGTGGATTTATAATAAGCTGCTTCTCTGTGCATTGTTTGCTACTAAAGTGTATCTGTTTTTGGAGGAGAGAAGAAAGATGTTAATAAATGTCACTAACAAATTATGCTATATATTTTTGTAATTTTTACACCTTATTGTTTTAATATCTACATTTTAATTACACCCCAGTAATTATAAAATGTACAATAATTTAAGTTTGATAAGGAGACACAAATAGGTTATGTAAAAAAAAAAAAAAAAAAAAATTGGTCATAATTATTCTGCAACAAAATCTGCAAATAAAAATCAAAAAAATCGTAATCGTTAACAGAAAATCGTGAATCGAATTGTGGCTTCAGTGAATCATCACATCCCTCGTAGTAGTAGCAGTAGTAGTAGCAGTAGTAGCAGTAGTAGTAGCAGTAGTAGCAGTAGTAGTAGCAGTAGTAGTAGTAGTAGCAGTAGTAGTAGCAGTAGTAGTAGTGAGTACAGACCGGAGCGTCGGAGGAGTCCTCGCTCAGGTGGAGCCCAAAGTAGTCCCTCTCAGTCAGCTCCAAGTGTTTAAAGACGGCGTCCAAGAGCACCTGGCCCTGGTCCGACTTCTGCAGGACACAGGACGAGACAAAACACAACAGGGTTAGAAACTGAGACAGGTCCAACTTCTGCAGGGGACATGCAAGACAAGAACAGGGCTAGGAATACTGCTGCAACAAAACTGGCCCTGGTCTGACTTCTGCAACACAACAACACAACAGGGTTAGAAACTGAGACTGGTCTGGGTTTGGTACAGATTTGGGCGAAGGCCAGACTCTGGGGACTCATGAAGCAGCCCAGGACTAACACCAAACTCCAACATTAGCTGCAGCTCTGTGCTGTCATGTGACCTCAGTGAGAGTCATGTGACCATTGTTGTAGCGAGTGTTACAGCAGAGTGTGGTCTGGAGCTCACTGCTCTGTCTCTGCGTGAGACCTCTCCTCATCACCTTCACAGACAGACTGGGGCAGACTGGGACAGAGTGGGACAGACTGGGACAGACTGGGGCAGACTGGGGCAGACTGGGGCAGACTGGGGCAGACTGGGGCAGAGTGGGGCAGAGTGGGGCAGAGTGGGACAGACTGGGACAGACTGGGACAGACTGGGACAGACTGGGACAGACTGGGGCAGACTGGGGCAGACTGGGGCAGAGTGGGGCAGAGTGGGGCAGACTGGGGCAGAGTGGGACAGAGTGGGGCAGAGTGGGGCAGAGTGGGGCAGAGTGGGGCAGAGTGGGGCAGAGTGGGACAGAGTGGGACAGACTGGGACAGAGTGGGACAGACTGGGGCAGACTGGGGCAGACTGGGGCAGACTGGGACAGACTGGGACAGACTGGGGCAGACTGGGACAGACTGTGGCAGACTGTGGCAGACTGGAACAGACTGAGGCAGACTGGGGCAGACTGGGGCAGACTGCGACAGACTGCGACAGACTGCGACAGACTGCGACAGACTGGGACAGACTGAGGCAGACTGAGAAACACAGGCCACTTCACAGCCTCAGAGCTCACACAGAGGAATTAAACCCTGAGCAGAACTGAACTAATGCAGGACTTTAAACTGTGGTTACGTTAACAAAAGTGTGGGATGTGACAGAAGACAGTCACCAAACAGAAGAAACAATATCAGCCATGTTTCAGTCTCTTCAGGGTCAGAGGTTCTAATGGCAGGTGAGTGGGGCTGGACCTTCTCTGGCTCAGGTTAAAGAGCTCAGACTGAAATCACCCTCTTTACTCTTTATGGCCGTGGTATATTCTGAGACCGACAGAGGTGCAGCTGCAGGAATGTGACAGCAGCCTGTTCTGACACGACTTACTCTGTGTCTGAACAAAAACACGACTTTTCCGCGCATGGAGCTCAGAGGAAACGCTCACTCAGGTTTTCATTCCACCTGCTGCCAGGGCTCCCAGCAACACACGAGGAGATACACAAATACATCTCACTGTTAACTATGAAGCTTATTTTAGTCAGACGGAATATTACAGCAACAACATTTACAGCTTCAGTGTTTAATGTCCCAGACAGAGGTAAGGTTAGGTAGAGTTTACTGTCCCTGCATTGTCCCTGTCCTTCAGTGTCTCTGGGTTAAACCTGAGTCAGGACCAGGTCTGAGCCGGGACCAGGTCTGAGCCGGGATCCTGGTCTGGACCGAGCTGGAGGATTATTGTGCAGGTTTTAGGTTGATTAACCCACCCAGACATAGAGAGAAGAAACTCATGGTCCGGGAGTCGAACCCAGGACCTTCTTGCTGTGAGGTGGCAGTGCTAACGACTCTGCCACTGAGCTTTGAGGTGGGTAGCGTCATTACATGAAATGTCTCTTTAGTCCTCCGTCCCACAAACTGCAGCACATGAAATATTTGGAAAGTTTTTTTTGTTTGTTTGTTTGCTTTATTTTTGAAAGCTAAACATAAACATGTGCAGCAATGACTTGTTTATGGAAAGGACAGGACACATTTTACAACAATAATTTAATCTGGGTCTTTAAGTCTGCAGCCACAGAGCGAAGGTGACTTTAAAGTTGCACACATTAACTCAGTTTATCCCTGGCCAAAGTTAAACGGGTTTAGCTTTTAACTGAGTGTGAGTGTATCATTTTTACTGTTTTTAATCTTGTTTTATTACATATTCTCCTAATTTTATTGTATATTTGTTGCTTTTATGTTGCTGTGCAGCACTGTTTTCTTGTTGTTTTTAAGTGCTCCATAAATAAAGTTGGATTGGAGTTAAAAGCTAATAGTCCACACTTCAGTGAGATGTGTGGGTACAGGAGCATTTAGCAAGGCAGAGTCTGTTATTAGCACTAGACTTTACTTAAAGATCTTAAACAGTGCTCTCAGATTTGTGTCAGTTGTTTAAAAGCCGTTTCTTTTTCAGCCTTAGCGCTCGCTCTCGTTCTGCTCCTGCTGCAGACTCTGGATGTTTCTCTGGTTGCTATGTTTACACTCCCTCGGTCACATGACTCTGAACAAAGGCGTCATGTGACCTGCCTTTGTCCCACAGAGGTCAGAGGTCGGCGCTGCTCTGTCGTCTGTCAAACTGAGGACAAGAAACAGGACCACGACACTCACTACACTGGAGCAGAGCCTTTACTGAGCTAGTCCTGCTCCTAGTCCTGCTCCTAGTCCTGCTCCTAGTCCTGCTCCTAGTCCTGCTCCTAGTCCTGCTCCTAGTCCTGCTCCTAGTCCTGCTCCTAGTCCAGGTTTTTTTCAAAGCGCTGGTCGGTCCAGAGCCGTCCTTTTGCTGCAGCTTCAGAGTCAAAGGACGCTCTGTTTGAGACGAGGAGGAAGTGAATCAGAGACAGAGACCGGCCTTCAGACCAGAGACCAGAGATCATTAGGGGAGATCAGCTCCTAGCCATGACACAGACAGGATTTTTAAAGGGAAATGAGAGACTAGAGGCTTGATAATTAAGACTTACAACATGCACAGAGCCAGGGCTGTACACAGAGATGAAAAAAAGCCAGATGAGTGATTTTAAAATGACTTTACGAACAAAATAAATGAGCAGAAAGGATGGGAAAGCTGCAGGTCATTCTCCTAAGGCCTTCCTGAGCAACAGCACATTCACAAATACAGCTCGGCTTCGTGTGAATGTCAGCAAAACCAGCCGAGATGGAAGTGACCTTCTCCAGAAAAACGAATCTCCATTATTCAAGAGGAGCCAGTGGAGCTCGAGGACGATCTGAAACTCGTGGTGTTATGGAGGAGATGTGAGAGGAGAAGGTTTCTGTGAGAGCTCAGATCAACAGGAAGTGGTGAAGGAAGAGCAGGGGATTTCCCACAAAATACAACAGAACACACAACGCACCAGAGCTCAGTATAAAGAGGACTGACAGATTTATGAGAGAGCAAACTGAGACCCAGATCTGCAGAACCACACAGAGGACGAGGAGCGGCTTCACTGAGTTCAGAGAAGAGCTTCAGAAGGAACCGCTGTGTGAGAGACACTGCTGTGGGCCGCATTACACACCACACAACTGGAACTGAAAAGTGTTTACAGCAAGATATGACCTAAAACTGCCCAAGGTTGAAATGTCACCTGTGGGATGGGACCACAGGCCTCAGCCTTCACTCTACACAAGCTTCACCTGTCTCTGGTTCTTTCTTGGACCACTTCTGATAAATCCTGACCTCTGCAGTCAAAAACTCTGTTCATACTCTATACAAAGAAGTTAGTCTGGTCTCGTCTAAAGCCCTATTTACACAGGATCATTATTACCCAGAGACCTCCAGTAATTTGTAACAATCGCCGACGTCGTCTGTGATTTTTATCCCATGTGAATCCTCCATGTCTGTAAAAATGTCTGTAAAAATTCACCCGTAAATTACCGACCATATTTCAGCCAACACAGGGATAATACTAGTCCCGTGAGAATCCCCATGTCTGTGATTCAGGCTGATTTTGTCGACAGATTGCTTCCTAAAGTTCTTAACAGCAATCCAAAATGTCTTTTAACGCTCCATTTTACCTCTGTATTTAAACTATTTTCATAATAAGACGTCTCTTTTGGTTTTACTCTAAAACGATTACTTTTTTTCTCAGAGTAAAATGAATGAATTAATAAAGAGAGAAATCTCGACAGATAATGCGTCATAGCGTGAGGTAAAGTTTGTTTTTTGTCAGTACTTTAAACCAACATTCAAGATAGAGCTAGAAACATAAACCAAATCAGGGATTCTTATTATAAATGTGTGAGATTTTCAATACGTCATATCTGAAATAAAGTTTGTAAAATCGAGTAAATTACAGACATCGTTTATCCTGTGTGACTGCCCGACTTAAAACACTGACGTCGGGGGGTAATTCACGAATTACAGAGGTCCTGAGGTAATGGTTATCCTGTGCAAATAGGGCTTAAGTCTCATTTTTATAGGTGGAATAATCACAGTCGGAGTAACCAGAAGTAATCAGAAAGTTATTAAATTAGCTCAGCAGCCAGCTTTAGAACAGAAAGCAGGAGAGGCTGCAGACTGGGGACACGCCACAGGAGCTGCAGGAGTCTGGCCCTAACCCGCTCAGGTCCCTAACCACTGTGTGTGTGTACTCTGAAGTAGTATGTGTAGTATGTGTAGTACTCACGTTGACCTTGAAGGCGTGGACCGTGTTGTCCAGCAGTAGAACATTGCAGACCACCTGAGTGTGGCTCCTCTCTCTCTCCAGCTCGTTCGCTCGGACATTGTAGGATTTGGCAGAAGGCAAACGGAAGCGCGCGCTCATCACGCTCCGGCCCACGTCTGCAACACAACACACAAATAGACTTCTTTAAAAACAAAGGTCTGGATTATTCATACCATCAACAAACGAGCATCGCTGTGAGCGCTCAGATGCTCCAGGTCAGAGACGGGAACTTATGACCTGACTCAGACGGCGATGTTGTGAAGAATACGAGTCACAATCCATTACTGTCATTTATTTCGTTTTCTTTGCGCTAGAGCTGCACAATATATCACAAAATTACCGTTATCACAATATCCGTATCGCAAGAATCTAAATATATCACAATAAAGCTGTGGTCTTCCATCTGACAGAGATTTACACTGAAGAATCATTTTCCACCAGAGCCTTAAAAGAACATGTGTTGTGACTAAATAAAAATGTTTAAAAAGTCCAGTTTTAGTGGTAATTTAATGAATTTAGTCACAGCTTAGCCTTGTTTTATTCCTGGTTTAGTCTGTGTTAAGTTTTGATTTTGTCACTGTTTTGACTTGTAAATACAGGTACTTACATTTTTGTGAAATGTAGTGAATTTAACTTACCATGTTCGAAAAGTAGACTCTATTTTCAAATATCACAATAATATCGTTATCAGCAATTTTCAACATAGTTATCAAATATTGCATGTTTTCTCCATATCCTGCAGCCCTAGTTTAGTTTCTATTGGAGATGTCTTATCGTACTGTATTTCAGATTAGTTTAAATAACTGTGTGCAGAACCTGGGACTTAAGACTTGACTTGGTTTGGACTTGGGGCCAAAGAGAAGGAAAAGTTGTGGAGATCTCTGCTTCAAGTCATGTAAATGACAGGGGTAAATGCTCTAAAGCATCACAAAGTTTGGGTGACCAAATGTCCATATTTAACCGGGACAGTCCCAGTTTTTGGCTCCTTGTCCCATGTCCCAACAAATTGTGTAAAAATACTATTACGTGCCAGTTTTGAACAAACCATGTCCCAGTTGTCCCCATTTTAACCAATAAAAAGCATAGGACACTTAAAATCAAAAAAAATTTTCACTAAAATTATTTATGATGTCATTATTTTTATCAATAATTTTCCATCATATTAAAAACTTAAGCCCTAGCATCATGTTATTTAATTACATGACTGAAAAATGTTCAGATTTCTGAAGCTTTTTTGTCACTTGATGAATAAAAATGCACCGTGATTTATGAAATAAATGTGTCCCAGTTTTTGGATAAATCTGGTCACACTACACAAAGTTAAAGAATCCACTCAAACTAATCACTCGTTCCTTCGTTTGCTGGGACTCGAACCCAGGCCGCTCTGCCTCATGTGGGTCAGGTTCTGCCAGGAAAACCTGTGCATCTCTGCCAAGGCACTGGTCCCATCTCGCAATGGTAAAGAATCCACTAAAACAACAAACACCGACAACACTGCAGAGCTCAGAGAAACAGAGGAGAGACAGAGGAGAGACAGAGGAGCAGAGACACAGAGGAGAGACAGAGGAGCAGAGAGACAGAGGAGAGACAGAGGAGCAGAGACACAGAGGAGAGACAGAGGAGCAGAGAGACAGAGGAGAGACAGAGGAGCAGAGACACAGAGGAGAGACAGAGGAGCAGAGACACAGAGGAGAGACAGAGGAGCAGAGAGACAGAGGCGAGGCAGAGAGACAGAGGAGCAGAGACACAGAGGAGAGACAGAGGCGAGGCAGAGAAACAGAGGAGCAGAGACACAGAGGAGCAGGGAGACAGAGGGAGGTGTTAGGAGCTGTAGTAATGACAGAGTGAAGGAGAGGAGCAGGTCTGGACCTGAACTGGAGAAGCTCAGCTCTAAAGAATGTCCACAAATATAAAAGTAAGTGTAGCAGAGGAGGGACTTTACCCAGAGAGGAGGCTGTACCGGGGGTGCGTACTCTGCCACAACACCAGGAGGACGGGGGAGGTGAGGTAATAATGAGACGAGGAGGAACATGGAGGCTCCAGTGAACGAGCATCACTGATGTCAGAGTGGACTTCAGAGACACAGAAGGACTGCATTGTCCCTCTGACATTTCAGATGACAGTTTACAAAAGAAAATATCGTTTGGCAGCTTACGCAGAAAATATTTAAACTTGCACTAAACTGAAGTCAGTGTTTGAATAAAAATCACAGAACGAAGGCTTCACTAAGTAATCTGAGTCTGAGTCTGAGGAATCTGGTCATTGTTCCCTCTCTTATGTTCTCTGAAGACCAAAAACACCAGACTGTGAAAGGTTCTGAGTCTGTGGGACAGTTCCTCCTGGACCCCTCAGAGCAGGACTCAGACTCAGAGTCAGTGCAGTCTCCTGTGGTCTCTGCGCCACTGTCACAGTCTCTGCGCCACTGTCACAGTCTCTGCGCCACTGTCACAGTCTCTGCGCCACTGTCACAGTCTCTGCGCCACTGTCACAGTCTCTGCGCCACTGTCACAGTCTCTGCGCCACTGTCACAGTCTCTGCGCCACTGTCACAGTCCAGGCAGTGATCTGGGACTCAGTTCAGTCTCTGTGGTGAGAACAGAGTCGCTGTCTCCAGAGAGAACTCCGGAAACTCTTCAGGTCTTTACGACTTCCTGCCACAGTCTCATAAACACAGCTCTGGGTTAAACAGAGCTGCAGACAGAGCTCAAGCCTCTGTGGAAACTTCTGCTCAGGTTTAACACAACAGGAAGAGACAAAGAAGAGACACGAGGGACCAGAGGGGGCCACTTTATTAGGTACATCTGTATCTGACAAAAGAGACAAACTGAGACAGAGGAAAGAGAAGCACAGAGACAAACTGAGACAGAGGAAAGAGAAGCACAGAGACAAACTGAGACAGAGGAAAGAGAAGTACAGTGACAGAGGAAAGAGAAGCACAGAGACAAACGGAGACAGAGGACAGAGAAGCACAGAGTCAAACGGAGACAGAGGACAGAGAAGCACAGAGTCAAACGGAGACAGAGGACAGAGAAGCACAGAGTCAAACGGAGACAGAGGACAGAGACAAACAGAGACAGAGGACAGAGAAGCACAGAGAAAGAGGACAGAGAAGCACAGAGACAGGACAGAGAAGCACAGAGACAAACAGAGACAGAGGACAGAGAAGCACAGAGCAAGAGGACAGAGAAGCACAGAGACAGAGGAAAGAGAAGCACAGAGACAGGTGCAGAGACACTGGAGATGCTTCAGATGGCGCGTGCGCATGTGTGTATAAAATGAGTAGCTTGTGGATGTAAACAGATTAAACAGATGACTGTATGTTTGTTTGTTTACAGAGCCGTCCTGCCGCTGACCTCTGACCTCTCAGCTTTATGTGGTAAAGTCGTTATTAACTCGTGCTGCAGGTCCAAGGCCGGTCTCAGTCTAGAGCTGGGACCAGGAGGACCAGTAATGCCTCATTAATATAATCCTCTAAGACAGGGGTGTCAAACTCAATCGGAGCTGGGGCCAAAATTAGAAAACCAGTCTTGGTCGTGGGCCGAATAAGAGAATTGTATAAATAATAAAGCCAGCCTACTGTATTTTTGTTCTCAGTTAGGCTACAATAGGTTTTTTATCATAGAATAATACTTCCCCACAGAACTACAGGTGTAGATTTGTGGTTTTAACGGGCTTTGTAGTTTTGTTTTAAATCAGAACTTGGAACTCAACAAATAACAACAAATAGGCCACAGACTACTGACTAACACTGGCCAATTATTTATTAAGTATTATTTACTGCCACAGTTACCTAACTCCTCATATAAGACAGGTGTTTTCATCAGGTCCACTCTGTTTTACTGTGACAGTGCACTACCAGCAGATAAATATTTAGGTGCATGTCATGCCCCTTATGTAAGCCCAGCACAACTTTAAGCTGAGTCAGCTCCTACACACAAACACGTATTATAGGCCTACTTTACTTTTATTGAGCAAACTACTGTCCACCTCTCTGTCCTCTGCAGGACACAGTGTGAGCAGGATGATACCTGTTTCTGGGCAGGTTTAGCTCGCTGTGTGTTAATGAGTGCATTAGAGCACAAGTAGCGACAGAGAGAAAGGAAAAAGAGTGACGGAGGGCAGTGCTGTGAATGAACTTAGACAACTCTCTGCTGATAACTTGGTTTTACTGACACAACTTGGTTTTCTGTTTTTAAAGACGTACGGTTTGTAAAGGAGATGTTCTTACAATGCTATGCGGTTGGAGCATGGTTTTATTACTGCTACATTAGCTCAACAAACAAAGTGTAGAGTGTTTACAGAGAGTCCCACCTGTTTAAGAAGCTCCTGCTCTCACTGACCCCTCTTTGCCCATTTCTTTTGTGGAAAGTTAAATTTCCTGTTGGAGAATCCTTCACTCTCTCTCTGCTCCTGCAGTTCGTTAAATGCCGCTCGCTAAAACAGTGGGGGAGGGGCAGTGCCGGCGCGCAGCGGCGCCGCTTCTGCAGTGCATTATGGGAGATGTAGTTCAAACAGATCGAGCACAATATATCGGCGTGCCATTATTAATATAAAATGGAAATGATCTCGCGGGCCAAAAGAAATTATCCTGCGGGCCACATTTGGCCCGCGGGCCAGAGTTTGACACCTGTGCTCTAAGACCTGCCCAGGCACAGTAACAGATCCTGGATCAGTTTAAAGGCATCACATTATTAACCAGGTTAGACTAATCTTTATTTATTTATATTTTAGAGCCGCAGCGGGTTTACTGGATTCTGCAAATGTTTCAGTTTGATATAAAAACAGATGTGGTAACTGCTGAATATCACAGTAACAATAAAACTGCAGATATCTGGACACACTTAAGCAGAAATAAAAACCAGGAACTAAACCAGGAACTAAACCAGGGCTAAACCAGGGCTAAACCAGGGCTAAACCAGGGCTAAACCAGGGCTAAACCAGGGCTAAACCAGGGCAAAACCAGGGCTAAAACCAGGGCTAAAGCAGTTCCAAACCAGGACTAATCCAGGACAAATCAGGTCTAAAAAAGGTCTAAAAAAGGTCTAAACCAGGTCTAAAACCAGGACTTTATTAAGCCTAAACCCTGAGCTGCAGACGCTGCTGCAGAGGAGCTCACTTCCTGGTCTCTGTGGTCTGAGATAGAGGCAGCGGTTTGTGCTTCTGCTGAAACGCACGCCACTCACATGACTTTCCATCTGTACAGTACACACACAGTACACACACACACACACACATACAGTACACACATACTAACACAGTCTTTAACCAGAAATACTGCCAAAAAAAAAAAAAAAAACACGTCTGATGAGCAGAGATCTTTGTCTCTTCAGAGTGGCGAATCGAGTTGCTGAAGCTAAACTAGAACATAATAAACTCTGTTCCCTCTGTAGCTGACAGTAACATGTGATAGCGGTATCTGTTCTGTGGCTCCTGACCCACAGTTTGAGAACCCCAGCAGTTCCTCCTCCTCCTCCTGGTCGTTAGGAGAGAGCATGATGTAAATGAGTTAGAGCAGAACAACAGCTCCATTCACACAGACAGACAGACACCTGCTGCAGAGGAGGAGAGGAGGAGAGGAGAGAGGAGGAGAGAGGAAGAGGAGAGAGAAGGAGAGAGAAGGAGAGAGGAGGAGAGAGGAGGAGAGAGGAGGAGAGAGGAGAGGAGGAGAGAGGAGGAGAGAGAGGAGAGAGGGGAGGGGAGAGAGGAGGAGAGAGGAAGAGGAGAGAGAAGGAGAGAGGAGGAGAGAGGAGGAGAGAGAGGAGAGAGGGGAGGGGAGAGAGGAGGAGGAGAGGAGAGAGAGGAGGAGAGAGGAAGAGGAGAGAGGAGGAGAGAGGAGGGGAGGGGAGAGGAGGAGAGAGAGGAGAGAGAGAGAGAGGAGAGAGAAAGCGAGAAATAAAAGCATTGATATACAAATGTAACTTACTGAGATACAAGCTGCTTCAGTTTAGGGCCTAGAACAAACCTGCTGTGATGTTTTCATCCCAAAAACACGTTTTGCAAAGTAACATCTTTACTGAGACTAGAGATGTTACTGAGATGTAACAGAAAAATAAATCAAAGCTCTCAGTCTGCATTTTCTCAAAACAATCCAACCCCAGCTCCAACAGAGGCCTGTCCTGAGACACAGGGCAGCAACACAACATATACTCAACCTATCCACATATGACACTAACAAATATTTAGTCTACTTTTTACACCAGGAACACTGACCTGACCTTGTTGTTCTTTACTTGAATCTCACTTTTTATAAAACTGAGCATCAATGAAAAAGAGGGACATTGTCTTAATCAGTGGGACAGAGGGACAGAGGACTAAATGGCTGTGCAGGACAACCAGCAGTGGGACAGGTGGTTCACCAGTTCTACCTCCACCAGCTCTAGACCTCTATGACAACTCTGTCCACCATGCAGCTGTACAAGAACCCACCTGCTCCAGCTCTGTACGTTTACATGTAATGTGCCTGTACGATATACAAAACCCTTCACAGACTCACACCACCATCATTAAGCGAATACATTAAACAAAAACCTACTACTGGAAGAACCACTAGAGTGACACCTAGAGGTGATTGTGAGGTTCCTTACAGACGTACCACCTTTGTCAGTCCTTTCAGTCATAGGCTATAAACTTTGGAACAACATCCCTCACACAATAAGAAAATCTCCTACGTATAACACCTTTAAAACTCAATCTCTGCTGTTATCGTTTCTTACTGTCACTCTTTTCATGTAAATATGTATGAATGTATGAATGTTTGAGGATGTGGGGGCATTCTGTGGACTTATGTGGTTGCCCTCTGTGATTTTATGTAGCATGTTTTTTTGTTTTTTTTTGGTTGCCTTTTTACAGCTGGCAGGGGGACTACCGATGAAAATTAGCCTAATTTGGATAACTCGGGTATATTTACATTGTTGATTAATGTACACTGTCCCTTTTTTAAATAAATACATAAATAAAGGAATTATTATTGTTGCCAACGAATACTTTGGTCTCGTTCTGGTGGGATTTGCATCTCGTCTCATCCTGAGGAGTTAAGCCTGGTTTATAACATGACACAGACTCACACTGCTGTCTGGACGCTGCTGTAAACTCTTCAACAAACTCTGCGTTGTTTTATGTCGAGCTAATTCGCTGTCGCACCTGTGGTTACATGTTTGGAGAGGTGCACCCTCAGAGCTATGGCGTAGGGTCTGAGAGAGTTCACGGGGCTTCACAGTTGATTTGACGCTGAAGTCTTCAGAAATCAGATCAGCCTTTAGCCTTATAGCTACTCTGGGTTACAACCTGGCCGGTGGCAGGTTAGCACACGTATCTCATACATCCAGCTCCTCCTACACACGCCTATAAACCTGAAGCCTCACCAGGTCTGTTCACGTCACACACCTCTGAATACATCCACCTGCACAAGAATTTCTGTCAGGAGATCAGAGTTTACAACAGAACTACAGACAGTTCTCTGCTCAGCTGTTCCATTCAGGAGAACCACACTGTTTCCAAACGCACCAACAACAACAACAACAGCAACAGCAACAACAACAACAGCATCGTCAGAGTCAGGAGAGGCAGCCTGGTCCACACGCTTAGTACTCTGACAGTTTGTGTAGATATTTTGGACAGATTGCTCAGTGCAGCGTAGGCGTTTATTTCCATAAAACAGCTTCACCCCATGTTTCATTTAATATTACACAGCTTGGTTTATCTATAGGCTCCTAAAACAGACCTCAGAACAGCACTCATCACTCCATGTAAGCACCACACGCTAAAATGTGCTTTACATCACAGATAAGAAGAATATATGGAAGACACCACTGGACACTGTCATTAATACTGCACTGAGGATGAAGCAGGAGGTCGCATCATTCGTCTCTTCATCTCTGACTACTCTCAGACTTTAGAGACACAGCTCTGGGTCCTGCTCAGGTTCAGAGCGTTTTAAAAACTGCAGAAAACGTCTCTAGTGCAGCGCAGTTCTAAAGAAGCAGCAGCGCTCAGAGACTGATTCAGAGAATGCTCAGAGCAGAGGAGGAGAAGTGGGAGGAAGTCTCTGAGGTGAGCAGCAATAAACAGGAAACACAACAGAACAGAACAAAGAAGGAGGAGAGAGGAGAGAGGAGAAGAGAGAGGAGAAGAGAGAGAAGAGAGAGGAGAGGGAGGAGAGAGGAGAAGAGAGAGGAGAGAGAGGAGAGGGAGGAGAGAGGAGAGCAGAGAAAAGAGAGGAGAGGAGAGAGGAGAAAAGAGAGAAGAGAGAGGAGAGGGAGGAGAGAGGAGAAAAGAGAGAAGAGAGAGGAGAGGGAGGAGAGAGGAGAAGAGAGAGGAGAGAGAGGAGAGGGAGGAGAGAGGAGAGCAGAGAAGAGAGAGGAGAAGAGAGAGGAGAGCAGAGAAGAGAGAGGAGAGGAGAGAGGAGAAAAGAGAGAAGAGAGAGGAGAGAGAGGAGAGGGAGGAGAGGGAGGAGAGGGAGGAGAGAGAAGAGAGAGGAGAGAGAGGAGAGGGAGGAGAGAGGAGAGCAGAGAAGAGAGAGGAGAGGAGAGAGGAGAAGAGAGAGGAGAGAGAGGAGAGGGAGGAGAGAGGACAGCAGAGAAGAGAGAGGAGAGGAGAGAGGAGAAAAGAGAGGAGAGAGGAGAGGGAGGAGAGAGGAGAAAAGAGAGAAGAGAGAGGAGAGGGAGGAGAGGGAGGAGAGAGGAGAGCAGAGAAGAGAGAGGAGAAGAGAGAGGAGAGGAGAGAGGAGAAGAGCCATAAAGAGCCTAATCCTGCTCTGGCTCCAGTCTGATGAGGAGGAGCAGTAGTAAATTATCAGATCAGATGAATTAAAGAAATACAAATGATTTTTTTATGATTTTTCTGCAGTTGTGAACAGATTCAGAAAAGTTTTGGACGCCTCCTGAGGCTGCGTTCACCTGAGGTCTGAAATGGAGGGCAGGCTAAAAGTCTGTGGTAGAATCTGCCGCTACTGCACAGTGGCAGAGTGGTTAGCACAGTCTCCTCGCAGCAAGAAGGTCCTGGGTTCGACTCCCAGAGCGTGTGGACTTCTCATGTTCTCCCTGTGTATGGCTGCCCAGGCACAATAATCCTCCAGCTGGGTCCTGACCAGGATCCTGGCTCAGACCTGTTCCTCAGAGACACAGGGACAGTAAAGTCTGCTTAAAAAGAAGAGAATGCAGATGTCCTGATCTGGGTTAGGGTTAATATCTCAGCAGGTACTGGATCTATCCACATGGAATAAAAACTGGTACAAAGTCCAACCTCTCTTCTGTCAGCACAAATTAACTAAAGGGAAGTGTATTTTTCACTACAGCGTCATAAAGTGGGGACAATATTCAGTCACACAGACATGAGTGAGGAGAGGAGACAGAGCATAAGCCACAAGATTAACACCACTGAGGTCTGGACCAAAAGGAAATGGTCGCAAACAAAGATCCAGGTTCAGTATCTGTGGATTTAAAAACGTTTTTTAACGTCGACAATGACAGTGGCTCCTGCAGCCTGTGGTCCTCAGCTCACTTTTACTGCTTTGTGTTGAAGAAAACACTGGCACAGACTGTTACAGTTCTACAGAGTCACGTTTTCATTCATGAACTCACGGTACTGCGGAACCAGATGTTCCTCTACTGCTCTGACTAACACATCTCAGTTACACAGCCAACATCCAAGTCTGACACTGTAACCTCTCTTCAGATTCATCCTCATGTTGTATTCCTGTAAGATCTGCCACTCCACAGAAATCTCAGAATCTTCCATCTCTGGGTCTGAGGCCTGTTGTTCTCAGTTTGTCCTCTGTGACCAAAGCTGAGGACATGAGTCAGAACATTTACCAGTTTAACGCCGTCTAACACTGTCTCTGACTCTGACAGCCTCACAGTCCACCGTCTGAGCTCGATGAGAGGAACCACATGGATCTGCTCGTCTCACTTACGAGAGGAGTCCACATTAGCCTGGTGCAGTAGTGTCTCTGTGTTCAGTCCACATTAGCCTGGTGCAGTAGTGTCTCTGTGCTCAGTCCACATTAGCCTGGTGCAGTAGTGTCTCTGTGTTCAGTCCACATTAGCCTGGTGCAGTAGTGTCCCTGTGTTCAGTCCACATTAGCTTGGTGCAGTAGTGTCTCTGTGCTCAGTCCACATTACCCTAATGCAGTAGTGTCTCTGTGTTCAGTCCACATTAGCCTGGTGCAGTAGTGTCTCTGTGCTCAGTCCACATTACCCTAATGCAGTAGTGTCTCTGTGTTCAGTCCACATTAGCCTGGTGCAGTAGTGTCTCTGTGTTCAGTCCACATTAGCCTGGTGCAGTAGTGTCTCTGTGTTCAGTCCACATTAGCCTGGTGCAGTAGTGTCTCTGTGTTCAGTCCACATGAGCCTGGTGCAGTAGTGTCTCTGTGTTCAGTCCACATTAGCCTGGTGCAGTAGTGTCTCTGTGCTCAGTCCACATTAGCCTGGTGCAGTAGTGTCCCTGTCTTCAGTCCACATTAGCCTGGTGCAGTAGTGTCTCTGTGTTCAGTCCACATTAGCCTGGTGCAGTAGTGTCTCTGTCTTCAGTCCACATTAGCCTGGTGCAGTAGTGTCCCTGTCTTCAGTCCACATTAGCCTGGTGCAGTAGTGTCTCTGTGCTCAGTCCACATTAGCCTGGTGCAGTAGTGTCTCTGTGCTCAGTCCACATTAGCCTGGTGCAGTAGTGTCTCTGTGCTCAGTCCACATTAGCCTGGTGCAGTAGTGTCTCTGTGCTCAGTCCACATTAGCCTGGTGCAGTAGTGTCTCTGTGTTCAGTCCACATTAGCCTGGTGCAGTAGTGTCTCTGTGCTCAGTCCACATTAGCCTGGTGCAGTAGTGTCTCTGTGTTCAGTCCACATTAGCCTGGTGCAGTAGTGTCTCTGTGTTCAGTCCACATTAGCCTGGTGCAGTCGTGTCTCTGTGCTCAGTCCACATTACCCTAATGCAGTAGTGTCTCTGTGTTCAGTCCACATTAGCCTGGTACAGTAGTGTCTCTGTGCTCAGTCCACATTAGCCTGGTGCAGTAGTGTCTCTGTGTTCAGTCCACATTAGCCTGGTGCAGTAGTGTCTCTGTGCTCAGTCCACATTACCCTAATGCAGTAGTGTCTCTGTGTTCAGTCCACATTAGCCTGGTGCAGTAGTGTCTCTGTGTTCAGTCCACATTAGCCTGGTACAGTAGTGTCTCTGTGCTCAGTCCACATTAGCCTGGTGCAGTAGTGTCTCTGTGCTCAGTCCACATTAGCCTGGTGCAGTAGTGTCTCTGTGTTCAGTCCACATTAGCCTGGTGCAGTAGTGTCTCTGTGTTCAGTCCACATTAGCCTGGTGCAGTAGTGTCCCTGTGTTCAGTCCACATTAGCCTGGTGCAGTAGTGTCTCTGTGTTCAGTCCACATTAGCCTGGTGCAGTAGTGTCTCTGTGTTCAGTCCACATTAGCCTGGTGCAGTAGTGTCTCTGTGTTCAGTCCACATTAGCCTGGTGCAGTAGTGTCTCTGTGTTCAGTCCACATTAGCCTGGTGCAGTAGTGTCTCTGTGCTCAGTCCACATTAGCTTGGTGCAGTAGTGTCTCTGTGCTCAGTCCACATTACCCTAATGCAGTAGTGTCTCTGTGTTCAGTCCACATTAGCCTGGTGCAGTAGTGTCTCTGTGTTCAGTCCACATTAGCCTGGTACAGTAGTGTCTCTGTGCTCAGTCCACATTAGCCTGGTGCAGTAGTGTCTCTGTGTTCAGTCCACATTAGCCTGGTACAGTAGTGTCTCTGTGCTCAGTCCACATTAGCCTGGTGCAGTAGTGTCTCTGTGTTCAGTCCACATTAGCCTGGTGCAGTCGTGTCTCTGTGTTCAGTCCACATTAGCCTGGTGCAGTAGTGTCTCTGTGTTCAGTCCACATTAGCCTGGTGCAGTCGTGTCTCTGTGTTCAGTCCACATTAGCCTGGTGCAGTAGTGTCTCTGTGTTCAGTCCACATTAGCCTGGTGCAGTAGTGTCTCTGTGTTCAGTCCACATTAGCCTGGTGCAGTAGTGTCTCTGTGTTCAGTCCACATTAGCCTGGTGCAGTAGTGTCTCTGTGCTCAGTCCACATTAGCCTGGTGCAGTAGTGTCTCTGTGTTCAGTCCACATTAGCCTGGTGCAGTAGTGTCTCTGTGTTCAGTCCACATTAGCCTGGTGCAGTAGTGTCTCTGTGCTCAGTCCAGTCAGAGAAGTGTCCACGGGTCGGGTCCATATTTCTGCTCTGATTCTCTGCAGGAATGTCCCTCTCCGTCGCAGTGTGAGCTCTCTACAACATAGACGAGTCCGGCTTTGAGTCCCGGGGCGACAGATCCAAACAGAGAACCAGACTCTGAGGAACACACAGGAGATCCTCAGGTCTGAACATAACTTGGATAAGACAGTATATAAGCTGTATTTGTCACATGTAACTACGTACGGTGAGACTGAGGTTAATAAATTGAAAATAAAAGCTAAAAGCGCCATACAAGTAAAGTGTCTGTGTAACAGTTACTGAACTCACCAGCACCACCTAGAGAACCTAATGTGTTTCTCTCTAACCTCACTCAGCCTAGAAACATCTGGAGGCTTCTACAGAGAGCGCTTGCAAAGGAGCAGGGAATATATCAGAGCCCAGAACTGTACTGCAGTAGTATTGGTCCATAACTGTCAGTGCTGCAGTAGTATTGGTCCATAACTGTCAGTGCTGCAGTAGTATTGGTCCATAACTGTCAGTGCTGCAGTAGTATTGGTCCATAACTGTCAGTGCTGCAGTAGTATTGGTCCATAACTGTCAGTGCTGCAGTAGTATTGGTCCATAACTGTCAGTGCTGCAGTAGTATTGGTCCATAACTGTCAGTGCTGCAGTAGTGTTGGTCCATAACTGTCAGTGCTGCAGTAGTATTGGTCCATAACTGTCAGTGCTGCAGTAGTATTGGTCCATAACTGTCAGTGCTGCAGTAGTGTTGGTCCATAACTGTCAGTACTGCAGTAGTATTGGTCCATAACTGTCAGTGCTGCAGTAGTATTGGTCCATAACTGTCAGTGCTGCAGTAGTATTGGTCCATAACTGTCAGTACTGCAGTAGTATTGGTCCATAACTGTCAGTACTGCAGTAGTATTGGTCCATAACTGTCAGTACTGCAGTAGTATTGGTCCATAACTGTCAGTACTGCAGTAGTATTGGTCCATAACTGTCACTGCTGCAGTAGTATTGGTCCATAACTGTCAGTACTGCAGTAGTATTGGTCCATAACTGTCAGTGCTGCAGTAGTATTGGTCCATAACTGTCAGTGCTGCAGTAGTATTGGTCCATAACTGTCAGTACTGCAGTAGTATTGGTCCATAACTGTCAGTGCTGCAGTAGTATTGGTCCATAACTGTCACTGCTGCAGTAGTATTGGTCCATAACTGTCAGTACTGCAGTAGTATTGGTCCATAACTGTCAGTGCTGCAGTAGTATTGGTCCATAACTGTCAGTACTGCAGTAGTATTGGTCCATAACTGTCAGTACTGCAGTAGTATTGGTCCATAACTGTCAGTACTGCAGTAGTATTGGTCCATAACTGTCAGTACTGCAGTAGTATTGGTCCATAACTGTCAGTACTGCAGTAGTATTGGTCCATAACTGTCACTGCTGCAGTAGTATTGGTCCATAACTGTCAGTACTGCAGTAGTATTGGTCCATAACTGTCAGTGCTGCAGTAGTATTGGTCCATAACTGTCAGTGCTGCAGTAGTATTGGTCCATAACTGTCAGTACTGCAGTAGTATTGGTCCATAACTGTCAGTGCTGCAGTAGTATTGGTCCATAACTGTCACTGCTGCAGTAGTATTGGTCCATAACTGTCAGTACTGCAGTAGTATTGGTCCATAACTGTCAGTGCTGCAGTAGTATTGGTCCATAACTGTCAGTACTGCAGTAGTATTGGTCCATAACTGTCAGTACTGCAGTAGTATTGGTCCATAACTGTCACTGCTGCAGTAGTATTGGTCCATAACTGTCAGTACTGCAGTAGTATTGGTCCATAACTGTCAGTACTGCAGTAGTATTGGTCCATAACTGTCAGTACTGCAGTAGTGTTGGTCCATAACTGTCAGTACTGCAGTAGTGTTGGTCCATAACTGTCAGTACTGCAGTAGTATTGGTCCATAACTGTCAGTACTGCAGTAGTATTGCTCCTGCCGGAGTTTCCCTGTCGATGACGTCTCTCTGTGTGAGTTCATGTAAACAGGAGGACACAGCTGAGTCAAACACAAATGAATGAGGAAATAAAGTCCTGAATGACAAGAGCAGCTCTGGTTATTAATGTGTGACTGACAGGGACGGGACAGCCTCCAGCTGCAGGTTCATGTGACTCAGCTCAGCTCTGACACAGACCGGAGCTGATCCTGCCACACTGACAATAGTTAACACACTGACACTGATAACGCACTGGATATACAACAGCTGTAGAAAGTCTAACACTCCTCTGAAAGCTCCGACACATCTGAGCAAAACCACATCAGCAACTATCTCTTCTTTAGCATCCTTGGACATCAGAGCTGCACAAAATAACTCAAATCTATCACAAAGAAAACACAATATCTGTAAGTAGTAGTAGCAGTATTACAAGAAAGTCCCTTCATCTCAGCAATGTCCTCCGTCTGACGTAGAGCTCACTGAAGCGTCACACTCCACCACAGCATCGTGGAAAGTCCAGATTTAGTCAAGTTCCCTTTAACTTAGTCCTGGTTTAAACCAACTTTAGTCCTGTTTTAGTCCTAGTTTAGTTCAGTGTTAGTCCTGACTCCAGCTTTAGTCCTAGTACTTGGTGTAAATCCAGATATTTCCTGAGGTCGACTTTGTTTGGCAGATAAAACAGAGCTAACAGTTCCCAGAGAACGCTCTGAGCAGCTGCAGCTTCAGGATTAAACTCAGTCCATTCAGGATGAGCTCATATTTATCCACCCCCTGCCTGGAGCCTGTCCCAGTTATGGGCCTGAGGCGGGACACGCCCTGTGCTTTCTAATCCTTAAACTGATGCTTCCCCCTCTGACCCAACTACAGTAGGATGGCTGCTGTGACCTCTGACCTGTGCAGTATTCAGAGCCCTCAGCTGTTCCTCACCTGCACAGCTCTGCTTCCACAGGCTGGGGTCAGGGCAGGGTCAGGGGTCAGGGGTCGGCTCTATATACACTCTCTGCAGACACAATTTGAGATATGGCTTTAGAAGCATCAATCTGAACAAAGACAGGAGAAACGACAGAGAAACATCAGAGAAACTACAAAGCAACTACAGAGAGTTCCAGAGGTGACTGTATAATTCCATCTTGAAAAAGCACTTTTGGTCAGGCTGTTTTCTCTTTCCCAGCTTGTCAAATCTGGAACACAATCCCAGTAACAATACGTGAGCCGTCTACTCTCAGCTCTTTTTTCAGAACAACTCAAGTCCTGGCTGTTAGATAATCAAAACTGTCCACATAATTATTAAACACAAACTGATTTTAGCGCTAATAATGTACGTCTTCTCACACTTGAGTCAGAATATTATGCAGATGTATACAGACTTGTAAATAGATATTTCTGTGAGTGTATGTAATGTTTGGCACAGAGTATGTGCACATGAATTAGCATCTCTGTAATCTTAATGTGGTAATTATGATTATATGTTGCTATAATGTATGAGAGGAATGTAGAATAGGTGTGTATGAGTTTGGTAAACTGAATGTGATAAATTGTGCGTGTATTCTGTAATGTTTCGAGGGGGGCTTGGTATTTTGTATTTGGTTTTCTTGTACTTACAGTGTTTTTTATGAATTGTTGCACAGCAGCAGGGACTAAAGATGGAAATTAGCATTGGCTATAATCCTGCATATTTACATATGTGACTTTTTCATGTTTCTGTTCTTAATGTGCATTGTCCCTTCAATAAATAGTAAACAAACAAACTACAGAGAAACATCAGAGAAACTACAGAGACTGCCATGTTCAGGATGGCTAAATCTATTTCCAGTGACACTGAACATCCTTTGTTTAGTGAATTTAGTTTAATGTCTTCTGGACGACGCTATAGAAAGCCTTTAGCAACTAAGAAAGTCTAGAAAGCGTCATTTGTTCGTAATGCAGTCAGTTTACTAAACAAGCACTGGTGAAGAATTAAGCAGCACATTTTCAAATCTTTACATTATGGTGTTTTTCTGTACTAATTGTCTTTGATATTTGTATACTGCAACCATGTCTTGTATTTATTGTATTGTGTGACTGATGGTGAACCAAAGACAAATTTCTATTAAATGAACAATAAAGTTAAAACTACAGAGAAACCTGACGCTGCAGACGACAGGAGGTTGGATGATTCTTGCACTTTTATGCTGATTCTTGGTCAGACCCCATGTGACTGAAGGGCCCCATCTCGTCTCAGTTTGGGCTCTTACTCTGCAGTTCATAGGAAGCATCTAAAATCTCTTTATCTCAGCCTGAATAAAAAGATTGTTGTCATTTCTCTGGAACAGAAACTCGTAGAACAAACTCTTCCCAAGCTCTGCCTGCACAGAGTCTGACTGAGATGAACTCAACTCATCTTTAACTCTGCTCTGTCACAGTCTAACACTGTGGTTTGGTTTTAATAAGCTTTACTAAAACTAATGACTGTATTAAATTAATTTCTTTCATAAAATTAAAAAAACAGCCCTACATATCAGTCCAATACATCTACAGTGTTTATCGGCCATCGGCTAAATTTTAAAAATCGGTATTGGCATCGTCCACAGAAAAACCCAGATCATCTCTACAGACGAATGCAGTGGCTCCGTTTCTAAATACCAGCCACCACAAGAGGAGCTCCCAAATGGCTCTTCATTTAGTTTCACTCTGAGCATTTCATTTACGCCTAATTTAACATTGATGAATGTTTTGTGGGTTGGTAAACCATTTTTAATTAGAGTTTTTGATAAAAGCCTTATTTTTATGCAGTTTGTGAGCACAAACTACAGTAAACTCCTGACCTCATCTTTGCTGTAGGCTATAATCACAATCACTGTCTTTGGAGCCCACCGTACTTTCACATAATAACATGATCCTAGTCTGTCCTGTGCCTGCTGTGCCCATCAAAATAAAATTCCAGTCAGCTTACACAAATTTTTAGCAGAGCTGAGCAGGATCAGCTTAAGATTGCTTTCTTCATCTGGAGGAGTCAGCTCTGCTGATTCACTCCAAAGCATCAGCTCTTAGGCCCAGCTCGTTCACCAACACCCCATCACTAAAGGTGGACTGGGTCTAAAAACCTCTGCTACCTCCAAAGGAAATTCAAAAATACATGGTTCTGATGTTACACATGACTGTAAATGAGTATGACTTAAAGAAACTGTCACTGAGCTTCATAACGACATGTGAGGCAGAGACAGCTGCTACACACATCCTAAACTCTGGACCTGAAACACTAAGTAGGCTAGAGCAGACAATTAGAACTGTAGGTACGGGGCTCAGACTCCGGGGGACTCTGAGGTACGGGGCTCAGGCTCCGGGGGACTCTGAGGTACGGGGCTCAGGCTCCGGGGGACTCCGAGGTACGGGGCTCAGGCTCCGGGGGACTCCGAGGTACGGGGCTCAGGCTCCGGGGGACTCCGAGGTACGGGGCTCAGGCTCCGGGGGACTCCGAGGTACGGGGCTCAGGCTCCGGGGGACTCCGAGGTACGGGGCTCAGGCTCCGGGGGACCCTGAGGTACGGGGCTCAGGCTCCGGGGGACCCTGAGGTACGGGGCTCAGGCTCCGGGGGACCCTGAGGTACGGGGCTCAGACTCCGGGGGACCCTGAGGTACGGGGCTCAGACTCCGGGGGACCCTGAGGTACGGGGCTCAGACTCCGGGGGACTCTGAGGTACAGGTCTGAGTCTGGAGCTGGTTCGGAGCAGACTCAGAGCTGAAAGAGGAATGCGAGACAGGTCTGAACGAGTTTAAACACTGCTCTGGTGAACTGTGTATGACCGAGCATACTTCTACTACAGAGGGGGAAGTACTCCAGGGAAACAGCTGGGGAGGGGTAATGTTTTTTAGGGGCTGTAGGTAACTGAGGAGGTCCATCAGTGGAGTGGAGTGGAGTCTGCTGCTGTCAGTGGCTCTGAATGTCTCTGTGGAGCATAGAGATTATCGTCCACCCTTTGTTGAACAGTGATGAGTGCAGAGCTGTCACAGACGCTGCAGTGGCATCATGACTTTCAGGATGAAACGGTCAAACACACGGCCTACAGCTGTGGTTCCCAAACCTTTCATAGCCCTCCTTCAGACCTCTGACCCCCAGTCTGTACTCTCACACACCACATAACTCTCTTACACTGAATTATTCTTACTGAACTATTTATTAATACACCAGCATTCTGAGTACACCAGCTCACAAAAAAAAATCTACAGAAAACAGTTCGCCTGCAGGATGAACATAACACCAAACATTTATATTCTGCACCAAAGACCGGTCTAGGACTTGAGACCATTTCGTGCAGTCTCGTCTTGGTCTTGGCTGTGTTTTTACTCAAAGTCTTGAATCCAGTTTTTCTTGTCTTGTCTTGGCGGTCCGTGAGATTTTTTTTTGCCAAACATTATCAGAAAATTATTTGTTTTTAGGGTTCATGTCTCTGTTTGTGGAGTCTGCTGCATGTGTTCTTTAAAATAATGTATTTGAACCACTTTTTATTTACATTTCAGTTTGATTTAGTGTTAGCTTTGGTCTCAACTCGGTCTCGAACCCTGAAAGTCTCAGCCTTGACTCTGGTCTTGGACTGGTCCTGATTAGTATAGTCTACAATAGGGCTGCATGATACAGAGATAACATGCGATATTCGATAACTATGTTGAAAATTGCGATAATGATATTACAGCAATATTTGAAAATAGAGCCTACTTTTCAAACATAGTAAATTAAATTCACTACATTTCACAAAAATGTAAGTTCTGTATTTACAAGTCAAAACAGCGACAAAATCAAAACTTAACACAGACTAAACCAGGAATAAAACAAGGCTAAGCTGTGACTAAATTCATCAAATTACAAATTTTAAACATTTTTATTTAGTCACAACACATGTTCTTTTAAGGCTCTGGTGGAAAATGATTCTTCAGTGTAAATCTCTGTCAGATGGAAGACCACAGCGTTATTACAATATATTTAGATTCTTGCGATACGGATATTGCATTTGCTGATATTGCGATAACGATAATTTTGCGATATATTGTGCAGCTCTAGTCTACAACATTACTGATCACTGTGAGAAAGCACCTCAGCCTGTTGTTTTCCAGTTTCCAAATGTAATCAGGCTGTCTGCTAATCTTTTATTTTCTTCCATGTCCCCCCTACGTACCCCTGGTCGGACTCGTACCACAGCTTGGGAACCACTGGCCTATAGGCTTCCTAATGTCCTTTAAATGTATTTTTCATATCGCTCATGAATACAAAGTTCAGCAAAATCGGTTGATGGAAGCAAAAGAAAAAGTGCATTAAAATACACAGTACTGCTGGGTTTATAGTTACAGACCTATGATCTATAACTGCAATCTCACACCTGTACCTCACCTGTACCTCACCTGTACCTCACCTGTACCTCACCTGTACCTCACCTGGGTATAATTTAAAGTATGTGTGGTAAAATACTGTGTGTACTCTGAGGGTAAAGCTGTAATTATCAGGTCTATGAACAAAAGCAGAGCTGCTCCGACGACAAAGAGCTCAGGTTCCTCTCTTTCATAACAAAAGTCAGATACGAGCAGCCTCGGGTCACAGATTTCAGAGACAGCCTCGTCACTGCAAACACACGGCTGACGCAGTAATCCCTGCACAGAGTACACACACAGAGTATACAGAGTAGTACTACGGAGGAGGAGTGTGTACAATAGTGGCCTACATACCCCGGCCCTAAACCCCAGAGGAGCTGCAGAGGCGAGTATTAAGGTCAACGATAAACCACTACAGCAGGTCTACCATGGATTTATACCGAGGACTGGGACTGGGGGCTGAGGACTGAGGCTTGGCACCATTCAGATTTTTCGACACAAGTTCTTAAACGATCCCTGGTTTTCAATCCCGGTGCCTGAGCGATACTTTTTCTGATTCCTATAGTGATAATTCATCTTCTACAATCATAAAACACAATAATATTTAATAAAAGACACATTTTTACTACTACTACTACGTGAGTGAAAAATCCTCCTTTGTCTCTGCTGACTATATCATGGTCTAAAGTAGTCCCGGTTCAAGTCCCGGTTCAAGTCCCGGTTCAAGTCCCGGTTCAAGTCCCGGTTCAAGTCCCGGTTCAAGTCCCGGTTCAAGTCCCGGTTCAAGTCCCGGTTCAAGTCCCGGTTCAAGTCCTGTATAAACTGTGGTTCACTGCTGCAGAGAAACTGAAGTTTTTAAAGCTGAGACTGAAGAGGAAACCGTTTTCTTCTGCTGCTGTTGTTGTTGTTTACTCAAGCACATATGACATTCTTCAACTTCATTTGATTTTTATTGTTTTCTATTTTTAAGCAGATCTCTTGAATCATTTCATAAATCTGGAGCTCAGACTTCTGTTATAACGCCTTGGACTGCCACTAGGGTTTATTATTTTGTAAATATGTTTTCATTCATTCATCCTCATCCAATTACAGAGCTCATCACTTAACTTCAGGAGCCACTGCTGAGCTCAGTTCCTGTTGGCGTCTGGAGCCTCGGTCAGGAACTATGGGCCTGAGGCGGGCTGCAGCAGGACAGAGGTCACAGTGCCAACCAATCACGTGGCTGCTCAGCCGTTTCCTTTCTGCTCGGGCTGCACAGTTACTCGAAACCAAATCACAGCTGGAATTTAAACTGTCACCAATACCAAGGCTATATAGAGTATCTGAGAGTATCTGAGAGTATCTGAGAGTATCTGAGAGTATTTCAGAATATCTGAGAGTATTTCAGAGTATTTCAGAGTATTTCAGAGTATCTGAGAGTATCTGAGAGTATCTGAGAGTATCTGAGAGTATCTGAGAGTATCTGAGAGTATCTGAGAGTATTTCAGAATATCTGAGAGTATTTCAGAGTATTTCAGAGTATCTGAGAGTATTTCAGAGTATTTCAGAGTATCTGAGAGTATCTGAGAGTATCTGAGAGTATCTGAGAGTATCTGAGAGTATTTCAGAGTATTTCAGAGTATCTGAGAGTATTTCAGAGTATTTCAGAGTATCTGAGAGTATCTGAGAGTATCTGAGAGTATCAGAGTATTTCAGAGCATCAGAGTATTTCAGAGTATTTCAAAGTATCTGAGAGTATTTCAGAGTATTTCAGAGTATTTGAGAGTATCTGACAGCATTTCGAAGTATTTCAGAGTATTTCAGAATATCTGAGAGTATTTCAAAGTATTTCAGAGTATCTGACAGTATTTGAGAGTATCTGACAGTATTTGAGAGTATCTGACAGTATTTCAACGTATCTGAGAGTATTTGAGAGTATTTCAAAGTATTTGAGAGTATCTGACAGTATTTGAGAGTATCTGACAGTATTTCAAAGTATTTGAGAGTATCTGACAGTATTTCAAAGTATTTGAGAGTATCTGAGAGTATTTCAAAGTATTTGAGAGTATCTGAGAGTATTTGAGAGTATCTGACAGTATTTCAAAGTATTTCAGGGTATCTGAGAGTATTTCAAAGTATTTGAGAGTATTTCAGAGTATCTGACAGTATCTGAGAATATCTGAGAATATCTGGGAGTATTTCAGAGTATCTGAGAGTATCTGAGAGTGTTTCAGAGTATCTGAGAGTATCTGAGGGTATTTCAGAGTATCTGACAGTATTTCAACATTTTTGAGAGTATCTGAGAGTATTTCAGAGTATCTGACAATATTTCAGAGTATCTGACAGTATCTGAGAGTATCTGAGAGTATTTCACAGCATTTCAGAGTATTTCAAAGTATTTGAGAGTATCTGAGTAGTATTTCAGAGTATCTGAGAGTATTTCAGAGTATCTGAGAGTATTTCAGAGTATCTGAGAGTATTTCAGAGTATCTGAGAGTATTTCAATGTATTTGAGAGTATCTGAGAGTATCTGAGAGTATTTCAGACTATTTCAGAGTATCTGACAATATTTCAGAGTATCTGAGAGTATGTGAGAGTATCTGAGAGTATTTCAGAGAATTTCAGAGCATCTGAGAGTATTTCAGAGTATTTGACAGTATTTCAAAGTATTTCAGAGTATCTGGGAGTATTTGAGCGTATCTGGGAGTATTTCAGAATATCTGAGAGTATTTCAGAGTATTTCAGAGTATTTCAGAGTATTTCAGAGTATCTGAGAGTATCTGAGAGTATCTGAGAGTATCTGAGAGTATCTGAGCGTATTTCAGAGTATCTGAGTAGTATTTCAGAGTATCTGAGTAGTATTTCAGAGTATCTGAGAGTATTTCAGAGTATCTGACAGTATTTCAATGTATTTGAGAGTATCTGAGAGTATCTGAGAGTATTTCAGAGTATCTGACAGTATTTCAGACTATTTCAGAGTATCTGACAATATTTCAGAGTATCTGAGAGTATGTGAGAGTATCTGAGAGTATTTCAGAGAATTTCAGAGCATCTGACAGTATTTCAGAGTATCTGACAGTATTTCAGAGTATCTGACAGTATTTCAAAGTATTTCAGGGTATCTGAGAGTATTTCAAAGTATTTGAGAGTATTTCAGAGTATCTGACAGTATCTGAGAATATCTGAGAATATCTGGGAGTATTTCAGAGTATCTGAGAGTATCTGAGAGTGTTTCAGAGTATCTGAGAGTATCTGAGGGTATTTCAGAGTATCTGACAGTATTTCAACATTTTTGAGAGTATCTGAGAGTATTTCAGAGTATCTGAGAGTATTTCAGAGTATCTGAGAGTATTTCAGAGTATCTGACAATATTTCAGAGTATCTGACAGTATCTGAGAGTATCTGAGAGTATTTCACAGCATTTCAGAGTATTTCAAAGTATTTGAGAGTATCTGAGAGTATTTCAGAGTATCTGAGTAGTATTTCAGAGTATCTGAGAGTATTTCAGAGTATCTGAGAGTATTTCAGAGTATCTGAGAGTATTTCAATGTATTTGAGAGTATCTGAGAGTATCTGAGAGTATTTCAGACTATTTCAGAGTATCTGACAATATTTCAGAGTATCTGAGAGTATGTGAGAGTATCTGAGAGTATTTCAGAGAATTTCAGAGCATCTGAGAGTATTTCAGAGTATTTGACAGTATTTCAAAGTATTTCAGAGTATCTGGGAGTATTTGAGCGTATCTGGGAGTATTTCAGAATATCTGAGAGTATTTCAGAATATCTGAGAGTATTTCAGAGTATTTCAGAGTATTTCAGAGTATTTCAGAGTATCTGAGAGTATCTGAGAGTATCTGAGCGTATTTCAGAGTATCTGAGTAGTATTTCAGAGTATCTGAGAGTATTTCAGAGTATCTGACAGTATTTCAATGTATTTGAGAGTATCTGAGAGTATCTGAGAGTATTTCAGAGTATCTGACAGTATTTCAGACTATTTCAGAGTATCTGACAATATTTCAGAGTATCTGACAGTATTTCAAAGTATTTGAGAGTATCTGGGAGTATTCCAGATACTCTGAAATACTCCCAGATACTCTGAGAGTATTTCAGAATATCTGAGAGTATTTCAGAGTATCTGAGAGTGTTTCAGAGTATCTGAGAGTGTTTCAGAGTATCTGAGAGTGTTTCAGAGTATCTGAGAGTATCTGAGAGTATTTGGTCAGGCTCTGTGTTGTGATGCGAACCGCGCTGCTGTCACAGAAAATCCGCGAGCGGCTCAGGACCATTACGTCATCCACAAAAGGAGGGCGCCCGCTCGCAGCTCGCGCCGTGTCCCTCACCTCCGCGCGCGTTCCAGCATCATCATCACCGTCTCCACACCGAGCACGAGCCGCCGCCGCCTCACCGCGGGTCCGAGCGGCAGAGGCGGCGGCAGAGCGCGGCGTGTGCGCAGAAAACCGGGCCTGCGCTCTGACGCGTCCACGACCTGACGCGTCCAAGCCAAACAAACAGCGGGCAAGATGAAATTACACCACGGATAATGTTTCTAAGAGAGTTTTAATCCGCGTTGGTGGCGATAAAAAACAGAAAACAGGGCTTAGAGACGGGATTAGCAGCGGCAGCGGGGAGAAAACGCGAGCACAGCGTTAATAATCGCGAACCAGAGGCAGGCGGAGCGGATTTTTGACGCTTCACTGCAAACTGGGCTCGTAAAGCGACAGAAGAGTCCACAGTTAAACCCCACACATGCACACGAGTGAGGACACACGCGGTTTTCTGCAGTGTGGAGATCAGGATGAATGCATTTAGTGAAAATGAAGAAACAGATATAGTGCGCAGAGCGGCTTTAGCCCGGGTATGAATGAGCTAACAGCGCTAGCTAACAGGCCAGGCACATTCCGCTGAGAAACGGCTTATTTCAGAGAATGAGGCGTGTCTGAGCGCACACAAACACACAGCCACCCCAGGGATCGGACCCGGGGCAGAGGAGTGAGCTAAACCAAAGGAAAGTAAAAGAATTTGCGTGTGCGCGGAGAGCCACGGCTCGACAGTGACAGCCGCGGCTCGCTGCAGACGTCAGCTGTAGCGGAGGAATCCAGCGGCTCTTACCGTCATGAACTGCTCCAGGGGCGTCCAGTTTTCACGGTGTGCGCTCAGCTGCGGGAGAAAAGGGCTCCTCTCCGGAAGAAACAGGCCAAACATCCACGGTCAGTGCGCCCGAAGCCGAGAACAGCCGAGCATCCTGGTTCTGAGCGCGTCTAACACGAGCGGCGCTGCGTTAAACAGATCCATCCAGCGCAGCGGGGCCTCCTCCGGGCTCCTCCGTGACACTGGCCCCGGCCCCGAGCATGGGTTAGAAGAGCGGCGGAGTCAGGGGGGCGCTTCAGATCCGGGCGGCGCGGAGGGTGAGCCCACTCATGCTGCGGAGACGCTGCGGAGACGCGGTTAGGTCCGGGGAGCGGCGAGCGGAGCGCGGAGCTGCGGTTTCAGGTCGGGTCGTTGTTGTGCAGCTGCTCTGCCTTTGCCTTCAGCAGCAGTCACAGCCGCGTCATGACGCACGGCACACGCACAGGGGCGGGGCCAGAGCGGGGGTTAGCAGACTGCGGGTCAGGGTCCCTGAGTGGGTCACTGGACATTTTAACTGGGACGCCGCGGTTTCCCAGCTCTCTGACGCAGGTTTGTGACGTTTCTGAGGAAAGAAATACTTCAGAGGAAATACTGGAAGTACACGTTACAGTCGTTTAGAGAGGTACATAAAAAAAGAAAAACGTGCTTTAATGTTTCCATTGTAAAAAAAAAAAAATTAAAATAAACAACAAAAACAAAAAACAATCATAGTCAGCTTCAGTCTTCCTCTGCCGTTTGTTACACAAGTTTTTTTGTTTTTTTTTAGTTTAAGGTAATAATATTTAAAAACACAATGTTAAAAGTTTTTGTATAAAGTTAAAGTAACATGTCTGACACTGCAGCAGCTAAAAAGGTCTGGGGTTCGATTCCCAGACTGGACAGGGGCCTTTCTGTGTGTTCTCCCTGTGGCTGAGTGGGTTTCCTCTCTGCAACTACAACTTTATTTATAAAACACTTAAAAAAATAAAGTACAAGATCAAACAAACCCGAATAAGAACAACACATGCGGGGCGGCAGTACCTCAGTCGGTAGAGCTGCTTGTCCAATAACTAGAAGGTTGGCAGTTCAAACCTGACTCCCGCCACTGCATACTGTCATTGTGTCCTTGGGCAAGACACTTAACCCACCTTTCCTCCAGTGTCTGCACACATGAATGTGTGAGTGAATGAGTGAATGGTTCCTTGATGTAAAGCACTTTGAGTGCCCATGGAGGTAGAAAAACACTGTATTAATGTGACCATAAAAGAACGAAGTGAAACAATAAACCAGAATAAGATCAGTATCATAAATAAATAATGTCAATATCTCAGAGCCAAAGCAGATGTCTTCCCTTCACATCCAGGATTACAGACTTCTTTAAACTCTGTTATAATCAAAGCATGAATAAATAAAATGATTACGGTACACTCTTTTTGGCTTTAAAGTAATTTTGGTGGAGTTTTGTTTTCCATTAATGCCTCACTGTATCCATTCATTTTGTTGTCAATACATAAAAGAAGAGGAGATTTAAAACCAGGCACAGAGGAGGCAAAGGCAGCTCCTTCCACAGATTTGGTTCTGTCACTGCAAAAACTCTGGCTCAGACCTGAGGAGGGTCCAGCTGTGGTCCTAACCTCAGACCTGGTCCTGACTCAGGTTTAACCGCAGAGACACTGAAGGACGGATCCAATGCAGAGGACACATTTCCTGCAGGGACAAGTCTGTCTTAACCTGAGCTTACATGTTTGAATTGGAGTTAGTAAAGCTCCAGCTGCAGGTGAACACACATAAACCTGGATCCAGTTCTGAAGAAGACATTAGTCCATCACTCACAGTCCTACAGATGGACACAGACTCTGTCCTCTGTCTCTGTCTCTCTCTGAGTTTGGTGTTGTTCTGGAGCTGCACACACTCTGCTCTGTCTCTGGATTAAACTGGTAATGAATTAAATTAGTGCTAATTCTAAAATAACAACAAAGTGTCTTCTTCTGCAGAATAAACTCTAACCTCTGTCTCCATTGAACCCAGTGTACAGAGAGGTATGCACTGACCCCTGGTGGCTCGGAGGGGGAAGTTTAAACAATGGCCCTTTGTTCCTCTCTGAGTTCTTCTTTATGAAGAGACCACAGATGGACACGGCTCTGAGGGACAGTTTGTGAAAGAAGAGGACAGAGGACTTATATATAAACCAGCTGAGAATTAAAAAAAAAACTTGTGAGAGAGTAACATGTTTTATAAATTCCACTGAAGAAGAAGAGAACACGAGGCCTAACGCAGAGACGATGTTGTGAAAGAGGAAGAGAGGTTGAGTCATCTCTGAGCTGGGGTCATGCAGTCTGCACAGTTTACTTTAACATCATCGATAAATACATTTAAATTATAAAATACCTACCAGTAACTAAAACAAAGAACAACTGGTCTCACAGACTGTAGAAGTGATTTTAAAATGAAGCTCGAAGAAAGCCGGACTCATGAGTATTAGCAGTAAAAACAAACTCAGACTTAACCCAGGTTTTAAATGGAGCTGTGCTGCACAAATAAAATAATCTGGTTCTAGTAAAGTACAGCACAATTGAAACATTTTATAAGAGAGAGGGAAGTGAGATGAATAAGTTACACATTTGGTTCAAAAAGAAAATTGAACTCAGATAAACTGGGAACAGTTTGCAGCTTCTGTTATCATCAGAAGTCGTCTGTTGCTTTTTAATTAGCTTTCAGGCGATGTCACCTCCTCCTGCAGAGATGGGGGCAGGCTAAACGTCCGTTGTCTGTTTTTGATGTGTTTGGATAAATACAGTGAGATCATGGACCTTTCACAGAGATAAATGATCAGGCTGTGAGTTTTACTTTAGGATATTTCTAATGAAAATTGCATGTAACCTTTTCTTTTCTTATTTTACCTTTTACAGTAACAGCTCCTGCTGCATCTCAGAGTGAGACATCAGCACCTTCTACAATCTGAACACAACCTGCCCCTGATGCAGAAGTACTTGGAGCTGACTTTATGACAGTAATAAACAGGATTTATTAGACTGGAGCAGTGTCCACCATCTCTGAGGATCTCAGTTTCCACAAATCAAACACTTTCTATGTCCACAGTGCATCAAACTAACAGAAAGAAACTAAACCGTTTTAAAATGAGACACATTAAAATTATTCTCATTCACTCAGTTTCCAAAATGCATTTATTACATAAATCACATTTCAGATGAAAACATTATTGTTTTTAAGCCACATTTTTGCCTTTTATCAGTTCAAGTATCGCACATTTCTCAACAGTCCTCAGAGCTTCTCGTCTCTGATCAGGGCGAGGATCCCTTCTGGCTCTGTACGGTGTGTGTTTGAGTCCTCAGAGTCCTCAGACCTTCTCCTCCTCCCGTTTGAGTCCTCAGACCTTCTCCTCCTCCCGTTTGAGTCCTCAGACCTTCTCCTCCTCCCGTTTGAGTCCTCAGACCTTCTCCTCCTCCCGTTTGAGTCCTCAGACCTTCTCCTCCTCCCGTTTGAGTCCTCAGACCTTCTCCTCCTCCCGTTTGAGTCCTCAGACCTTCTCCTCCTCCCGTTTGAGTTCTCAGACCTTCTCCTCCTCCCGTTTGAGTCCTCAGACCTTCTCCTCCTACCGTTTGAGTCCTCAGACCTTCTCGTCCCTAATCATAGCGAGGAGAACGTCCCTCCTGGCTGTGTACGCCGTGTGTTTGAGCTGCAGGAGGTGAGCTGGGAACAGGTTTCCACTGGGGGCGTACATCTCCTCTCCCTTCTGCCCCATCAGAGACCGCAGAGTCCTGTTCCGGGCCAGGATCTTCTCGTAGAACTCCACTCCTCCTTTAGCATAGCCCCGGGACACTCGCGCCGCACGTTTGTCCGAGTTATAATCCACAAACTGGCTCACGGCGTCAGAAGTTATGAAGTACGTGACTGCTCCCAGACCCAGGGACAGAGCGTTGGCCGCCGCTCTGAGGAGAAGCGGGCCGGCGTGCAGACTGAAGACCTGCTTCAGGACCACGCTGTAGACCCAGACTCCGGCGAGGCAGGCAGGAGCCACCGCGGCGTTCAGAGCCGGGAAACCCGAGTCTAAGCGGGCCACCTCTCGGGCCACGGCGAACCTCTGCGCCTGCTCCGACAGTAGCAGGGCGTCTCGGAGAGCGCGGCCTGGGCCGCTGCTCCAGTCCACCGTCTGGCCGTTGATGAAGATGCTGCGGTCCGTGATCCCCGTGGGGTCATCCTCGGTGCTGTTGAAGTTCGCCGGGATCCCGACCTTCGCTCCGGACGGCAGCAGTGGCACGCCGGCGCCCACCGGGTGGAAACCAAAGGCGGCGAAGGCAGAGAATTTATCAGGAGAGCGGACGCCGTAGTCTTTAAGGACCTACAAATCAGAAACAGAGGTTACAGAAATAAATGGAAATAATGTACGAGAAAGTATATAAAGTTGTCAGCAGTGTAATACAGATACACAGGTGTTTTATTATCCTTAATAACCTGCATGTCAAACTGAACCTCTGCCCTTTCTCCAGACCACTCAAGACTCAAGACCACTAATTATTTTTTGCCTAGTTTTTTTCTCCCAATGGAAATAAGTTGCCAGTGAATGCATTAATGATAGAGCCAGGTCAGAGGTGAAGCTTTTGCCACACACACTGCCTCACCAAAAAAAGTCACACACTAATACTCTGTTGGGTCGTCTTTAGCTTTGATTACAGCGCACATTCTCTGCGGCATCGTTTCGATAAGCTTCTGCAGTGTCACAACATTTATTTCCATCCAGTGTTGCATTAATTTTTTCGCCATGCTCTTGTACTGATGATGGGAGACCACTGCGAAGAAAAAGTCCACTGATGGAGTAACCTGGTCCCTCAGTACCGTATTTTCCGGACTATAAGTCACTTCGGAGTATAAGTCGCACTAACCAAAAAATGCATACTGAAGAAAAAAAAAAGCGTATACAAGTCACACTGGACTATAAGTCGCATTTTTTGGGGGAAATTTATTTTACAAAATCCGACACCAAGAACAGACATTTCATGTTGAAAGGCAAGTTATAGTAATAATAGAATAGAGAACAACAGGCTGAATAGGTGTGCGCTATGCTAACGTAACACTGATGGTTATTGAGCTACATGAAGCATAAACAACGAACTGAATAGGTGTCTCGTATGTTAACGTAATATATTAACAGTTATTCACATAACTATAGCATAAAGAACATAATATAACAAGTTCACCAAACTCACCATCTCACTCCTAATCACTAAATCCTTTAAATTCTTCATCCTCGGTGTCGCTTCTGAACAACTCCACCAACTGCGGAGGTAGACGAAGCGCCGCTTCCTCCTCTGCGTGGCTGTCGTCAGACTCAGCATCAGTTCCATTTCCAATTATTCCGCTCTTTCTCAGTTGTCTTTATAGCCTAAGTTGTTAGTGGTAATGTTTACATTTTAAATTGTCAGTGGTACAGGTGCAGCAGATGCTGGTACACAAGCCTAGAGCGCCCTCTAACCAACACCTGAAATATTTAATATATAAGTCGCACCTGAGTATACGTCGCACCCCTAGCCAGACTATGGAAAAAAGTGCGACTTATCGTCCAGAAAATGCGGTAACTATCCGATGGGAGGCTCTTACCCATTGGCTTAGTTAAATCCAGGTGGTGACTTTTATTTTGGCGGGGCAGTGTATTAACGGTCTGTAAGCTTTCACCTTTATAAACATTTTCTCCTTAACCACCTTCCACACAAACAGCAGCAGCCCCCATTCCTCACATCTGTCTTTATCAGGTCTGTTTTTCCAGGACAAATGTTTCAGGTTTCCTCAGATCGCTGACCATTCACTAGATAAAAACACTGTTCTGACTCAGAGTCCTGTACGGACTGTTTTAGCTCTCACCTGTTGGAACAGCGTCTCCAGTTTCTGGGACAGTTGGACCGGTTCTCCTCTGAACCAGGCCTGGTACAGTTTGCAGTAGGATTGGTCCGGGAACACGTGGTGGACCAGGTTCACACCGAAGAGACCGGAGCAGCCCGCGAGCAGCAGAGGCGTGCGGTACCTCTGCAGGAGGACCGAGAACCGCAGGAACCGGGACGCCATTTACACTCCACAGACCAGAGACCTGAGACCACAGACCTGAGAGCAGAGACCAGAGACCAGACTGGATCCTTTAACACCAGGAGAGAGGGGGAGGAGTGGGTCAGGTCCTGGAGTCTGAGGAGGGACAGCTGTGGACCTCAGGAGGACACATCTGAGGAGACAAAACACACAGTTTAGACCTGGTTTAGTCCTGGTTTAGCCCTGATCTAGCCCTGGTTTAGTCCTGGTTTAGCCCTGATCTAGTCCTGGTTTAGCCCTGATCTAGCCTTGATCTAGTCCTGGTTTAGACCTGGTTTAGTCCTGGTTTAGTCCTGGTTTAGTCCTGGTTTAGTCCTGGTTTAGTCCTGGTTTATCTAGAGAGAAGTTAAACCATAAACTGTAACCAGCCTAAAATTGTTTACCATCAAAAATGCACCAGAAAACAGGAAACCACAGAAGTTTTGTTCAGATTTTCCTGCAGGAGGACTTCAGGGCCCCTGCCTTACACTGTCCACTTAATCACCTGCCTCTTTACCATGTTTTTGGTTTGAGGTTTACAAAAACACTTGTAGCCTGTACGGGCCCGCAGTTGTCCCTCTTGCCCAGGGCCCCTACAGTGTCTCTGCCCACAGGAGCTGCAGGTCTGGAGACGCTCAGACCCAGTCTCTGCTGTCCTCACAGTTTTGTTTTTTTTTTTTTTTTTTTTCTCGGTTTAATCCTGGTTCAGTCCTATCTCACATTTAAACCTTTAGTCCGCGTCTAATTCATTTTATCCCAGGTTTAGCCGAAGGTGAACCTCATGTATCGCTCATTTACGCAAGAACTATCTTTAAAACAAGGCAGAAGGAGTTAAAATACGACTTTACTTTAAAAGTCCATGATATAAACATGAGCAGAAGTCTAGCCGCTGTCATAAAAGTGAATAAAGTAGATTAAAACCTGTTTGTGGAGCATTAATCCTCAGCCTGACTTCCAGAGGACGCACAACCACCGCACTGCCGTAAAGCTGCCGTAAATGAGAGGCACGGCGTTTACGACAGTCACGTGACTCTCACAGCTTCTGCACAAAAGTCTCGTGACCTCATTTCTTTTATAATTAAACTACGAACAGATCTGAACGTGAACGCGTGAGGGCTGCGGGTGAATTTAACCGCACTTCTCTGGAAAATTATTCATTTATCATTTATTCATTAATAAAACCTAGTTTATTATGATAACTTATTGTTTTGCTGAAATGAATGTTATGAATATTACACATTTATCATTTTTATGTTGTTGTTTTTTCTCAGCCTTGTGTTTTATTGTTACACCATGAACTATTCACTTGCTCAAAATAAATAAAATAATACAAATAATACAAAAATACCTCTGAGACACTGGGAGCCCGGGTTCTGTGGCAGAGGCTGCTCCTTAAAAACAAACCTGCAGTATGCTCTCTCACTCACACACAGGAAGGTAGATTTGACTGTCTCTGTAGGAGGTGTGTCCTTCAGTCCCTGTCCTTCAGTGTCTCTGGGGTCAGGAGAAGAGGACCAGGTCTGAGCCAGGAGATCCAGACCCAGAGAGAGCTGCTGCTGCTGCTGCTGCTGCACGTCCAAGATTTACTTTGTTCTTAAAACAGCTACATGTTATCACAGACTTTAATCTACCCACAGTGCTTCTCCTCCAGCAGTGCTCAGTTTGTCCGCTCTCTGTGTCTCAGTTTGTCCTCTGTGTGTCTCCTTTTGTCCTCTGTGTTTCTCAGTTTGTCCTCTGTGTGTCTCCTTTTGTCCTCTGTGTGTCTCAGTTTATTAAATGTTTCTCTCTGGAAAATGAACCAACGACTTTCTGATTTAGATCATTCTCATTTTAATCCTCAGCCTCCAACTCAGATCCTCTCTGTCTCTCTGTCCCTCTGTCTCTCTATCCCTCTCTCTCTGTCTCTCTATCCCTCTGTCTCTCTATCACTCTCTCTCTGTCCCTCTAGCTCTCTGTCCCTCTGTCTCTCTATCCCTCTCTCTCTGTCTCTCTATCCCTCTGTCTCTCTATCACTCTCTCTGTGTCCCTCTGTCTCTCTATCACTCTCTCTGTGTCCCTCTGTCTCTCTATCCCTCTGTCTCTCTGTCCCTTTGTCTCTCTATCCCTCTGTCCCGCTGTCTCTCTGTCCCTCTGTCTCTCTATCTTTCTGTCCCCCTGTCCCTCTGTCTCTCTATCTTTCTGTCCCTCTGTCTCTCTGTCCCTCTGTCTCTCTATCCCTCTGTCCCTCTGTCTCTCTGTCCCCCTGTCCCTCTGTCTCTCTGTCCCTCTGTCTCTCTATCCCTCTGTCTCTCTGTCCCTCTGTCTCTCTATCCCTCTGTCCCTCTGTCCTTCTGTCTCTCTATCCTCTGTCTCTCTGTCCCTTTGTCTCTCTATCCCTCTGTCTCTCTGTCTCTCTATCTTTCTCTCCCCCTGTCCCGCTGTCTCTCTGTCCCTCTGTCTCTCTATCTTTCTGTCCCCTGTCTCTCTGTCTCTCTGTCCCTCTGTCTCTCTATCCCTCTGTCTCTCTGTCCCCCTGTCCCTCTGTCTCTCTGTCCCTCTGTCTCTCTATCCCTCTGTCTCTCTGTCCCTCTGTCTCTCTATCCCTCTGTCCCCCTGTCCCTCTGTCTCTCTATCTCTCTATCCCTCTGTCCCTCTGTCACCCTGTCCCTCTGTCTCTCTATCCCTCTGTCTCTCTGTCCCTCTGTCTCTCTGTCCCTCTGTCTCTCTATCTCTCTATCCCTCTGTCCCGCTGTCTCTCTGTCCCTCTGTCTCTCTATCTCTCTGTCCCTCTGTCTCTCTATCCCTCTCTCTCTGTCTCTCTATCACTCCCTCTGTGTCCCTCTGTCTCTCTATCCCTCTGTCTCTCTATCCCTCTGTCTTTCTGTCCCTTTGTCTCTCTATCCCTCTGCCCCGCTGTCTCTCTGTCCCTCTGTCTCTCTATCCCTCTGTCCCTCTGTCTCTCTGTCCCCCTGTCCCTCTGTCTCTCTGTCCCTCTGTCTCTCTATCCCTCTGTCTCTCTGTCCCTCTGTCTCTCTATCCCTCTGTCCCCCTGTCCCTCTGTCTCTCTATCTCTCTATCCCTCTGTCCCGCTGTCCCTCTGTCTCTCTATCCCTCTGTCCCCCTGTCCCTCTGTCTCTCTGTCCCTCTGTCTCTCTGTCCCTCTGTCTCTCTATCTCTCTGTCCCTCTGTCTCTCTGTCTCTCTATCTCTCTGTCCCCCTGTCCCTCTGTCTCTCTGTCCCTCTGTCTCTCTATCTCTCTGTCCCTCTGTCTCTCTGTCTCTCTGTCCCTCTGTCCGTCTGTCCCTCTGTCTTTCTGTCCCTCTGTCTTGTCCTGAGTGTGTCCTTTAACGCGCTCGGACACAGAGTCCATTCCGCAGAGAATGAGGAACCGGGGGAGGGCGCCGTGTCTCCGCCTCGAGCCGCCCCAGCTCCGTCACTTCTGCCGCGGACCATCACCTCCTCCTCCTCCTGCTCCTCCTCCTCCTCCGCCCCTCCGCACCGCTCCTAGCCCCGCTCCGGTCCACCCACAGCCCGCAGACTAACGGGACTCCTCCAGGACCAGGACCGCGCGCCGCTCCCGGGCCCTCTCCGCCGCCACAGCCGAATCCGAGCTGTGCGCACTGTTTTAGGGGCAGATGTGACGCGGAGCAGCGGTGAGATGTGAGGTCCCCCTCCTCGCGCCTGCTCCTCTGACATTTTGGGTGAGTATCGCTTTTATTTGTGTGCTTGGTGCGAGAGCGGGGTCCGTGCGTAAAGGCTTCGGTTAGCGCTGAGCCGCGTCCGAGCCCGCAGCGCACCGTCAGCGCCGGGACTGGGCTCAGGGCGGCGCGAGGAGACACAGGAGACACAGGAGACACAGGGGACATATTGGTGTGACATGTTGGTTTGAAAACAGCAGAAACAGACGCGCGAGGAGACCAAGCGTTTGCGGAAATCCTTTTTTTTTTTTTTTTTTTTTTTTTTTTTTTTTTTTTGAGGCAGAAGATGAAAAAGGGGCGGACACTGGCGGCTTCCCTTCAGCAGAAACCACAGCAGGGCCTCGCCTCAGACTGGACTCAGACCAGAGGACTAGGACCGGGACCGGGACCAGGACCGGGACATGGAGGAAAATCTTAAGTCTTTAGACCGAGGTAAAGGCGGACTGTGAGGTTTACTTTGAGGCGGAGGAACGGAGGCCTGTTTGGATCAAAGCTGAGATCAGAGACACAACAGAGACCGAGGAACACAACAGGGTTAGTACAACGGACTGGTTTAGGCCTGGTTTAGACCTGGTTTAGCCCTAATTTAGACCTGGTTTGGACCTGGTTTAGCCCTGATTTAGACCTGGTTTGGACCTGGTTTAGTCCTGGTTTAGTCCTGGGTTAATCTTGGTTTAGTCCTGGTTTAGAACTGATTTAGACCTGGTTTAGTCCTGATTTAGCCCTGATTTAGACCTGGTTTAGCCCTGGTTTAGTCCTGGTTTAGCCCTGGTTTAGTGTTGATTTAGTCCCGGTTTAGTCCTGGTTTAACCCTGACTTAGACCTGGTTTGGACCTGGTTTAGTCCTGGTTTAGTCTTGGTTTTCTCCTGATTTAGTCCTGGTTTAGTCCTGATTTAGCCCTGATTTAGATCTGGTTTGGACCTGGTTAAGTCCTGGTTTAGTCTTGGTTTAGTCCTGGTTTAATCCTTGTTTAGCCCTGGTTTAAACCTGATTTAGTCTTGGTTTAGTCCTGGTTTCGTCCTGGGTTAGTCTTGGTTTTCTCCTGGTTTAGTCCTGGTTTAAACCTGGTTTAGTCCTGGTTTAGTCTTGGTTTTCTCCTGGTTTAGTCCTGGTTTAGCCTCGATTTAGACCTGGTTTGGATCTGGTTTAGTCCTGGTTTAGCACTGGTTTAGTCCTGGATTAGTCTTGGTTTTCTCCTAGTTTAGTCCTGGTTTAGTCCTGGTTTAGCCCTGGTTTAGTTTTGATTTAGTCCCGGTTTAGTCCTGGTTTAGACCTGGTTTAGTCCTGGTTTAGTCCTGGTTTAGTCTTGGTTTTCTCCTGATTTAGTCCTGGTTTAGTCCTGATTTAGCCCTGATTTAGAACTGGTTTGGACCTGGTTTACTCCAGTTTTGTCTTGGTTTAGTCCTGGTTTAGTCCTTGTTTAGCCCTGGTTTAGTCCTGGTTTAGCCCTGGTTTAGTCCTGGTTTAGTCCTGGTTTAGTCCTGGGTTAGTCCTGGTTTAGTCCCGGTTTAGTCCTGGTTTAGACCTGGTTTGGACCTGGTTTAATCCTGGTTTAGTCCTGGTTTAGTCCTGGTTTCGTCCTGGGTTAGTCTTGGTTTTCTCCTGGTTTAGTCCTGGTTTAGCCCCGATTTAGACCTGGTTTGGATCTGGTTTAGTCCTGGTTTAGCACTGGTTTAGTCCTGGGTTAGTCTTGGTTTTCTCCTAGTTTAGTCCTGGTTTAGTCCTGGTTTAGTCCTGGTTTAGTCCTGGTTTAGCCCTGGTTTAGTCTTGATTTAGTCCCGGTTTAGTCCTGGTTTAGTCCTGGTTTAGTCTTGGTTTTCTCCTGATTTAGTCCTGGTTTAGTCCTGATTTAGCCCTGATTTAGACCTGGTTTGGACCTGGTTTACTCCAGTTTTGTCTTGGTTTAGTCCTGGTTTAGTCCTTGTTTAGTCCTGGTTTAGACCTGGTTTGGACCTGGTTTAATCCTGGTTTAGTCCTGGGTTAGACTTGGTTTTCTCCTGGTTTAGTCCTGGTTTAAACCTGGTTTAAATCTGGTTTAGTCCTAGTTTAGTCCTGGTTTAGCCCTGGTTTAGACCTGGTTTAGTCCTGGTTTAGCCCTGGTTTAGTCTTGGATTAGTCCTGGTTTAGTCCTGGTTTAGCGCTGGTTTAGCGCTGGTTTAGCCCTGGTTTAGTCCTGGTTTAGTCCTGGGTTAGTCTTGGTTTTCTCCTAGTTTAGTCCTGGTTTAAACCTGGTTTAGTCCTGGTTAAGTCTTGGTTTTCTCCTGGTTTAGTCCTGGTTTAGTCCTGGTTTAGCCCCGATTTAGACCTGGTTTTGATCTGGTTTAGTCCTGGTTTAGCGCTGGTTTAGTCCTGGGTTAGTCTTGGTTTTCTCCTAGTTTAGTCCCGGTTTAGTCCTGGTTTAGACCTGGTTTTCTCCTGATTTAGACCTGGTTTAGGCCTGGTTTAGTCCTGGTTTAGTCCTGGTTTAGTCCTGGTTTAGTCCTGGTTTAGTCCTGGTTTAGGCCTGGTTTAGTCTTGGTTTAGTCCTGGTTTAGGCCTGGTTTAGTCCTGGTTTAGTCCTGGTTTAGGCCTGGTTTAGGCCTGGTTTAGACCTGGTTTAGGCCTGGTTTAGTCCTGGTTTAGGCCTGGTTTAGACCTGGTTTAGTCCTGGTTTAGTCCTGGTTTAGGCCTGGTTTAGGCCTGGTTTAGTCCTGGTTTAGACTTGGTTTAGTCCTGGTTTAGGCCTGGTTTAGGCCTGGTTTAGTCCTGGTTTAGTCCTGGTTTAGGCCTGGTTTAGACCTGGTTTAGTCCTGGTTTAGTCCTGGTTTAGACCTGGTTTAGTCCTGGTTTAGTCCTGGTTTAGTCCTGGTTTAGACCTGGTTTAGTCCTGGTTTAGTCCTGGTTTAGTCCTGGTTTAGACCTGGTTTAGTCCTGGTTTAGTCCTGGTTTAGGCCTGGTTTAGGCCTGGTTTAGTCCTGGTTTAGACCTGGTTTAGTCCTGGTTTAGGCCTGGTTTAGGCCTGGTTTAGTCCTGGTTTAGACCTGGTTTAGTCCTGGTTTAGTCCTGGTTTAGACCTGGTTTAGTCCTGGTTTAGGCCTGGTTTAGGCCTGGTTTAGTCCTGGTTTAGGCCTGGTTTAGGCCTGGTTTAGACCTGGTTTAGTCCTGGTTTAGTCTTGGTTTAGACCTGGTTTAGTCCTGGTTTAGTCCTGGTTTAGTCCTGGTTTAGACCTGGTTTAGTCCTGGTTTAGTCCTGGTTTAGGCCTGGTTTAGACCTGGTTTAGTCCTGGTTTAGTCCTGGTTTAGTCCTGGTTTAGACCTGGTTTAGGCCTGGTTTAGGCCTGGTTTAGGCCTGGTTTAGTCCTGGTTTAGGCCTGGTTTAGGCCTGGTTTAGACCTGGTTTAGTCCTGGTTTAGTCCTGGTTTAGGCCTGGTTTAGACCTGGTTTAGTCCTGGTTTAGTCCTGGTTTAGTCCTGGTTTTGTGTGCATATTTTATTATCTTCCCACTGAACCTTCACAAAAGAAACCAGGAACTGGATTTTATTCACTCCACACCCACCAGTTGAGAATCCAGGCCCAAGCCTGCATTTTTTTTTTTTTTTTTTTTTTTTGAAGTTACAAGATTAGAAAAGTTTGTCCTATCACTGGAAATAAACACAACCTGAGTTAATTAAAACTGAGATAATCTAAAAGGACCAGGACTAAACCAGGACTAAACCAGAAGAAAACCAAGACAAAACCAGGACTAAACCAGGTTTAAACCAGGTTTAATCCAGGACTAAACCAGGAGAAAACCAAGACTAACCCAGGAAGAAACCAGGACTAAACCAGGACTTAACCAAGACTAAACCAGGTTTAAACCAGGACTAAACCAGGACTTAACCAAGACTAAACCAGGTTTAAACCAGGACTAAACCAGAAGAAAACCAAGACAAAACCAGGACTAAACCAGGTTTAAACCAGGTTTAATCCAGGACTAAACCAGAAGAAAACCAAGACAAAACCAGGACTAAACCAGGTTTAAACCAGGTTTAATCCAGGACTAAACCAGGAGAAAACCAAGACTAACCCAGGAAGAAACCAGGACTAAACCAGGACTAAACCAAGACTAAACCAGGACTAAACCAGGACTAAACCAGGTCCAAACCAGGTCTAAGTTACGGTTAAACCAGGCCTAAACCAGGACTAAACCGGGAATAAATCAAGACTAAACCAGGGCTAAACCAGGACTAAACCAGGGCTAAACCAAGACTAACCCAGGACAAAACCAGGACTAAACTAGGGCTAAACCAAGAGAAAACCAAGATTAACCCAGGACTAAACCAAGACTAAACCAGGTATAAAACAGGGCTAAACAAGGGCTAAACAAGGACTAAACCAGGACTAAACCAGGTACAAACCAGGTCTAAATCAGGGCTAAATCAGGACTAAACCAGGACTAAATCAGGAGAAAACCAAGACTAAACCAGGACTAAACTGCTGCTCAGTGGTTTTGAGCAGTACTAGTCCGTAGACCTGGTCTTTGGACTCGAGCTGGTTGAGAGTGAGTCCAGAGGAAGGAAGCGTCCTCTTCCCTCCATTGTTTCTGAGGGTTTGGTTCTCAGTGAGACAGGGAGGAGTGTGGGACAGAGAGGACATGGACCCAGTCCCTGAGTCTTAGTCTGAGAGTTAGTCCCGAGTTAGTCCTGCATTAGTCCTGAGTTAGTCCTGCGTTAGTCCTGAGTTAGTCCTGCGTTATTCCTGCGTTATTCCTGAGTTAGTCCTGAGTTAGTCCTGCGTTAGTTCTGAGTTAGTCCTGAGTTAGTCCTGAGTTAGTCCTGAGTTAGTCCTGAGTTAGTCCTGAGTTAGTTCTGAGTTAGTCCTGCGTTAGTTCTGAGTTAGTTCTGAGTTAGTCCTGCGTTATTCCTGCGTTATTCCTGCGTTATTCCTGCGTTAGTCCTGAGTTAGTCCTGCGTTAGTTCTGAGTTAGTCATGAGTTAGTCCTGAGTTAGTCCTGAGTTAGTCCTGAGTTAGTCCTGAGTTAGTCCTGAGTTAGTCTTGAGGACACAACAGCTGTAGAGTGTGGTGTGATGTTTCCTGGAGCAGCAGGAAGAACCCGTCCTGTTTCCTCCTCTGTGCCCTGGACTGAGACTAAGGACTGGGTCCTGGGACAGGGTCCACTGTAGTCCACACTAAGTCTAAACCACTGGGGCTGTGGGTTTTTAAAAATACATTTACATGAACTCTTCTGTGGTGGGGAGACCTGAGGAGGACCCACAGACTCGAGGAGGACCCACAGACTCGAGGAGGACCCACAGACTCGAGGAGGACCCACAGACTCGAAGAGGACCCACAAACTCGAGGAGGACCCACAGACTCGAGGAGGACCCACAGACTCGAGGAGGACCCACAGACTCGAGGAGGACATCAGACTTGAGGAGGACCCACAGACTCGAGGAGGACATCAGACTTGAGGAGGACCCACAGACTCGAGGAGGACATCAGACTTGAGGAGGACATCAGACTCGAGGAGAACCCACAGACTCGAGGAGGACCCACAGACTTGAGGAGGACCCACAGACTCGAGGAGGACATCAGACTTGAGGAGGACCCACAGACTCGAGGAGGACATCAGACTCGAGGAGGACCCACAGACTCGAGGAGGACATCAGACTCGAGGAGGAACCCACAGACTCGAGGAGGACATCAGACTTGAGGAGGACCCACAGACCTGAGGGCATTAGTGTGAAACTAAAGTAACTGTTGGTCAAATTCTGACAGAGTTCAGGTCTCAGTGTTGTGTTGTGATTCTGTGACCTGTCGCTCTCATCAGCGGCTCACATCTGACCGTCCTGAGTCTCCCAGAACTCAACATCTCCCTCCTCTCTTGTCCCTCTCTTTGTCCCTCTCTCCTCCCGCTCTTGCCCCCCTCTTCAGGTAGTCCCGGCCTGTAGCAGACCATGGCGACCAGTGCGGTGCCCAGTGAGAACCTGCCCACCTATAAGCTGGTGGTTGTGGGGGACGGGGGCGTGGGGAAGAGCGCCCTCACCATCCAGTTCTTTCAGAAGATCTTCGTCCCGGACTACGACCCCACCATTGAGGACTCGTACCTGAAGCACACCGAGATCGACGGCCAGTGGGCCATCCTCGACGGTAACTCCCGTCCCCCCCGTGTCCCCGACTCGGTAACGTCTCGTGTGTAAATGTCTTCTTCTCTGTCCCAGTCCTGGACACGGCGGGACAGGAGGAGTTCAGCGCCATGAGGGAGCAGTACATGAGGACCGGAGACGGATTCCTCATCGTGTACTCCGTCACCGACAAGGCCAGCTTCGAACACGTCGACCGCTTCCACCAACTCATCCTGCGGGTCAAAGACAGGTGAGACAGAGACAGGTGAGACAGAGACAGGTGAGACAGAGACAGGTGAGACAGAGACAGGTGAGACAGAGACTGGCAGAGACAGGTGAGACAGAGACAGGTGAGAGTAAAGATTGACTTCAGTTTGTCCTCATTTTTTTTCAGTTCAGTGATTTCACTTTAAAGATTTTCCTGTTCATTTATCACAGCCTTATATCAGATTACTGTTGTTACACCTGTTCACTGTTAACTGTGTGTGTGTCCTGTTGTGTGTTTGTGTGTGTCCTGTTGTGTGTCTGTGTGTGTGTCCTGTTGTGTGTCTGTGTGTGTGTCCTGTTGTGTGTCTGTGTGTGCCCTGTTGTGTGTGTCCTGTTGTGTGTCTGTGTGTGTCCTGTTGTGTGTCTGTGTGTGTGTCCTGTTGTGTGTCTGTGTGTGTGCCCTGTTGTGTGTGTGTGTCCTGTTGTGTGTCTGTGTGTGTCCTGTTGTGTGTCTGTGTGTGTGTCCTGTTGTGTGTCTGTGTGTGTGTCCTGTTGTGTGTCTGTGTGTCCTGTTGTGTGTCTGTGTGTGTCCTGTTGTGTGTCTGTGTGTGTCCTGTTGTGTGTCTGTGTGTGTGTCCTGTTGTGTGTCTGTGTGTGTGTCCTGTTGTGTGTCTGTGTGTGTGTCCTGTTGTGTGTCTGTGTGTGTGTCCTGTTGTGTGTCTGTGTGTGTGTCCTGTTGTGTGTCTGTGTGTCCTGTTGTGTGTCTGTGTGTCCTGTTGTGTGTCTGTGTGTGTCTGTGTGTGTGTCCTGTTGTGTGTCTGTGTGTGTGTCCTGTTGTGTGTCTGTGTGTGTGTCCTGTTGTGTGTCTGTGTGTGTCCTGTTGTGTGTCTGTGTGTGTGTCCTGTTGTGTGTCTGTGTGTGTCCTGTTGTGTGTCTGTGTGTGTGTCCTGTTGTGTGTCTGTGTGTGTCCTGTTGTGTGTCTGTGTGTGTGTCCTGTTGTGTGTCTGTGTGTGTGTCCTGTTGTGTGTCTGTGTGTCCTGTTGTGTGTCTGTGTGTGTCCTGTTGTGTGTCTGTGTGTGTGTCCTGTTGTGTGTCTGTGTGTGTGTCCTGTTGTGTGTCTGTGTGTGTGTCCTGTTGTGTGTCTGTGTGTGTCCTGTTGTGTGTCTGTGTGTGTGTCCTGTTGTGTGTCTGTGTGTGTGTCCTGTTGTGTGTCTGTGTGTGTGTCCTGTTGTGTGTCTGTGTGTGTGTCCTGTTGTGTGTCTGTGTGTCCTGTTGTGTGTCTGTGTGTGTGTCCTGTTGTGTGTCTGTGTGTGTGTCCTGTTGTGTGTCTGTGTGTGTGTCCTGTTGTGTGTCTGTGTGTGTCCTGTTGTGTGTCTGTGTGTGTGTCCTGTTGTGTGTTTAGGGAGGCGTTCCCGATGGTCCTCGTGGCCAACAAAGTGGACCTGGTTCATCTGAGGAAGGTGACGTCAGAGCAGGGCCAGGAGATGGCTGCCAAACACAACGTGAGTCATATTTATCTATGTTTACATGTATTTAATATTTGTTTGTGTTTACGTGTATTTAATATTTGTTTATGTTTACATGTATTTAATAAACAACACAGGAGACAGGCTGGGGATGATGGAGAGTTAGTAGTTTTTGCTTTCACTTTTCCATTAAAGCGTCAGGTTTGTGTTAGCCCTTTGCCTTAGCCCTAGCCCTTCATTTTGTGCGTTCACGGAGACGAAGGGCTGTCCCAGTTCTCTTCTGCAGTGAGGGCGAGGGTTGTACTCCCCTCCTTTTCCAGATGCACACTGAAAACCAAGGGGTAGGAGGAGTTTACCATGATACGTCGCGTTTATGGGTAACATGGCAGCAACACAGATGTATATTCTGCATTTATGACCAAGAGTTACAACAGAGTTACAGTGGGGCAAAAAGTATTTAGTCAGCCACCAATTGTGCAAGTTCTCCCACTTAAAAAGATGAGAAAGGCCTGTAATTTTCATCATAGGTATACCTCAACTATGAGAGACAAAATGAGAAAAAAAATCCAGAAATCACATTGTCTGATTTTTAAAGAATTTATTTGCAAATTATGGTGGAAAATAAGTATTTGGTCAATAACAAAAGTTCTTCTCAGTACTGTGTTATATGCCCTTTGTTGGCAATGACAGAGGTCAAATGTTTTCTGTAAGTCTTCACTAGGTTTTCACAAACTGTTGCTGGTATTTTGGCCCATTCCTCCATGCAGATCTCCTCTAGAGCAGTGATGTTTTGGGGCTGTCGCTGGGCAACACGGACTTTCAACTCCCTCCAAAGATTTTCTATGGGGTTGAGATCTGGAGACTGGCTAGGCCACTCCAGGACCTTGAAATGCTTCTTACGAAGCCACTCCTTCGTTACCCGGGCAGTGTGTTTGGGATCATTGTCATGCTGAAAGACCCAGCCACGTTTCATCTTCAATGCCCTTGCTGATGGAAGGAGGTTTTCACTCAAAATCTGACCATACATGGACCCATTCATTCTTTCCTTTACACGGATCAGTCGTCCTGGTCCCTTTGCTGAAAAACAGCCCCAAAGCATGATGTTCCCACCCCCATGCTTTACAGTAGGTATGGTGTTCTTTGGATGCAACTCAGCATTTTTCTCCTCCAAACACGACGAGTAGAGTTTTTACCAAAAAGTTCTATTTTGGTTTCATCTGACCATATGACATTCTCCCAATCCTCTTCTGGATCATCCAAATGCTCTCTAGCAAACTTCAGATGGGCCTGCACATGTACTGGCTTTAGCAGGGGACACGTCTGGCACTGCAGGATTTGAGTCCCTGGCGGTGTAGTGTGTTACTGATGGTAGCCTTTGTTACTTTGGTCCCAGCTCTCTGCAGGTCATTCACTAGGTCCCCCGTGTGGTTCTGGGATTTTTGCTCACCGTTCTTGTGATCATTTTGACCCCACGGGGTGAGATCTTGCGGGGAGCCCCAGATCGAGGGAGATTATCAGTGGTCTTGTATGTCTTCCATTTCCTAATAATTGCTCCCACAGTTGATTTCTTCACACCAAGCTGCTTACCTATTGCAGATTCAGTCTTCCCAGCCTGGTGCAGGTCTACAATTTTGTTTGTGGTGTCCTTTGACAGCTCTTTGGTGTTGGCCACAGTGGAGTTTGGAGTGTGACTGTTTGAGGTTGTGGACAGGTGTCTTTTATATAGATAACCAGTTCAAACAGGTGCCATTAATACAGGTAACGAGTGGAGGACAGAGGAGCCTCTTACAGAAGAAGTTACAGCTCTGTGAGAGACAGAAATCTTGCTTGTTTGTAGGTGACCAAATACTTATTTTCCACCATAATTTGCAAATAAATTCTTTAAAAATCAGACAATGTGATTTTCTGTATTTTTTTTTCTCATTTTGTCTCTCATAGTTGAGGTATACCTATGATGAAAATTACAGGCCTCTCTCATCTTTTTAAGCGGGAGAACTTGCACAATTGGTGGCTGACTAAATACATTTTTGCCCCACTGTATTTTAAGTTTTGTTTAAAATAATGTAGGCTACATAAAATTAGCTCATCTAATGGCAGTGCCTTACGCCATGTATCTGTTATTTTGTTGCTATTTCTTTTGTATTCATGTTGTAACTAAATAGTCTCACCATTTTGCGCTGACAGAGAAGACCTTAAACTTTATGCCAGTGTTTGTTTTATGTCGTTAGCCTCAGTAATCACTGAGATAGTCACCGTTAAAGTTTGTGGAAAACATCGCTATGAAATACAGGCTTTAGACTGAGGATGTCGAGGTGTTTTTAAATAATATAATTGATGTTTCAGTCAAAAAACACAAAAAGCTGTATATAAGTCCCACAACCTTGTTTTAATGCCATTCATTTGATGCAGAGAGAAGCAGCAGTGCACGAGTCATGTGACGCACATGCGGCTGTATTTACAGAGACAGGTGATGTTTACCTGAGCACAGTGAGCTCCTCCTGCCCCATGCGGTGTATGGTGAAGATTAATCCCAGGACAGTTCTAGTTTTCAGCAGTTTGTTGCTTTCTCTGCTGTTACATTCACCAACAGTTCTCCTGTTGCTCACATGCGCCTCCTTCAGGCTAATGTAGGCTTGTTTAAAAAAAAAAAAAAAAAGTATTTAAAGTAAACTGAGCAAATGGTTTGTTCAATGATGTATAGCCGAATACAGCAGTGTAGGGGTGTCCCATTTCTTAGGGGCGTATTGTCAGCCCTACCTCTTACCCCTCTGTTTTAAGGTCTAAGGGGAAGGCGAAGGGTGAGGGGAAGGGGTAGGGGTAAAAATGAGAAAAGGAAAGCTTCACTTTCAGATAAACAGAGGAAGGTTTAAGCTGCATTAGTGTTAGCTCTCAGGTTATTTCCTGTCCCTGTGTTTATCCCAGATCACCTACATAGAAACCAGCGCCAAGGACCCTCCCATGAACGTGGACCGAGCCTTCCATGAACTGGTCCGGGTCATCAGGTGAGTCAGGACTTACACAGACACGCTCCTTACTCCACTCCTATCCAATTTATTTGCAAAGCGCTTTAAAATAACACCAAGGCTGGCCAAAGTACACATTAGAAATACAAACAATAATATAAACAAAAACATAAGTACTACTAAAAGATCACAAGTAGTAAAAATACAATAGACCCCTGTTGTGTTTGTAAACAGGACGTCTGTGTTCCAAAGACTGGTACTGGAAGTTAGAAAAGACAATCATACCTTTTTAATGGAGCAATTAGCATCAGCCACAAAACACTGCAAATTATGAATAATCAAGACAGGTTTGGAAACTGATAACCACTCTGCCACATGTGAGTAATATTAGAGCCTGGTTTAATAATATTAGTAAGTGTGTAAATGTTTAGCCGTTTAATGTAAGGATGCAATTAGCGTCTATAATTAGCATATAAGCTCAAGGCTACGTAATTTACCTTTCTTAATTTCAGTGTTACGCGGGACAAATAGAAACAGAAAAGGGGCGGACCACAATAGTTTAACATTGCATGTTTAGATTTAATTCATCAATCACCACAAATCCAACTTTTATAAATTAAATTTAGCAAATGGTACTGACTCAGATCTGGATTATATTGATTATGAGCAATTTTAATAAATATATAAACAACAACCATTGGTTCCTGCAGTCCAGGAACGTCTAAATTAATATTTAAATTTTTTTCTCTGTAGAAATGAATGGGATAGAACGTTAAAATCGATACCAGGCTGCGTGCACAGTGGTCCGCAGCCCACTGTGCTCCTACGTGGTCCTGACGGAGACCCGGGTCCTGACCCGGGCCTGCGGAGATCTGGGTCCTGGTTCACTAGACTCTCTTTGGGCAGTAAAGTTTAATGTTTGTGAGCTGAGAGCACCTCCATGTGGTCAGACTGTAGAATGAACCAGGCCTCTGTGGGACTAGGATAGGTACTCAAGGAAAAATACTGCTACTTTAGAATAATATTACTCAAGTAGAAGTAAAAGTACTACATACATTTACTTTTACCCTCGCTCCTTTTAGGGTTTTTCAAATGTATTGTCTCTTCTACTACTACTACTGCTAGTACTACTATTGTCACTACTACTGCTATTACTACTACTACTATTACTACTACTACTATTACTACTACTACTACTATTACTACTGCTACTACTACTACTACTGCTACTACTACTACTATTACTACTGCTGCTACTACTACTACTGCTACTATTGTCATTACTACTACTGCTACTACTACTAATGTCACTACTACTACTACGGCTACTACTATTATGACTACTACTACTACTACTACTACTACCTCTGCTGTCCCCTAACCTTTGCTTACCAGCCTAGTGTAAGTATAAGTACTTATTCTCTAGATACTTTAAAATGTACTTGAGTTAAACCAATCAGAGACAGAGCAAAGCCTTAAACCTGCCCCCTTTCAGACAAACACTTACGTGTTCTGTGTTGGTCTGCAGACAACAGGTGCCAGAGAGGAACCTGAAGAAGAAGAAGAAGATGAAGTGGAGAGGAGAGCGGAGTGCGGCCTCGCACAGACTGCACTGCGCCGTGTTGTGACCCACTCTGCCAGCGCTCACACCGCTCTGGACACGCCTCTGCAGGGGTCTCTGATTGGATGGCAGGGACACACTCTCCTCTGATTGGACCACAGAGAACTGGACTCTCCTCTGATTGGACGACAGGGAACTGGACTCTCCTCTGATTGGACGACAGGGAACTGGACTCTCCTCTGATTGGACCACAGGGAACTGGACTCTCCTCTGATTGGACCACAGGGAACTGGACTTTCCTCTGATTGGACCACAGGGAACTGGACTCTCCTCTGATTGGACCACAGGGAACTGGACTCTCCTCTGATTGGACCACAGGGAACTGGACTCTCCTCTGATTGGACCACAGGGAACTGGACTCTCCTCTGATTGGACCACAGGGAACTGGACTCTCCTCCGATTGGACCACAGGGACTGGACTCTCCTCTGATTGGATGACAGGGAACTGGACTCTCCTCTGATTGGACCACAGGGAACTGGACTCTCCTCCGATTGGACCACAGGGACTGGACTCTCCTCTGATTGGACGACAGGGAACTCGACTCTCCTCTGATTGGATGACAGGGAACTGGACTCTCCTCTGATTGGATGACAGGGAACTGGACTCTCCTCTGATTGGATGACAGGGAACTGGACTCTCCTCTGATTGGACCACAGGGAACTGGACTTTCCCCTGATTGGACGACAGGGAACTGGACTCTCCTCTGATTGGACCACAGGAAACTGGGCTCTCCTCCGATTGGACGACAGGGAACTGGACTCTCCTCTGATTGGACGACAGGGGCAGGTCTAAGAGCACAAAGGGATCTAACCATGGAGGACAGACTGACGCCGCGGTGCTACTTTCTCAACGTTTTCAGGAAAATCTCATGTAGTATTGTTTTAAAAGTGAGAGGAAGGTGAAAGCTGCACAGAGAGAGAAGGAGGAAAGATGGTGGACAGCAGGGTCTGAGCAGTCGGTCAGTAAACAGGTCTGAGGCTCCCTGGTGTCGGTAATCAGAGATTGATCAGCCGGGACAATTTTTGCTTTTTTGGGGAAAATTGGCCATCGGCTTACGGTTGATCTTTAAAGCAGTTTAATGTTTTTGGTCAGGCCCATGTTTGGGCGAGCTTGTAACTGAAGGACCCCAGCAGCCGCCGCAGCTACGAGCTCGAGCCTGGCCGTACGCTGCTGTGAGCTCCACGAGGCCTGGACGTTGGCATTTTCCTCCACATTTTCATTATTGCCCTGGATTATGTCCTTTGTTATTCTTGGTATAATCCTGCGGCGTGTGTTTGTTTTTCTTTTGTTGTAGTCTGTATTTCTAGTTTACTTCATTAGGCCTGTCTATTCTTTTAAGCAAGAAAAAGGCGAGTGCATTCTCTGGCTAAAAACTGTCCCAAGACTCGTCACACTGCTTTTTTCTGGTGACAGACAAATATTGGAGAAACTTTGCTCCTCTGCTACAGAGTCTGCAACTTTGTCAGACCTTGTTATTTTGAAAATCCTGCATACAGCCCTGATTCAAGGTGCAGTACTGTAACTTCTGAGCCTCTGTGGTTAAATGTTGTTGTATAGAGCCTTACAGTAAACAAGGATATAGCAGACACTTCAAAATCATTACTAGGGACATTATTTTCCTTGTTATACTTTACTGAGGCGGAGCAGTGCCCTAAAAAGAGTGAATGCGCTCGGTAAACAGGGCGTTATTTGGAGTAACTGTCTTCTTGTAGCAGATGATTTGGGTAGAAATGAAATTAGAACATTGTTAATTTGCCGTTGTAAAGGACGAACCTACGCTGTCCTCAGAGTCAGACATTAATCTGCACAATTCTGTGTAGTTTTCAGTTTGTTTATATGAGTGCAGTGCCATTTTATTAACTGGCTAACTGTATGGCTCACATAGAAATGTTTCTGAACACAGCCTACCGTAAATACATTTACATTTTGAATTAAAATGTTAACTCAAAATTCCACTAAAAGGCTGAAATAAAAGTTTGAAGTCAGGTTTAAATCATCGTTAAAGTGACTGAAACATGTCTCTGTAAAGTCCACTTCTGTTTAAAAAAAATGGTCCAATGACAGTAAGTTAAAAACTCTTTTACATTACAACTAAAAGCACTTAAACTCACCAAATCAAACTTTTTAAAATATCACTTAGATCACTTAAATCAATTGAACTTGTGTCTAAAAGAATTTAAAGTGCTATAAACATTTCTGAGTCTTACCTAAACCAGTTTGATCCTGTTTGAAATGTAATGTTGTCAAACTAAAGATAATTATTGCTTTAATTAGGTTAAAGTTAAAAAGTGCTGGTGATTTTTAAATTAATATCTGTTACAATGATTGCTGTGTACCAGAGAGAGCCGCAGACCTGTTTTAGATGAGTATAAGTTATGTGGATGTGAATGAAGGAAGGGAGCAGTCGGTGCCTTGTGGAAGGATTCAGACTTTTGCTTCAGTCTTTTCTGTTCCAGCTCTCACACTCAGAGGGCGGCCATCTTGGATCTTCTCCCTCTTTTAGTGTTAAAAGTTGTAATAGGTTTGCTGGAAGTTTCTGAAGATAGATGTTGTTTCGTGAGCTCATCGTGACGTGACGCTGGTTTTTTTTTTTGTGGATCTGAAGATGTTTAGTTGGAGGACAGATGGAGGTGTGTGGTGTTGTGGTTCTGAAGGAGCGAAAGGTCTGAGGGACAGGAGTTAGAGCTGGTTTGTGCTCATAGTAAAGCAGAACTGAAGCGAGTTACTTCAGGAGCCAACCAGAGCCCTGTACGGAGCTGGATTTTGAGTTAGAGCGGGGTTTTGGGGTTAACTCTGGGTTTTCTGTGGAATTATTTAGAAGAAGAAGAAGAAGAATTTTCCTTTTAATGGGAAGTTACACTGAGGGGCATTTGCTCTCCAAGTTTCCTCCACGTCCTGGTCCTGAGGACACAGAAATATCACTGAACTGCAAACTGACAATGAAAAATGTTTGTAGAAGTCCAGGCTGATGGCGTTGCAATTTTTGAAGAGGTTTTAAGAGAAACTCTCCAAATGATCACAGTTACTAAACAATTTATAAACAACACAGGTCAGGGCTGGCTCAGAGCTGGTTTTAAATAACGCAGCCTGACGATCTGATTGGTCCAGAGCAGAGTAATTAAGAAAGAGAGAGTTACAACATCTCCATGGACCAATAGGTCAGTTTTTACCCTGATGCTTCCATGGGGAACAGTTCCTGGTGGTGATGGGGCGTTCGGTCATAAGAGACAATTGTTTGGAGTGAATCAGCTGCAGATGAGAGCTGATCCTTCTCAGCTCTGCTAAAAATCCACACAAGCAGAGCGGAATTTTATTTTGATGGACACACCCTGCAGCCAATTGCCTGTGAAAGAAGTAAAGTGGGCCCAGAAAACAGCAAAAAAGAGACAGCAAAAATTAGTTCTGAATTTTGTGACTGTAGTTTGTGCTCGCAAACTGCACAAAAATATGGCTTTTTTTTATTTTGCTAAATTAGGCCAAAATAAAATGCCATCACTGGTTCCTGGAAGTTAATCACCCAGACTTGCAGCGTTACAGCTGTACAGGAGACACGTGCGGCACTTTTGAAGATGTTTAAAGAGTCAAAGTTTATTTTTAAATCATATTCGCAACCTAAAAATGACCATTAGTGGCTTCATGAACCACGTGACTCTGGTCCACAGCAGACTCCTCTCAGTGTCACAGCTCCACAGAGAAACCCACAGTTAACAGAATCAGTCGTCTTTGGTTGAATAATGGAAGTGCAGGTGTTTCTGATCAGAGCTAATGCTCACAGTTCCTTTGGGTCACCGACCGATGATTAAAAGAAGGAGATGGAGATGTTTCTGTCCTCTCAGTGTTGTTGGTTGACCTCAGCAGCAGAGGGCAGTATGTTCATGTGAGGATGTGTTGCTTTTGTGGTGTGGCTCTGAAGAGTTCTCTCCTCTGTGGACAGTTGCAGGTTTATTTCCAGCAGAAGCCAGTGTTCCTCTCAGTTTCAGTCAGAAGTGTTACTCCTCGTGTTTTACAGACGGCCCTCCCCAGGGAGGCTCTGAGGCTTCTGCGCTGTTGGCACTGGACCAAATCACGTCACTTTACCTGAACCAGTGCCGTCTCATCACTCACCTGTCTGTCCGGATTATGGCTCGTACTGTTACGCTGTGGGACGGCGGCCCCCGGAGTCACACACCTGTATTACTCTGATAAATTACTCTGAAGGATGTTTTTTTTTGCACTTTGATACTGTTTTTAGGCATGTGGTCGAGCGGAGGCATGATGTGGTGAATGTGGTGAATCTAAATCTAATCCGTGAGTCGTGCTGTGCCTGTGGCTTCTGCGCTTCTAAATACTCAGAAACAGATGAATTTATTGTAAACTTATGAATGAATGAATGAATGAATGGAAGTTCCTCCTCGGTGTGGACGGAGCTGCTGCAGAAGTGCTCTTAAACCGATCATCGACGGAGAAAATGAATGAATGTGTCGACAGTGCCGTCTCTTTGATACTTTTTGTATTGAATTATTCTGAATATGAATCTTGTAAAGTGTTTTTAAAACTCTAATTTATTCTGCTTTGTTTGACCTCTGAGTCCCAGACCTGGACTGAACCAGCTCCTGTTACCATGAGACTGAATGTTTTTGTAAATACGGAAAGGTTAATGCCTAAAGAGTTAAATCTAGGCCACATCCACACTCATGTTTTTTCATTTTAAAGGTTTTTTGCAGACTGTCTTTCTTTTCTTTTAACCAAGGTTTCATTAGACACGTCACCTTTTACCTGAGTTAACCCAGCACTGATCTAAGAACAGAAACCTGTTCAAATCCAAGTAAACCTGGTTCAGGTCTGGTTCAGGTCTGGTTCAGGTCTACTCCAGGTTTAGTCCAGGTCTTGTATAGGTCTGTTGTCCAGATCTGATTAAGGTCTAGTTCAGCTCTAGTCCAGGTCCAGGTCTGGTCCAGGTCCAGGTCTGGTGGAGGCCAACTTCAGTTTCAATAAACATCATTTAAACCGCTCTGTTTAGTCTCATTTATTTATTTACAGCATAGAAGAAATATATTTTTTTTTTTTCTCTAGAATAATGTGTTGTAATAAAAAACCTTTAAACTCTTGTGCAGAGTCTGGTTAATGTTGGTTCACTCAGACCAAGACAGCAGTGCCCCCTGCTGTCAGACCTCTGCAAACGTCAGAGTGAGTCTTAGCCTTGTCCTCATGCATAAAATATAACTTGTCAAATCATTTTGTGTTATATCTTTAGTCTTCAGACCGACCCATGGACACAACATTTTCACTAGATTTTAGAATTTTTGGTGAAAAGACTGTGTTTACATAAACATAATACAAAAAAAAATAAATAAAAGTAAACAATTAAACTACTAATTACTTTGACTAAACATTATTTTGACTATTTAACATTTTACTAAAGGGTATTTCTCAAAGTTTAGTGAGGATATTGTTTTTGAATATTTTTTTTAATGGCAGAACAGAATAACAGCCTTTATCGATGGTTCCTCTGTAAAACACTTCACAGCAAAACCAACTCTGATTGTTATCAAAATTTAAGTCAAATTCAACATTTTCTTTGCAAAAATTCCATTTTTCTTATCACAATTCTTCAGACATCGTCCAAAAACAATGTTTTGCATCAGAATTTATGAACTGTGATAAATAAATATGCTCTGTGCTTTAGTGAAACGCAGGGCTCACAAAACCGCTCTGACGTCCTGGGGCAGATCATTTTGTCACTCAGGCTACCAAAATCTGACTGCCCCTGCCTGATGATCATGAAAACTGTAAAGAAATCTATTTTATTCCTTCTAACGTGTAAAATCCTGGGTACTCCCAGGAGTTTGTGGTGCAGAGGCCTCTGGGCTCTGAAGTCTGTAGCGTTAGGCCGCCCTTCTCTCTCTCTCTCTCAGCCACTGATCAGGAAGCACAGCTCTGCGCTGTTCACATTCAATTAATGTCGACTGAATTTAGAAATGTATTATTTCACACAGGATCTAGCCGAGTGAGGACATGGCAAAAACACACAGACTCTGCTTGCTGTTGTGTAAATGTACAGCAGCGTACCAGTTTTACACATTGCTGTGTTGGTGACAAGAATCACTCTGCAAACCTAAGCCCCGCCCACTCACAGCAGTACTGCCACACCACTGGCCCACACCACAACTGGTTCAGACCCAAATGAGTCAGCCACAGCCTGACTGGAAGGATTTTTCTGAGTTTGTGAGCTCACAAATTTCATGACAACCCAGCTTTCTGTGCAAGGCCTTCTCTGTTTCCACTGCACAGAGTCACAGCTGTGTCCATCCTCTCGGAAATAAAGAACAAAGGAAAGATGGAACCGGACTTTCAGAAAAACTAAAAACACAGTTCAAACACAACAACACCATAAAACAGAGTGTTGTGCCTCTGTAGGACAAACTCTCCTCTCACTGACAGAGCAGAGGTACGACACTGATCACTGCGGTGAAGAACACAGTGATCTGTGATTTACTGCCACTAAATATGTTTTATGGAGGTAATGTTTGTTACAATAGAAAAAAAAACCTCTCTAAGTAGTCTGGGAGGTTTGAGATGCATCTTCCTCCTGCAGCTCACTGTGGGAAACAAAACCTAAAGAGTTTCACATCAAGTTTCACTAACCCCAGACCATCAACATCAGAGAGGATTTTTTTTTAGATATTTTATGTGTTTAATCTACATGTTTATATTTTTTTCTGATACGTATAGTGACTCTGAGAGCAACAGACAACTGCACATTTTCTTTGGGATTATTAAGGTCTGTGTCCATCTATTGCAGAACTTTTTGCTGTGGAGTCAGATTATTTATGTCATAGACATCGCAAAATAAAATCACCAAACTAACACTGCTATGGACTGATGCAGTTTTATCCTTCAAACAAGGGTTTTAGCATTTGTGTGTATATTATACACATATATATTTAACTAAACACTGAGCGTGGAGGCGGGATATTGTTGTGTCAATTAACTAAAGCCGTCACCCGGCGCACTTTATTTCAGCAGATATAAAGCACACAGGAAATTTCACTAAAGTATGCAACCAAAAACAGCCACAGTGTGCACAAAAACATCTGAAAACGCCACAGAAGAGCTGTGAAAGTGGCTTCAAAACAACGGTTGTAGCCTCGGAGTGTAGAAATTAATAAATACGTCAAAGTGCCTTAATAGGTGTATAATAAATTAAGACTGTGCTAAAATGGGCAGTTGTGTTGTTTGTGATTGAGTATCATGTAATTTAACTTGCTGTGTGTTTTATATCTGCTGAAATAAAGTGCGCCGGGTGACAGGCTTTAGTTAATTAACACAACAATATCACTGAGCCTCCGCGCTCAGTGATTAGTGAAATATTTAACACACAAATGCTAAAACCCTTGTTTGAAGGATAAAAACATTAGTTTGGTGATTTTATTTTACAATGTGTACGACATAAATATGTTTTTTGAAGCTGCCCTTGTCCAGGCTGCTCGCTTACAAGCTGTGACCAGAAGTGGATCATTCTGTTTAGCCGAATGCAGAAGTAGTTAGTGCATAACCACTATTATTCAATCAAATTGCTTCAAATTTATTTTGATGATTTACAGTTATACAGTAACAAACTTCATTTGGGCTCAGAACGAGCCCAGGGACGAGGCAGAGGGTTAGCAGTAACCTGTCTCTGTCCCTGCAGCCAGGCCTGGGGTAAGAATAACATCTGTAACATCTGTGTCACATCCACAAGATCTCAGTCACATGAATGTGTTCACTGCAGCAGAACCCCACAGAGCTATGAGGAAGTTTGTTTTAATGAAGTTGATGGACAGCACCTGTTCTGTTCAAGGAAGAAACTCAGCTGTTTATTAAAATGCTTTCACTTTTGAATTATACAGAGAAAGGAGAGTGCTGTAAACACTTGGGACATCAATAGAAACATTTAAATCCAGCTCTTAATGTGCTTAATGTCTGTTTAAGTTCAGCCCTGTCAACATTTAACACACGCACAAGCCTACAAAGCAACACACGGACACCTCCTAAAACACACAAACACTAAGAAACAATAAAACACTGTGTAAATAAAACAGCTGTAAAAGAGGTAAGTAAAACAAAAAGGTGCATGTCTGAGGTATTTCAGAGAGCATTGTTCACAATTCCACAGAGGAACTGCTGTAAACCAGGTCTAAACCAGGTCTAAACCAGGTCTAAACCAGGTCTAAACCAGGTCTAAACCAGGTCAGGGGTGAGCTCAGGAGGAAACAAACTCTGAATAACACAGAGCTATGACAGATAGATGTTTCTGCTTTACTGATGAGGACCACACCTGTTTATTCAAATACTTTCACTTTCAATTAAGAACTACACTGCTGAGGAAAATAAGAGGTAAAAATAAAATAAGTAAAATAAGTGATAATTGTTAAACATTGTCTTAACAATTCTTCTTTTTGACATATTCAGTTCAGTTTATTTTAGAAAGAGATGCAACATTCTGATGAAAATAGGGCTAAATCCAAGCAAATACTAAACCAGGACTAAACCAGGACTAAACCAGGACTAAACTAGGTCTAAACCAGGACTAAACCAGGTCTAAACCAGGACTAAACTAGGACTAAACTAGGACTAAACCAGGACTAAACCAGGACTAAACCAGGTCTAAACCAGGACTAAACCAGGTCTAAACCAGGACTAAACTAGGACTAAACTAGGACTAAACCAGGACTAAACCAGGTCTAAACCAGGACTAAACCAGGACTAAACCAGGACTAAACCAGGTCTAAACCAGGACTAAACCAGGTCTAAACCAGGACTAAACTAGGACTAAACCAGGACTAAACCAGGACTAAACCAGGTCTAAACCAGGACTAAACCAGGTCTAAACCAGGACTAAACTAGGACTAAACCAGGACTAAACCAGGACTAAACCAGGACTAAACCAGGACTAAACCAGGTCTAAACCAGGACTAAACCAGGTCTAAACCAGGACTAAACTAGGACTAAACCAGGACTAAACCAGGACTAAACCAGGTCTAAACCAGGACTAAACCAGGTCTAAACCAGGACTAAACCAGGTCTAAACCAGGACTAAACTAGGACTAAACCAGGTCTAAACCAGGACTAAACCAGGTCTAAACCAGGACTAAACTAGGACTAAACCAGGACTAAACCAGGACTAAACCAGGTCTAAACCAGGACTAAACCAGGTCTAAACCAGGACTAAACTAGGACTAAACCAGGACTAAACCAGGACTAAACCAGGTCTAAACCAGGACTAAACCAGGTCTAAACCAGGACTAAACCAGGTCTAAACCAGGACTAAACTAGGACTAAACCAGGTCTAAACCAGGACTAAACCAGGTCTAAACCAGGACTAAACTAGGACTAAACCAGGACTAAACCAGGACTAAACCAGGTCTAAACCAGGACTAAACCAGGTCTAAACCAGGACTAAACCAGGACTAAACCAGGTCTAAACCAGGACTAAACCAGGAGGTTTGATCCCCACTCCCCTCAGGTCACACTGCTGTGTGCCCTTGGCCACTTCACCACATCACCTCCAGAGTCTCTGGTGTGTGAACGTGTGAGCAGACATTTTAGTAGTAGTAGTAGTAATAGTAGTAGTAAGGGTAGTAGTGGCAGTAGTAGCAGATTTGGACTGAAAAGTAAATCAGTAAATCCAAAGTACTGCAGTATTAATAGTGTAGTTTTGTGACTGTGACAGAGTAGTTTTTCCAGTTCCTGAGGAAATGATGAGAGAGGATTTCAGCCAATCAGGAGAGAGCAGCTGTTATTTAAACCCATGCAGGACTGGAGTCCTGACAGAGACCAGAGAGAGTCTTCAGTCTCTTCCTCCTCAGGATCTGGACTGAACAGGTACGTGAACAGATTTAGAGACACTCCTCACCTGTACAGGTGTGTCTGTGGACATTCAGAGACTCTCCTCACCTGTACAGGTGTGTCTGTGGACATTCAGAGACTCTCCTCACCTGTACAGGTGTGTCTGTGGACATTTAGGGCCATATTTACTAAGACAAGTGCAAAATTGCGAGTGCAACTTAAAAAATAGCATCAGGTATTTGTGGGCGTGTTGTGTGATATACAAAGAGAAACTGCGCGTGAGCATAAAACGCACTGACAGTGAGAGCAACGCTGTTTGCCAGCTCTGACTGCATCTTTCCTACAGAGATGCAACACAAAACACAATCTGAGAGTCCAACAAATAACAGGACTGACTGTAGTAGAGCTGTGTTCACTGACCAGAGTCACGTGACTTATTTCCCCTCTGTGAAAGACAGTGAAGGGAGAGGAAAGTCCTCTTCACTGTCTGTCAGAGCCAGTAACCTTTCAAACAATTATATAAAATGTATCAGTAGCCTATATGGCGTGCTGATGGTGATCGAATAAGAATAACAATTTAAAAACATTTTCGATGTCCTCCGCTCGATCAAATCCATGCAGCCTTGAGCCTCTGTAGGGGCAGCTGTCAGTCAAGCGCCGCAGTGAGCATTGGGAGGCAATGAGATAAACACAGTGAGTAGAGTTTGCGCAGCGTTTAAAGACTGTTCTGTCACCGTAAGGATTTCAAAGAATGTTAAACAGACTGAAAGCCCAGAGACAGCAGCTGTAAAAGGCTGAAGTTCAGGGAAATACGAGCGAGAATCGAGGAAAAAGTGCCGCAGGTAAAGTCTGTTTCTTTGTTTCCTTCGTCTTCAAATCAACACATTACTGTTGTATCTTTGTAAATGAGCCCTGTTAAAGCAAAAACCTTTTTTCAACGCCTCATCTGTGCTCTAAAAGCTACACTCTTACCTCCGCAAAACTTTTGCACCTTCTTCTCCAACGTACTAAATTTTCACGCAGATTTAGCTCCCGTACTCGTGATAAATCAAACAGCGACTGCAAAGCGACTTCATTTGCATTTTCCACGCCTTGAATTTTGTGCGTTTTGGCAAGAACGCCTTGTTTTACAAATTCATTGAATCACAGGAGCCGCGCTGAATTTGCTCCTGTGAGAGACGCAAATCTCAGCTGCGCCTGGGTTTGCTCCATTTTTAGCACGTCTTTTTCATTTAGCGTGCACGCAAACCTTTGATAAATCTGGCCCTATGAGACAGTGCTGTTGTGTTTCCAGCAGGAGTCATGTGGTGGCTTGTGGTGTGTTTGGTGCTGTCATGGAGCTGTGAGATCTCAGCTGTAAAATCTGTAGATGACCCTGTGAGCTGTAGAGATGAGAACAACAATGCTGTCGACTGGTGAGTTCCTGTAAATACAACTGTAAATAATAATTTAGTGGATATGGTTCTTTTACTGCGTCTGTGTGCTCCATAGAGGATATTATCAAAGTATCTGCTGCTGAGAAATGCTCCATATTTTAGTTCAGAAACACACTGAGCTTGTTCTGTGGTTCTATAAACGAGGAACAGAATAAAAGTCTGTCATATGAATTATAACAACAACAACAACAACAACAACAATAATAATAAAATAAATTACTGAAAATCCTTTCTATAAAACAGACACTTGCTCTGAGAGGAGTTTGAAAGTTGGCGAAGCTGAAGAAGTTCTTTCTGAACACATCAGCTATTTCCATTGGGGCTGCAGGACAGAACGGTTTGGTTCAGGAAGCCCCAAAACAAGCTCATGTTAGAACAACAGAAGCTGTGTTAATAAATGAGATAAAACATGAAGGAGGGGCCAGTGTTTAATAAAGAGAGGAGAATAAATCCTGGGCTGGTTTACTAAAATATTAATGTTGACTTGGCAAGTTTTATTTTGCTCATTCTTTGTTCATTGTTCTTGTTTGTGCTGTGTTCTTTCAGGTACATTTTGTATAAAGCTCCCTCAGACCCTAAATTTCAACATTTGACTGGTCTGGAGTACATCTACATGTACAGGGAATTTACTTCAGCAAAGAAACTAAGAGGCAGCAAGAACATCAACGACCCCAGCGGAGTCCTGGCCAACACTCTCAGGCCCATGCTGGGCTCTGTCAGGAACATGGTACAAACACAACAGTTTTACACACACTGTCAGAAAACCTGCTTACCTCCTCCACAAGTTACAATGTGACCATCACAAATATGAATTATCCAATTCAGCAGAATTAATAACAACCTCTTCATATTAGCACAGGTTTATTTGGGATAAAAATGCAGTTGTTACTAAAACCTAGGATTCATATAAAAGGGTTCTGTCAGTGACAGACTTCTTGTTGTGTTGTAGCCATGGCCATACGCAGCTATGAGGACTATGAGGTCCGGACCTTGGTATTTTTTTCCCCTCCATGTTTTCATTATTGTCCTGGATTATGTCCTTGTTTAGTCCTGGTATAAACCTGAGATGTGTGCTACTATGTGTTTGTTTTTTTTTATTGTAGTTTAATTCATCAGGTTTATGATTCGTTCTCTGAGCGAGTGCGTTCTCTGTGTAAAAACTGTCCAATGACACAGAACGGCTTTTTTCTCGTGACTGCCACCGACAAAGAGGAGGTAAGTTTTCTCCTCTGCCACGGGGCAGCCTAAGTGCACACAGAGCAATCTAATGGTGAGTAATTATTAACCCTTCATCATGCTGGTGTGACTGAATAATATTGTCTTTGCGCAGCTGTATTTTCACAAAACTCAAAACACACAGAGATAATGCAGTGCCCTTGTGCTGATTGAGAAGATTTTAAGATTTTTTCTTTTTATTTCATGAATCTAGGTCAAGGGTCACCAATAAAAATTCACCGAGGTCCAATTGGTGAAAATTTTCTTGCGCAAAGGTCCGGAGCATCACAATGTTGATTTGTACCTCAAAAATAAATAAATAAAATCATTGTAGTTACATCAGTGTCTACATTATGGTAATAGCATTTTGCTAACATAAGCATTAGTTTAAAACTAGGGGATATCAAATAATAAAATAAAAAAGTGTTTTTTTTCTTATGTTAATCAAATACAGTTAAAAAAAATCAAACAAAATGCTTTTATAATGGTCCTTGGCTCAGAACACAGGAGACACAGGAGTTTAGAGCTGACCTCTGTTCCTTTCTACATCTGTCTCTCTCATTTCTCCGCTGTCTGTCTCACAGTCACCGCTCCATATGTTTCCAAATCCTCAGATCTGATTGGTTGATAGCGTCACACGCAAGACTTTCTGTCTGCTTTTACGCAGGAGACGATTCACCCATTAAAACTAAAGTGGAACGTACTGCGCCTCAAAACACAGGTTTCCTCTTAATTCTCTGGTGAATATGAGGCAGCTCTGTCCTCTGTGGGACAGAGGGACACCGAGAGGAGAGGGGTGAGCCTCGACAGAGAGACCCCGAGAGGAGAGGGGTGAGCCTCGACAGAGAGACCCCGAGAGGAGAGGGGTGAGCCTCGACAGAGAGACACCGAGAGGAGAGGGGTGAGCCTCGACAGAGAGACACCGAGAGGAGAGGGGTGAGCCTCGACAGAGAGACACCGAGAGGAGAGGGGTGAGCCTCGACAGAGAGACACCGAGAGGAGAGGGGTGAGCCTCGACAGAGAGACACCGAGAGGAGAGGGGTGAGCCTCGACAGAGAGACACCGAGAGGAGAGGGGTGAACCTCGACAGAGAGACACCGAGAGGAGAGGGGTGAGCCTCGACAGAGAGACACCGAGAGGAGAGGGGTGAGCCTCGACAGAGAGACACCGAGAGGAGAGGGGTGAGCCTCGACAGAGAGACACCGAGAGGAGAGGGGTGAGCCTCGACAGAGGGACACCGAGAGGAGAGGGGTGAGCCTCGACAGAGAGACACCGAGAGGAGAGGGGTGAGCCTCGACAGAGAGACACCGAGAGGAGAGGGGTGAGCTGTGGGACAGAGAGACACCGAGAGGAGAGGGGTGAGCCTGGGACAGAGAGACACCTGAGAGGAGAGGGGTGAGCCTCGACAGAGAGACACCGAGAGGGCAGAGCCGCTCGCAGCCTGTGTCGCCTCCTCTCTCGCTGCTCCGTAAAAACAAAACTTAAGTCTGTTGTAAACGGAACAGTCCTGTCCCTCCGCACTCAGTCTGGACCTACTCCTCTCATTTTGTTGGACAGTAACAGAAAACACAGCTGATTTAACCCCGCACTGTTCATGTTAAAGTTTTAAAGCACCAGGATACGATGCTGCGCTCCCGGGGAGTGAAGCAGGCTGAACGGGTTCAGGTCCGCGGAGTGGGACAGAGGTTCGGGTCCGGATGGGAGGGCATCTGGGTCCGGATTCGGACCACGGTCCACCTATTAACGACCTCTGATCTAGGTGCAGCAGTTTAAGAGGTTTTAATAAATGACGTGCTACAGCGCTTCTAATTAACAGCTTTGACGGCAAAACCTGCCCGACTTTCTCAAATCATATCTCTAATGTTTTACTCAAAAACAATCAGAAAAGACATATTTACTTACTAAGTACTGACTTTTAATGGTGGGATGAAGGATGAGGCAGTGGGAGAGGAGCTGCTTCAGTGAGGAGGCAGCGGATCAGTCAGGGGCATTAGAGTTTTATATATTAAAATAATCCCAATCATAAATGACAATGATAAAAATATCTCTTGAACAAACACATTTCTTGAAAAGGGTCTATCAGTAATAGGCTTGTCTACAGTGGTGTAACTTGGTATTCTGGGGCCTCAAGGCAGGTTTTCAGAATGGGCCCCACAGTTATGAAGCGTCTTCAGTATTTCAAATTCATGCATTAGGGTTCTCATTTATAAAATGTAGCTGTTTGTTTAGCTGAGAGTTTGATGCCAATATACTGTGCTTACAGTTTACATATTTTTTAAATTGATACAAAGGATTTATGTAAAGTAATTAGTTTTCTGTTTTTTTGTGAAATGAGTTCACGCATTTGTTGTTTCTATGGCTATTTTAATCTCATACTTGACCATAAAAGAAAAAGAGCTTTCCTGGACCCCTAAACCTCCTGGGCCCAAGAACTCTAGCACTGGCTGCATTGCTCCAGCCTGCACCCTGACAGTCTTTGAAGAACAAAGATCAGTGGGATTAGACTCCGCCCACACAGAGATGGGGCAGGCTATAAACTCTCACTGGGCAGTGGTGAGGAGGCGGGGCTTATGCTTCTTCTTCTCTGTTTCAGCCAAAAACCTTTGGGTTCCTCAGCTACAGCGACCAACCTCCAGGATCCTTTGCCAACGGCAAGAAGTTTGGTCACAGCAAAGGTGAGGATTACACACCTGGGGTCAGAGGTCAGGGTAGTCCTGAATGTGCACCCGCAGTCACTGCCCAGAACACTTTAGGAGTTTAAGTCACTGGGGATTTAAAAGAAGGTATAGCTGGACATAATTCTGAGGGATGTGTTATGATTCTTCACTTTCAGTTTGTTTTGTTACATGTAGCTAATGTTTTTTCCAGTTCCACTCTGCTCCACCAGAGGGAGTATGACTGTAATTCTCTGTGCGCAGGTGTGGTTCTTGGAGACAGTGGTACTAAGACGGCTCTGTGGCTCACTCACAGCACTCCTCAGTTTCCCTTCAGGAGAGACCAGAATAACTTTTGGCCTCCCACTGGTAACAAGAACGCTCAGACCTTCATGTGTGTGAGTCTGGACTGGACTGAGCTTGAGACTGTAGGTAAGGAATGTGTTCATCTGCAAAACACCTGACATTATCGCCTTCTAAATATTGCATCTAGCTTTAAATTGTAGAATTATTTTGGTTTTGGTAAAAGGGCAGAAGCAATAATGACTTTATATGGCAAATATACTACTCTCTAAACTACATCACAACTACTATATTACTGTCCACGAGAGGCTCTGTCAGTTTCACTTTTGTGTTTGTAGGAAAACATCTGCAACACATCCATGCATTAACGTATGACCACTGACCTTCCTAATAATTTCCCTGATGAACTGAAAAAGGCAGCCAACTGGGAAACTGCTGCTGCTCCAACAAATCTCCAAGTCCTGAAGGACAACAGAAGGTGGAAGTTAAAAATCAGAGCCAAACAAAATGGCAAAACAGCTGAAGGTAAGTTAACAAGTGGAAGACAGACAGGGGTGGAGACCGTTTCAAATAATATATTAAAATATATAGTCCAGTCTATTAATGGAATTTAAGAGTTCATGACATATTGTGATCTTTGTTTAGTGGGAGACCTGTACGTGCAGCTGGCCACTGATTTGAAGAGTGATGTGGATGCTCAGACCTGGGGCTGTCAGAAGAAAAGAGACCAGAGCTGTGTAACGACAACGTACAAAGTGATGAATGTAAAAAACATCCACGTTTCTGAACTGGGTCAGTGGGCTCCAAAGCATGACCACTCCAAATGGGCCATGACTACTGCAGACAACAACCCCTTGACCTGCATCTGTGACATGAACCGAGCTGTTCCACAGTACAAGCGCTGGGGAGGAGCTCTGTGCATTGAGGACAGGTCTGTTCATGGTTTTTTTAATGGGTTTATAAGCCGTCCTACAGTGTGTGGTGAAGAACCTCTACAGAATGTTCTGATTCTGAGGAAGACTCAGAAATTGAGTCACTCTCTGATAGCGATCAGCAGAAAATGGAGCTTTAAAATCACCAGATTTTAACTAAATAAATAAAGATTAAATAAAAAAGTAATTTATACTAAAGCTGCATGACAGAGCTTTTACTGGGCCCATTTACTGCTGTAGGGCAGCAACTCTCAAACCTTTAACAAGTACCACCTCACAAAATATCTGGCTTTTAAAGAACCAATTTTAACTGACAAAAATTAGCCTAAATTTGGACTAACCCAAGTTTAAACCAAGAAATAACCCAGAACAAAAATGAAGACTAAACTGTGGCTAAACCAGGTCTAACTCAGGTCTAACTCAGGTCTAACTCAGGTCTAACCCAGGTCTAACCCAGGTCTAACCCAGATCTAACCCAGGTCTAACTCAGGTCTAACTCAGGTCTAACTCAGGTCTAACTCAGGTCTAACCCAGATCTAACCCAGGTCTAACTCAGGTCTAACTCAGGTCTAACTCAGGTCTAACCCAGGTCTAACTCAGGTCTAACTCAGGTCTAACCCAGATCTAACTCAGGTCTAACTCAGGTCTAACTCAGGTCTAACTCAGGTCTAACTCAGGTCTAACCCAGGTCTAACTCAGGTCTAACTCAGGTCTAACTCAGGTCTAACCCAGGTCTAACTCAGGTCTAACTCAGGTCTAACTCAGGTCTAACCCAGGTCTAACCCAGGTCTAACTCAGGTCTAACCCAGGTCTAACCCAGATCTAACTCAGGTCTAACTCAGGTCTAACTCAGGTCTAACCCAGGTCTAACCCAGGTCTAACTCAGGTCTAACCCAGGTCTAACTCAGGTCTAACTCAGGTCTAACTCAGGTCTAACCCAGGTCTAACCCAGGTCTAACTCAGGTCTAACCCAGGTCTAACCCAGATCTAACTCAGGTCTAACTCAGGTCTAACTCAGGTCTAACCCAGGTCTAACCCAGGTCTAACCCAGATCTAACTCAGGTCTAACTCAGGTCTAACTCAGGTCTAACCCAGGTCTAACTCAGGTCTAACTCAGGTCTAACTCAGGTCTAACCCAGGTCTAACCCAGGTCTAACTCAGGTCTAACTCAGGTCTAACCCAGATCTAACTCAGGTCTAACTCAGGTCTAACTCAGGTCTAACTCAGGTCTAACTCAGGTCTAACCCAGGTCTAACCCAGGTCTAACTCAGGTCTAACCCAGGTCTAACCCAGGTCTAACTCAGGTCTAACTCAGGTCTAACCCAGGTCTAACCCAGATCTAACTCAGGTCTAACTCAGGTCTAACTCAGGTCTAACTCAGGTCTAACCCAGGTCTAACTCAGGTCTAACTCAGGTCTAACCCAGGTCTAACCCAGGTCTAACTCAGGTCTAACCCAGGTCTAACTCAGGTCTAACTCAGGTCTAACCCAGGTCTAACTCAGGTCTAACTCAGGTCTAACTCAGGTCTAACCCAGGTCTAACTCAGGTCTAACCCAGGTCTAACTCAGGTCTAACTCAGGTCTAACTCAGGTCTAACTCAGGTCTAACCCAGGTCTAACTCAGGTCTAACCCAGGTCTAACCCAGATCTAACCCAGGTCTAACTCAGGTCTAACTCAGGTCTAACCCAGATCTAACTCAGGTCTAACCCAGATCTAACTCAGGTCTAACTCAGGTCTAACTCAGGTCTAACCCAGGTCTAACCCAGGTCTAACTCAGGTCTAACCCAGGTCTAACTCAGGTCTAACTCAGGTCTAACTCAGGTCTAACCCAGGTCTAACCCAGGTCTAACTCAGGTCTAACTCAGGTCTAACCCAGGTCTAACTCAGGTCTAACTCAGGTCTAACTCAGGTCTAACCAACTCAGGTCTAACTCAGGTCTAACTCAGGTCTAACCCAGGTCTAACCCAGGTCTAACCCAGATCTAACTCAGGTCTAACTCAGGTCTAACTCAGGTCTAACCCAGGTCTAACCCAGGTCTAACCCAGGTCTAACTCAGGTCTAACTCAGGTCTAACCCAGGTCTAACTCAGGTCTAACCCAGGTCTAACTCAGGTCTAACTCAGGTCTAACTCAGGTCTAACCCAGGTCTAACCCAGGTCTAACTCAGGTCTAACTCAGGTCTAACCCAGGTCTAACTCAGGTCTAACTCAGGTCTAACTCAGGTCTAACTCAGGTCTAACCAACTCAGGTCTAACTCAGGTCTAACTCAGGTCTAACCCAGGTCTAACCCAGGTCTAACCCAGATCTAACTCAGGTCTAACTCAGGTCTAACTCAGGTCTAACTCAGGTCTAACCCAGGTCTAACCCAGGTCTAACTCAGGTCTAACTCAGGTCTAACTCAGGTCTAACCCAGGTCTAACCCAGGTCTAACCCAGGTCTAACTCAGGTCTAACTCAGGTCTAACCCAGGTCTAACTCAGGTCTAACTCAGGTCTAACTCAGGTCTAACCCAGGTCTAACCCAGGTCTAACCCAGGTCTAACTCAGGTCTAACCCAGGTCTAACCCAGGTCTAACTCAGGTCTAACCCAGGTCTAACCCAGGTCTAACTCAGGTCTAACCCAGGTCTAACCCAGGTCTAACTCAGGTCTAACTCAGGTCTAACTCAGGTCTAACCCAGGACTAACCCAGGACTTGAGTGGTCTCTCCTGTGGTGTAACTTTACAGCGAGTCTGTTAGTGCCATCTGTGGGTTTGGGGTGTAACTGCAGATATGAATCATATAAACTCAGTGTGAGTGAGCTTTAATGTTGTGAGGGGCTCTGTGGTTTGTTATGGGATCAGACTGAGGGTCACTTTTAATATTGTCCTTTATTTTAAAGCTGCTATGAGCAGTATCTATTTTTTATATTTCATAAAAATGAGCCCCATGTGTCCCAGATGTGACACATTAAACATGTAAACATGTTTAAATCAAATATTAGTTTTACTGATAACAATGCTACAGCTGAGTTATTCACATGTAAAAAAGAAAAACAAGTTTTACATAGTGACCAAGTTGTTTTTGTTTACATTTTTGTTTTGGTTCTAAAACTGCATCATCGATCATCCAATCAGAAAAGAGACCATTGTTTAGATTTAGAAACCAGTACAAGCGCTGGTGCTTACAGCACCTTAGAGCAGAACTCAGTAACTCTGCTCGTTTCTTCGCTCTTTTTGCCTTATTTTCCTCTATAGAGCGCCCCCTACAGTTCAGCGTGAAGCACTATCGTATACATTCACAAGCCCAGGTCACTCCTGTGTGATCCCTCACACTGCTTTCGTTTGGATTCCGTACAAAGTTTTTTCTTACATTTGGCCTCTGCCGCGGCAAAGATCTAGAATTAAAGACCATCGCTGGCTTGTTATTTTGCTCTAACTGCGATGTGCCGCTTTCTCCCAAGACCCGAGACTTCTGTGACTCTGGTCATAAATGTCACTTTCAGCTCAGAGACCGCAGGGGGCGCTGCAGGACGCTTCTTTACCACACAACAACTCATTTAACCATCACACAGACTCTGAAACAGTTTATATCAGGTAAAAAACTTACTGAGTTCTGCTCTGTGATGAGAATTACAGTATATATTTTATTGAGATGATAAAGTAACTTTCTTGATGATTTATTATTATTGATGATTATTATTATTATTTTTAATATTCTGCATCTCAATGATTCTCAACTGGTGGGCTGGGGCCAAAAAGTGGGACGCAGGGAGGTTGATCATATTTACAGGGTTGTGCTGATGTGACACTAAAATATATTTTTACATTATATATTTTTATGTCATCCTGTAATGGTGCTGCTGCAAAGATGTGTTTTTAAAAATCTCCAAATAAACCTATTTTATATATATATATAAAAAAAAGGCTTATATATTTTTCCCACATTCACAGTTTACCAAAAATCTGAGCGACAGAGTAGAGGACAAAGAAATGAAACGCATCATTCACATGGTACTTTGGCACATTTTACACTAGGAGCCTAATGCAATCTCAACTTAAATTACAACAGAAACTGAAAATCCTAAAAACCACTGACAAACCTGGTTCTGAATGAGGCCTCTCTCTGTGTGGGTGTGATTTAGGAGAGATGTTTCTGGTGCGTTGTTGTCTTTTGTGTCTCTTGTGATTGTAGGTTTTCCCTTTGTGTGCTACAGAACGGGAACCTGCTGTAAACCAGTTTAACTGAGTCAGGCCCAATTAATTGTAACATAACTGTTGCTTTTAATTCTTTCCTGTTAATAAATGAAATGAAATGCCTATATGAAGTAAATCAAGAAAAAAATTAAAAAAGAAAAAAACTGAGTGTAGGTCTGGGGGCTTTTTGACCATGTCAATGCCTCACAAGTCCAACACTTTCTGTTTCGAGTCCTTTCAAGTCTTTTTAACCCTTAGGACTCCAAACTTAATTTTTGTCACAGTGTATATTGTTGAATTTACTCTCATGTCCCATCTTAGAAAAACAAATACACGATGAACAGATGGTAAATTGTTAGCTGTACTATTTGAACAGCCTAAGCCTAGACGAGGCCCACACAGAAAACAGGTTTCTGAACACTTTAAAAGTAAAGCCAAGTTCTTCAGTATACCTTAAATATCAGTACATTGTATATTCACTGTATCAATAAACTGTGCTCTACTGGTCTTGTCAGATGTTCACAGGCTTCAAATAAGAGACATTCGCTCACATTTGAAGATTTACAAAGTGAATACAGTCCACTATACAGTTTACTGAATAGTGACACCTGTGGGCAAGAGGGGGACTGCAGGTTCATGATGTGTGGTCAGAGCCATGAGCTCCAGCTCCAACACAGACAACACTGCAGAAAACTCCAGCTGTGTTCATTTTTCACTCTTTACTGTCTGAGGCAGAGGCACTGTGCACAGGTAAAGATCTCTTCTGTATAATGACATAAAGCTGCGTGTGCGTCACATGATTGACGTAAGTCTCTCCCAGACTTCTCCACATATTCACCTTTAGACCTCTATTGCAAAGGGTTATTTATTATTTTTAGATTTTTTATTTATTTATTCATTTTGTTTTATTTTATTAAGTGTAATCTGCACCTGAACGCCTCATGTCTGCACCTGAATGCCTCCTGTCTGTGTCTGGGGCGAGCTGCTCTCAGCTGTAAGGGAAGGAGAGCACAAAGGTAGCAGCTTCTCACCCTCAACTCTCTGCTCCATCTGCGTCCTTCTGAGCATTAAAACTAAGTTATGGTGACTAAATAACTCTTTTATGATCGTGTTTGAAGTAAAACATCAGAGGAACTGTGTGCAATGTCCTGGGTTCGTGCTGATAGAGCCTTAATTAGACACGCGTATATTTGATATCATTATCATGGTTGTAAAACTTCAACGCTCCGTATCTCTGTGATTTCTGAGTCTCTCAACACGAAACAAAGACTGACAAAGCTTAAGATCTCCTCTGTCAAAATGTCATGTGCTGCTACAGCTCAATACACTTTGAAATGTGCATCAGAAAACACGCACAGGTAACAGGCGCAGAGAGAGAGAGAGAAAGTGCTCATTACTGTGCCAGGATATTAATTAGGCTAATTGTTTCTCACACACTCAACAAAAATCATACTTTTATTTCTTTGAGACGCATCAAGTCTTCTCAAGTCATGGGGCTCAAGTCTGAGTCAAGTCCCGAGTCATTGGTATTCAACTCCAAGTTGAGTCTCAAATCAAAGGCCATTTCATCAAGTCGAGTCTAAAGTCATCAAATTAGTGACTCGAGTCCAAGTCATGACTTTCAAGTCCACACCTCTGCAGAATAGTCTTTAAACTCTCCAGCTACATGAAGTCTCACTGTTTATCCCATTGCCTCACAGCTGGTCCTCTGTGGCTCGAGGCTGCAGTTATGGAGCTGTATTTGTTTCAATAAAATTAATTGATGCAAAACTAAAATGAATTGATGCAACAATAAATGTATTGATGCAACTAGAATGATTTATTCAAAATGCCTAATTTGTGACTTGCATGCAGCGATTTTTGCAAATAAATTCTAATTTGTAAATATATTATTTGCAATTATTTCACAAATCAATCATGTTTGTCATTTATAAATCTGCAGTTTTGCATGTAAATAGTCCAATCTGCATTTGTGGATCACTCCATTCATGCATTCATCACCTCTGCACATTTGGATCTTTTTGAGACATCTGTCCCACATTTTGAGACAGCAAGATTTATTCACAAAAGAAATCCTGTTCCATTGATGACCACTGGAGGTATGCAGCTCTATTGTAATTTGCAGATATATCTGTTGTAATTATTTCAAAACGATTTGGGACTACAAATGGTCCAGGTGTAAATTAGCACTACAGCTATAACCCGGTACAATGCAGCTCTCCTTTCTGAAGTTAATGTATATTGTATGCTGTCCCTGTTTAAATAATTCATTCATTCATTCACTACCGCTTATTCCCATTAGGGGTCGCGGGTGACTGGATCCTATCCCAGTAACTTTGGGCCGTAGGCGGGTTACACCCTGGGGGTGGGACAGGGGCCAGTTTGTCACAGGGCTGACACAGAGACGAACACAGACAGACAACCATTCACTCTCACATTCATTCACTAGGGTCAATTTAGAGTCACCAGTTCACCTAACACATGCATGTCTTTGGACTGGTGGGAGGAAGCCGGAGAACCCAGAGAGAACCCACAGTAACACGGGGAGGACATGCAGACTCCACCCAGAGAGTTCGTGTGATGAAAGTTGGTCGGCCCGGGGCTCGAACCCACAACCTCCTTGCTGGGAGGCGAGACCGCTAACTGCTCTGCCACCGTGCGTGTAAATAGTTGATTATGCATTTGTGGATTGCCCTATGTGCGCATTCAGCCCTTCTAATGCACGAATTCATCACTTCTGTGCTTGCGGATCATTTTGAGACATTCGTTCTGCGTTTTGAAACAGCTCCTTGATATTGATTCAAAGGAAATCCTGTTCCACTGACAAACACTGGGGGCAGTGTTGGTCTTTTCGTTGATGTCTCTGCGTACAGACCAACCACCAGAGACCAGCAGCATGTGCTGTTGTTAGCTGATGAATGGTAGTGGTCAGAGCTTACGCAGTCGAATCATGGCAGGACGTCAGCCTGTCCACAGTGACCTGATGTAACCCAGGTGCCAAAATCACAAAATCTCTGGGTTCTCACTCTCACTCCACTGAAACTCTTTCATTGTGTTCCCGTGAGTGTGTGTTATGGGTCACGTGGACCGCGCTCAACCAATTATCGTGCTTATTACCTGACAGTGAGACACTGCATGGGAGAAGCGAGGGATACACGGGGAAGAAGTTGCTGCGTAACTAATTTTTATTTGCTTTTTATGTTATGACAACTTATGAAGCTAATTAACTGACTGATAATTCATAGGCGCTGACTACCGCTGCTTAAACATGTCGAAAGTCACTTTGGTTGACTCAAACTGCGGAATTGGTGAGTAACTCCATTAGCGCTAGCTTAGCCTAGCTGCTCCATATTTTTGCATGGGATAGCTTAGCCTTGGTGGTCTCATGGGTTTGTATGGGTCTGGGTTAGCCTTGTGTTTTAAGCTTGTTCTCTTACCACATCCATGGTTAAAAGAAACTAAATGAAGATGAATCATTGTCAAATCATTATTTAAAATGTCTTTTGTTACACTGTGACTTTTTCATGTATTTTGTGGTATTTGTTAAGAGCCAAATATTGTATTTCATTGGTGCTTTTGAACCAATGCACTCTAACGCACTCCTTGTGTGTTAGCATTAGGTTTATTGTTAAGCCTTTAACAATCTTTGATATTTATCCATTATATTAATAAAAATACAATATAGCAAATATTTATTTATGATTATTGGATAAGCTAAATTATTATAATGTACAATATTGAACTGAATTATTAATATTTATAATTCAACCCATATTTAATCATTATTATTTAATGATTATTAAACTGTGAATTTTTGTGCACATTTATTGAATGCTTGGTCCTGTTTTTTTGCACAGGTTTTATGGATGGCGAGCAGGTTGTTAGTGAGTTAGCAACAGAAAGGAGTTTCCCCATGCTCTGAGTGCAGAGGAGTCAGTAGCTGCTGCCTGTGTCCCCTTGATGCAGTAGACTACTCTCCCTCAGTGTTTACAGCTGTGTCTTTGTGTCACACGGAGCAGAGAACTGTCTTTGTCACTGCAGAATTACAGGGGCCATGTGTTTTCATCCACCGCTGCGTGCCTGGTGTGAGGGCTCTCATAGGAAACAGTGTGCTTTGGTCTTAAGTGTTATGCTCTTCAGATTAGCTCAGATTACTGTGGATAGGCTGACATCCTGCCACAGTGAATGTATAAAAAGTATGGCTTAATCACAAATGCATTATATTATGTAAAGCTTTTAAATCATTTGTTGTGTTGCTACATTAGCCAGCCAATGGCGATCTGTTTCGTTTCCTACCACTGAGCTAACATTTAAAAACATATACAGTGGGGCAAAAAAGTATTTAGTCAGCCACCAATTGTGCAAGTTCTCCCACTTAAAAAGATGAGAGAGGCCTGTAATTTTCATCATAGGTATACCTCAACTATGAGAGACAAAATGAGAAAAAAAATCCAGAAAATCACATTGTCTGATTTTTAAAGAATTTATTTGCAAATTATGGTGGAAAATAAGTATTTGGTCAATAACAAAAGTTCATCTCAATACTTTGTTATATACCCTTTGTTGGCAATGACAGAGGTCAAACGTTTTCTGTAAGTCTTCACAAGGTTTTCACAAACTGTTGCTGGTATTTTGGCCCATTCCTCCATGCAGATCTCCTCTAGAGCAGTGATGTTTTGGGGCTGTCGCTGGGCAACACGGACTTTCAACTCCCTCCAAAGATTTTCTATGGGGTTGAGATCTGGAGACTGGCGAGGCCACTCCAGGACCTTGAAATGCTTCTTACGAAGCCACTCCTTCGTTACCCGGGCAGTGTGTTTGGGATCATTGTCCTGCTGAAAGACCCAGCCACGTTTCATCTTCAATGCCCTTGCTGATGGAAGGAGGTTTTCACTCAAAATCTGATGATACATGGCCCCATTCATTCTTTCCTTTACACGGATCAGTCGTCCTGGTCCCTTTGCTGAAAAACAGCCCCAAAGCATGATGTTCCCACCCCCATGCTTTACAGTAGGTATGGTGTTCTTTGGATGCAACTCAGCATTCTTTCTCCTCCAAACACGACGAGTAGAGTTTTTACCAAAAAGTTCTATTTTGGTTTCATCTGACCATATGACATTCTCCCAATCCTCTTCTGGATCATCCAAATGCTCTGTAGCAAACTTCAGACGGGCCTGCACATGTACTGGCTTTAGCAGGGGACACGTCTGGCACTGCAGGATTTGAGTCCCTGGCGGCGTAGTGTGTTACTGATGGTAGCCTTTGTTACTTTGGTCCCAGCTCTCTGTAGGTCATTCACTAGGTCCCCCCGTGTGGTTCTGGGATTTTTGCTCACCGTTCTTGTGATCATTTTGACCCCACGGGGTGAGATCTTGCGGGGAGCCCCAGATCGAGGGAGATTATCAGTGGTCTTGTATGTCTTCCATTTCCTAATAATTGCTCCCACAGTTGATTTCTTCACACCAAGCTGCTTACCTATTGCAGATTCAGTCTTCCCAGCCTGGTGCAGGTCTACAATTTTGTTTCTGGTGTCTTTTGACAGCTCTTTGGTCTTGGCCATAGTGGAGTTTGGAGTGGGACTGTTTGAGGTTGTGGACAGGTGTCTTTTATATAGATAACCAGTTCAAACAGGTGCCATTAATACAGGTAACGAGTGGAGGACAGAGGAGCCTCTAAAGGCCTCCATACACCAAGGCGACGATCGCCCATCTGAAGCCGTCTTTACGGTTCTTCCACGTCGCTCATTTCCGTCCTTTTGATATGTATGCACCGTTGGCCCCCATCGCTTCAGGACCGAGGCCGTCTGACTAGTTTCCTGCCGATTGGCCTTGTTGGATCGGCGTCTTTGGTCTTTGGCTCAAAGCGCTCTGATAGGCCTAGCAGTACAGCTGCCGCGCCAATCAGCTCACGGGAATTTTAGCGTAAGTGACGGAGTGACGAGAGGTGAAAACCGCTGTGGCAGCACACTGTCACCACTTTTGCATTTTTGGCAATTCCGTGCGGAAAGTTATCAGAATGGCTTTTTGGAAATACACAACAGAAGAACAGCTGATCAGTTTGGTGGAAGAGCGGCCACCTTTGTATAATGTTGCTGAGCGGCACTACAGCAACCGCCATGTAAAGGCCTCCTTGTGGCGAGAAATTCAGGAGCGAATGAGCATATCTGGTAAGTTATTATAATTTACCGCATATAACGTGTAGGCAACTTGATTTATAGTTATGTATGTACTGCAAACAAGGTAGTAAATTGTCAAAGTACACAGTTGTTTGTTCAAAGTCACCTAGTTTATTTGGTCGTATTGGCCCATATATCCTCAATATGTAACCAAAGCTTCTTACTTTTTAACAGAAAAGGAGATAAATAAGAGATGGGACTCTCTCTGGACCCAGTTCACCCGCTACCAGAGGCTGCCACCCTCTGGGAGTGCCCATGTACAACAGACTGTTAGGCAAAAGTGGATTTTGTCTCGCCTACAGTTCCTACAGCCACACACAAAAAGGAGGCAGACTCTTCTAACCTCTTTCGACAGGTATGCCTTTTTTATGTTTTATTTGTTATGTGATATAACATTCTGTTTGTAATATAAAAATAACATACGAGGATTATTGTAACTATTTGGTTTTTAAATTCTGTCTTTTCTTTTTTGTTAGGAAGTGGCAATTGATGGTGGAGACTGTCTTCCACAGTCAGTGACCAGTGCTCGGACTCACTGGTCCAGTGGGTCCAATGAACCCTCATTCAGTGAAAATGGGGATGATTTACCTGAGAATGGCTGTCTGGCCCCAATATCACAGAAAACCTTATTTGCAATTACAAAGACATAACCCCAGCAAAACAATATGAGGGAAGCATGCAAATTACACTTTAAGCTTTAGCCTGCATTCATGCCACTTAAAGGCAGTGTTACAAAGTGTAATTACACACAGCAACATCACCAAAAATGTACTTCATTTAAATAGTAAAAGAAGTTGAAGTACACAGACTATGTGCACTTCTACCCAGGGGTGAAAGTAGATTTTTGCTTATGCCGGTACTATAACAAATTATGCCTACATATATATTTTTAATAGCAGAAAAAGCAGATATACGAGGTTGAGAATGAATCTTGATTATAAATGAAAAATATAAACATGGCTTATACGGGGTTTAACTATAACACAAATGCACCCTATAAAGGCCAACACACACCGGACACACATCAAAAAATACGCCCCTATTGTTTTCTATGAGGTGCACGGCGGTGGCTGAAAACACATGGTCCCCGTACTTCTGCAGTAACAAAGATGGTTCTCTGCTTCTGTGTGACACAGACACACAGCTGTAAACACTGAGGGACAGTAGCTGCTGCTCGGGGGGACACAGGCAGCAGCTCCCGACTCCTGCTGCAATCAGAGCATGGGGAAATTCCTTTCTGCTGCTAACTCGCTAATAACCTGCTCTAGACAGGGGCGGCTCCAGACAAATATCACTGAGGGGGCAATGGGGGTCCATATTAAATTAAGAGGGGGCAATGAAATTGACGCAATGACGCAACAATATACACCAAAAACAAGAGGCTAAAATCAATAAGCAAAATATAAATTACCATTAGTATTGAGCAACAGTTCTATCTAGACCAGTGGTGCCCAACCTTTTTCAGCTTGCGATCTACTTTTAAAGTCATCAAGGCCAGGAGAGCTACCTTTATTTATTTTTTTTACCCCTTATTTCTATTAAACATGGTGGGCATTTATCAGGGTTATTATTATTGCAGTGGTTAAACATGAAAATAAAAATAGAAATAACCACTTTAATAAAGTCACATTTTATTAAACTAAAATGATAAACATTGATTATCAACTCAGGACAGGAATAACTGAATCTAATAAATGTAGCATTTTTGTCAGTGATATTTACAACATTCCATCATTTCCTAAAACTGCTGATTATTATGGATTATAATAGGCCTACTATATTTATAATTAGGCCTGAATTAAACTGCAGTATCAATGCAGCTTATCATCAAAGCTCAGCATTATTTTAGTAACATTGGTGATTGACAGGAGCTCCATGGTAACGCTCAGGGGAGGAGCTTGTGAGACTTCGACAAAGTCAACTTTTCTCACGCACGGCAACAACAAACTACTGAAGGACAAAAACAAAGCAAACAGGTGACATACATCAGGCTCTGACACCTTCCTCACCTGTCTCCTCCCTGACACCGCTGCCTCTCCTCCTGTGCGTGTGCGTGTGTGTGTGTGAGTGTGCGTGTGTGCGTGTGTGTGTATGTGTGCGCACACACACACGCAGTGTTCAGAGCAGCCGCCCGCAGCCTCAACAACAGAACTGAAGTGAAAGCGGCCAGAACTCTGATTGTTATTAAGTTGCTTGTATTCGGTTTAGTTCGTAGCTTGTGCGGTTTCCTTGCGCTTCCGCGGTGTCTCGTGTTTTAGAAAGAATCTCAGACTGATCCATCTGCGGAGCATTCACATGCCATAGGCAAATGACTTTATTTGGAAAGACATGGCTCCACGATCTACCCGCACTGCTTTTATGATCGACGGTAGATCACGATCGCCGGGTTGAGGGCCACTGATTAAAGCTTTCTCAAGTGTTTGGTGTAATTTGAGGCGGCACTCCAGGTGTGCTTTGGGCTTCAGACCCGCATGCTCAATGCATTTGTTTAAGAGACAATCAGTGAATGATGAGAGGGGAGAGGGACATTCTGTGCATTAAATCACATCACGGAGCGATCATAAGCCACTAAAAACCACACAGACACATATATGATGAGATAAAGCACTGCCTGGTTCACATGATTTAGCGTCAGCTTTTTTTTTCTCATAAAAGCATCCATGGTCCGCGGCTGCTTTCTAATGTGTGTAAAAGCTGCAAAGACCAGCCACAGCTGATCTCTTTCTAGCCAGTACTGCGTACCCCCTCTAAATCTTATGCCGGTATGTAGTACCGGGCCATACCGGCTTATTTTCACCCCTGCTTCTACCTCTTATGTTTATCAGCATTTGCAAAACATATTCTGTACCTTTGTCTATTGATGGGGCATGCAAATAGATTACGGATGAGGGCCCATTACTACCTATTTCCCCCATTGCTACTGACATATGTATACACTGATGGCCCCACTTGTTCTGAGCAGACCTAAATTTGCATGGTACTCATGTGAAATGTATGTGTCTAGCTAAAGAGCCTAAAGTTTAAGTATGCACATTATAAAAACAAAAGGACCAAGTGTAGATTTGGCTTTTTATTGGTGACTATTGCCAAACATTACAGCAAGCATTATTATTACACTACATCTTGTCATATTGAAAAGGCACACTTCCAGCATCAGACATGAAATAGCCGCATAGTTGATCTCGCACCATTTTAGCTCTGGAGGATGTGTTTGTTGTGGGAGGCAGTGGGGCTTGTTGTAGACTCTGGTCTTGCCTCCATCTTCCTTCTTCAACTTCCTGGTTCAGTCCTTCCCTGTCAGCAAGGTCATTCACACACACATTGCTACTTTCCATGCGGAGAAAGTTGTGCAGAGAGCAGCAAGCCAAAACTATGTCTTCCACTTTGGATGCGTCCCGGACCTGCAGAATGGTGTGAAACACACGAAAGCGGTTGGACATGATACCAAAAGCATTCTCTACCACTCTACGTGCACAGGAGAGCCTGTAGTTGAAGACGCGTTGCTCCATGGAAAGGCTGCGGTTTGGGTAGGGCTTCATCAGGTAGTCTTTCAGAGGGAACGCCTCATCAGCAACAATGCAATGTGGGGCCAGCTGGTCCGAACCAGGAAGCAGTGCAGGACCAGGGATGTTGGCTGTTCTTTCTAGAGCATCGGCCAGCGTACAGCCACCAAACACTCCACCATCAGAAATTGTCCCATTGCCTCCCACGTCCACATACAAAAACTTGTAGCTGCTGTCAGCAAGGGCCATCAGCACAACAGAGAAAGTGTGCTTGTAGTTGTAGAACATGGAGCCACTTCACGGTGGAGGACGAATTTGCACGTTTCCCATCCAGAGCCCCGATGCAGTTTGGGAAGTTCCACTTTGAATGGAACCCATGAGCCACCGTCAGCCATTCCTGTGTTGTCCTGGGACACTATAATAAGCAGATGCACAATAAACATTAGTACAACAGACATCACTAAATAACACTAGTGCTGACAATATGCACATCAGAAAAAATATGTAAAAAAAAAAAAATATATGTATATATATACTTCTCCTTTAACACCTGGTAGATAGCACAACAGGTTTCAGGGACAAACTGCTGGATGGTAGAAGAGCCCATACAGAAAAAGGTAGGACAGGCCCTGGAAGCTTTCACCTGTTGATAATCATAAAAAGAAAGTTTTTCAAGCAGTCGGACTCATACACAACACGAAGACGAATAGTCTGGCTTTAGTTAGTTCTATTTAGTTCTAGTTTAGGTGGGCAGAAAAACGATAATGATCTTACCTGTAGCGAGAAAACGCAGTGTGACCATCAGCCGTTCTCTCACCGAAATACAGTCCCGGTAATTTGTGTTTCGACGCCGTATAATTGCTGTAAGAAGGTCCTCCAACGCGCAACTGTTTGAGGAAAAAATTGGCGAAATTCTGGAAATCAGCTGGCTGGTCCATCTCCAGCTGACGACACAAAGTTGGGAAAGCTCCAAGAGAATTGCACTGTTGAATCCAAGACTTAACCCACTTTGTGCGCTTTCTTCTCCTTGTTGGCCTCTGTTCTTCTTCAAGTAACAGAGCAGCACCTAATCCACACAGAACAATGTCCAAACCGGCCATTATCACGCTTCTCAAATGTTCAAACAAGCTGAGAACAGTGACAGACCAAGGCATGCTACATGCATATGTACCCCGCAAACATTGTGTCACTTCCGTTTATCTTTGTTCACTGGCTAGCGCCATCTGCCGCTTTGGGGGGGGGGTAATTACATCATGCGCATGTGCAAGACACGGTCTTTAGGTCGGTTGTCGCTTCGGTGTATGAAGAGGGAAAAAGGTCATCCGACGTGAGGAAACGGGAGGGAATGGGAGGGAACGAGAGGAGACGGGAAGAGACGAGTTGTTGCTCCGTCTTTTCAGTGGCAGTCTGGGAGTCGCCTTGGTGTATCGAGGCCTTTACAGAAGAAGTTACAGGTCTGTGAGAGCCAGAAATCTTGCTTGTTTGTAGGTGACCAAATACTTATTTTCCACCATAATTTGCAAATAAATTCTTTAAAAATCAGACAATGTGATTTTCTGGATTTTTTTTTCTCATTTTGTCTCTCATAGTTGAGGTATACCTATGATGAAAATTACAGGCCTCTCTCATTTTTTTAAGTGGGAGAACTTGCACAATTGGTGGCTGACTAAATACTTTTTTGCCTGAATGTACTATGGTGCATGTGTAGTGTCTGTGTTGTTAGAGTAGGACACACAACACACAAAAACTGAACCGAGTGACCAGACATCCATATTTGACCAGTCCCAGTTTTAGGCTCCTTGTCCCATGTCCCAACACATATCTGTAAACACACTCATGGCCTAGTTTTCAACAAACCATGTCCATTATTAGTAGGGATGCACCAATACCGATACCATGTCCAAGTACTCGTACTCATATTCATAAAAGGGGCCCGATACCAACAACCGACTCCTTCTTCAGCCTGACGGCATCCCTTACTTCTGGTGTCCACCACCAGGTTCGGGGGTTGCCACCACGACAGGCACCAGAGACCTTACGGCCACAGCTCCGAACGGCCGCATCGACAATAGAGGTGGAGAACATGGTCCACTCGGACTCAATGTCTCCAACCTCCCTCGGGATCTGATTGAAGCTCTCCCGGAGGTGGGAGTTGAAGACCCCTCTGACAGAGGGCTCAGCCAGACGTTCCCAACAGACCCTCACAATACGTTTAGGCCTGCCGAGTCTGTCTGGCCTCCTCCTCCGCCAGCGGATCCAACTCACCACAAGGTGGTGATCAGTTGACAGCTCAGCCCCTCTCTTCACCTGAGTGTCCAAGACACACGGCCGAAGGTCAGATGACACGACAACAAAGTCAATCATCGACCTCTGGCCTAGGGTGTCCTGGTGCCACGTGCACTGATGGACACCCTTGTGCTGGAACATGGTGTTCATTATGGACAAACTGTGGCTAGCACAGAAGTCCAACATCAGAACACCACTCAGGTTCAGATCGGGGAGGCCGTTCCTCCCAATCACGCCCCTCCAGGTGTCACTGTCATTGGCCACGTGGGAATTTAAGTCCCCCAGTAGAACAATGGAGTCCCCAGTTGGAGCACCTTCCAGTACTCCTCCCAGGGTCTCCAAGAACGCCGGGTACTCTGCACTGCTGTTTGACCCGTACGCCGAAACCAGTGAGAGACCTGTCCCCAACCCGAAGGCGCAGGGACGCGATCCTCTCGTTCACCGGGGTAAACTCCAACCAGCCCGCCGCCTCTCACCGTGGGCAACTCCAGAGTGTTGGAGAGTCCATCCCCTCTCAAGGAACTGGGTTTCAGAGCCCAAGCTGTGCGTGGAGGCGAGCCCGACTATATCTAGCTGATACCGCTCAACCTCCCACACAAGCTCAGGCTCCTTCCCCCCCAGCGAGGTGACATTCCATGTCCCAATGGCTAGCTTCTGTGTCCATGGGTTGGGCCATCGAGGCACCTGCCTTCGACTGCCACCCAAATCACAAAGCACCGGCCCCTTATGATCCTTCCTGCGGGTGGTGGGCCTACGGGAAGGCAGTCCCACATAGCCTTTTCGGGCTGGGCCCGGCCGGGTCCCATGGAAGCTACCAGCTACCCAGCTACCAGGCGCTCACCTACGAGCCCCGACCCCAGGCCTGGCTCCAGGGTGGGGCCCCGGTGACGCCAATCCGGGTGACATAACAGACCTTGTTTTTTCACTTATCATAATGGGCTTCTGAACCGCTCTTAGTCACTTCCCCAAAAAATATTTGTGCAATAAATCAAAAGTCCCAAAACCAACCCCAAGCACGCCACTTGTTCTTCTCACTGCCAAACAGAGTGAACTCTAGGCAACAACAGATATTTGTTCACAGGGCAATAACACATAAACACAAAAACAATAGTTTCATCTCGTGACCCCCTGCCTTCATGTCCCAAAATACCGCTGCAACGCAAAGTGAGTCAGACAGCCTCGGTACTCACGGCACTGCGCATTCACCACCACGATGAAAGTTCATCAGTGATGTCACTATAGCTGTGCCCCAATTCAACAGGCGCAGCCTTCGAAGGTCGCGGTCCACAAAGGCTACTCCTTCTTGTGGCCTTCGTGGACCGCAAAGGCTGAGCCAAAATGGGATGGTCTAGTCCACAGAGTGTACGTCAACAGCTGCTCCTCCTCTCACGTTTGCCGTCGCTGTCGCCTAGCAACCAGGACCGCAGCTGCTCGCTGATTCACTTCATTCATTGGTCACATTTAATGAGCAGAAATGGAGCCAGAAATCACTGTTATTTTATTTTTTTATGTTGTTTAATCTATTCCTCGAGGAGTTTGAAGCCGTTACCCGCCGGCGGGTGATGTTTTTCCAGCAGACCTCTGTAAGTCATCAACCTTTTAACTTGCCTCTTTTACTCAGAAATTTTAGGCTAAAACTATAAACTATATATAAGGCTATATATATATATATATATATATATATATATATATATATATATATATATATATATATATATATATATATATTTATATATATATATATATATATTTAGCAAGACATAAAATTCCTATTTTATAGTTTTCAGTAATTCAATTGTTATGAAACAAATAGGGCTGGGAAAATTATTGCGTTGATGCAGTGCGTTAATTTATTGATTTAATCGCGTTAAATATTACAATGACACTGACAGGCAGCAACACACCATGGGTCTTCCAGCGGGGCAGAAATGCACTGCGCATCCATTCATCAGGCGCGTTCGAGATGAGCCAGACTTGCGCAGTTTGGATCAGTGTCAGTCTGTGCGCAGTGCACGTCCGACTTGTTCCCGACTTGCTCTGATGCCACAAGTGCGACGGTCACCGTGAGATCCAAACGAGACCAGCGCCTGAGCCGCCGCAGTTCATCAGGAGCAACTGCAGAGACTGCACGGCTCAGTGCATGATGGGAAAACGCCCACCTGTCAGCGGTGAACGGACAGGTGATTGGATCGGAGTTTAGTGTTGATCAGAAACGTAACGCACGACACTTCACTGCCCTCCTCTCCTTCTTCCCCCGCCTCTTTAAAAAAAAAAAAACAGACTAAAGTTACAGTTTTGACCTGGATAAACCAACACACGCGAGAAGTGGATTTCGGGCGTGATGGTGCGTGATCTGAGCCACAAACTGTCCGACTTCAGTACAGGTGTATTTCCCCTCCTCTCATTGTGGCTGTGCACATTCACAATCCAGGCAAGGCGCAGTTCATCTGGACGAGCCTAATGCAACATGAGTGACCAAAAAGACACATTACTAAATGGACAATTCTGCTTCAAATCGTCACCAGACAGCAATATAGACAAAACAAAAGTTATGTCCAGTCTAGGGTTGTCAAAAAATCTATACCAAGATACTAATTGATACTAAAGCGAGTATCTAAATTAGATATTCATTTGGAAAAGTATCGATAATGTGACGTCTTTACCTGCGCTGCAGAAACACAAGGCTCAGCCCCTCCCCTCCAGTGAAGGAGTACAGGACGAGGACAGGCTCAGTCAGCGCAGCACAAAACTTTCCTCCATCAAAATACCTCTTTTAATACAATTTACTAAAAGGTGTTCACTCCCTCGCCTCTATCACCACTGTGCAAAGACCTCGAGTGCCGCTGCGCGAGCAGAGCGGACTCTCCATGGGAGTTTCCGTAGGAAGGATGGGTCGTTGTCGCCATCTTGAGAAGCAAGTGACAGTTTTCTCCGAGCCTATAAGGGACAAAGACTGTCAATGGTCTCAGTTCTGAAAGCTCCAAATCTCTCTCAATCAGTCTCTAAACTCAGTTACTTTTCACTGCAGCACTAGTGCACTGTGAAGGGAATAGTTTGGACACTGACGCTATTTTGCCAATGCTTTTAATCACGTGATGTTGACATTTTTATAGGTAAAAAAAAGTTTCAAACTCTACGGTGTATGGACTTCTGTAATAAACGGATGCTGTTTGACTAGGCTATTTATAGATATGTTAAAAACATTGTGTTATATTAAATACTTTACTTCACACAATCAAAACGCCCTGGATTAATGCAGCTGCTTTAAGATGAAAGCTATAGCTAGTTCAGACGTAAGAAGCTACAGTAAGATACATTAGCAACTTAAGGATCAGAGTATTGATATATATTACCTAGTAATGGCCCACAGAATACAGCGTGAACTGTGTAAACAGCTTATTATGAAAGTGTCAACAGCAGATGGTCACATATATTAGTACCACTGACCTACAGAGTGAGTGTGAATAGTTTATTTGCAGCAAGATCAGAGAGGAGACTACTGACCTGAATAACAGTGCAGCTGTAGTTTTGTTGTCACTTCAGCTCTAACAGTAAAGCTAGAGAATGTAGGACATACTCGCTGTTCAATACTGCAAACTGTCAGAGTTGGCATTTGTTTACATTTATTTTACCGTCAATATGGCGGCAGGGGGGGATTTTGGTCACATGTCTGGCAAAGACCGATAGTGCATCTGAACTCTTTACATGGCTGTGTTCGAACATCATCCCTCAACCCTAACCCCTCAGTCACTATACAGTCCAGCACTATACAGCGGACTATAGTGCACTCATTTTGTGAATACACTCGCTCCCAATTTTTCTCTCACCAGTGATCATGTGACTCTGGCAAGAGTTTGCAGCGCTGATAATGTTCTTCTGTGGTAAAGACTGACCTGCGGTTTATTTAAGAGTTTTTTTATTTCTGATGATGACATGACAGTAAACACAAGTAAAAACAGCTGTGTTTCTAACTGCTTTCATTCAGATGTGTTGTGTACAGTTTAAAGACTTCAGCAATCCCGCTGTTATTCCCCGAAACTCGCAAAGCATTCTGGTCTATACTGACCTCTAGTGACCATCACTGTCCACTTTATCCGTTAGACATTCGGACACCACTACAAAATGGCGTGACCATTACAGAGTGCACTATAGAGGAGTTAGAGAGGACGTTCAGACACAGTCTCTCTTCTTTTTTTATTATTTTCAGACTGTTGCAAGAACATATATTATTATTATTATTATTATTATTATTATTATTATTATTATTATTATTATTATGTTTATTAGTAATAATCATAATAATCCTTTTAATGTTTTATGATAAAAAAACAACAACATTTAATTCCTCCAGTGTGTGGTTAATGTTGGTTCAGTCAGACCTACCAGGACTCTCAGGACAACAGTGCCCCCTGCTGTCAGACCTCTTCAAATACAAAGGTGTGGAAGTTACAGAATGAAGCCTGCAGCAGTTCATTCCACTGTTCCAGCAGCTTTGTCACAGACTTGTTTGTTAATTTACAGAATTTCCTTTCCTAGAGTGAAAGTGATCAGTTCTAGAACAGACCATTAGACATACTTCATACTTGCAGTACTTGCACTATACAATAGTCCTTAAGCAGTAAGCAGTTTCTGTTCCTGCAGCAGTCCTTTCTACCCAGGCCAGGTTTAATAATGACTGTGTTTACATGAACAAGAAGATCTTAGTCACATGACTGCTTCTTCTCAACAGTTCAGCGAGTTACCATAAAAAGTCTGAAACATCACGTTATTTAAGTGCAGTCAGTGTCTCAGCTGAGATCAGAAATATTCCATACTCCAAAGGCTTTGAGGATTTATCAGTTAAATGTTTTTCCAGAAGATGAGAAGGTCCTGGAGTGGCCCTCTCAGTGTCCAGATGTAAAACTGTGGTGGGATTTAAAGAAGGCAGCAGCAGCACAGAGGCCATGAAACATCACTGAGCTGAGGTTTCTGCAGGAGAAGAACAGTGACGCAAAACATCTGCGAGAGGAGCTCAGGATGAATAAAAACACTGAGCATGGGCCTGGGTTAAAGAGACACATTTTTCATTTGAACTTCAGAGTTCAGGCAGAATAACTCAGATATGGAAAAATAAACAGGTTTTGTTTTTATTCACATTATCTTTCTTCATATAGAGATATAGTTTGAGATATATTTTTATACATTATATTTATTCCTCTTATATTATGTGCTATATTTATTAATGTTTTAGTCTTGTTTTATTACCGACTGTTCCTTGTGTACAGTGTTTTTGTGCTCTACAAATGTCCAGTTAAACTCTGAAGTTGAACTTTTTGAAGCATGCGTCTGAGGAGAGAGGTGAACATTTGCAGCTGTAGATGGCGAGACTGTGGTGTGTGAGATTAAGCAGGTCGCCCACTGACTGGAGGGTTGGCGGTTCAATTGCCTGCTTTGACCCAGTGCATTCTGTCCTTGGGCATTAATAATAGCGCATTAGTCTTATTCAGCATTTTTCTAGAAGTTTATTATATTCATGAAGAAACTTTCAGTCTCTCCTCATGAGTCCATTCTTCTCTCAGTCTCTGTGGTGGTGACATGCTTCTGTACCACAGCCGCCCTGCTGCAGACTGATGGAGATGTGGCAGCCATTCTGCGCCTACGGCCTCTCCGACTACCATACTGTTCTTGGGCAAGACACAGGAATGGCATCTGGAGTAAAAACTTCACAATTATTAATCTTTTTCCGCTTTTTTCTGTTTGAGGTTGTGGGAGACAGAAGCCTCGTCCAGATCTGGGCCGGGTTAAAAAACTGCTCCTCAGGTTCCTGCAGAGGATTGAAAACTGGAATCCCACAGAGCTATGAGGAAGTTTGTTTTAATGAAGCTGATGGACGGCATGGATGTTCTGAAGGAAGAAACTCAGCTGTTTATTAAAATGTTCTCACTTTTGAATAATGCAGAGAAAATAGAGAGCTGTAAACTGGTCTCTGTCTTCATCTCCGCTGTCCTGGTCTCTGTCTTCATCTCTTCTGTCCTGGTCTCTGTCTTCATGTCCTCTGTCTTCATCTCCTCTGTCCTGGTCTCTGTCTTCATGTCCTCCGTCTTCATCTCCTCTGTCCTGGTCTCTGTCTTCATCTCTTCTGTCCTGGTCTCTGTCTTCATGTCCTCCGTCTTCATCTCCTCTGTCCTGGTCTCTGTCTTCATCTCTTCTGTCCTGGTCTCTGTCTTCATCTCTTCTGTCCTGGTCTCTGTCTTCATGTCCTCTGTCTTCATCTCCGCTGTCCTGGTCTCTGTCTTCATGTCCTCCGTCTTCATCTCCTCTGTCCTGGTCTCTGTCTTCATCTCTTCTGTCCTGGTCTCTGTCTTCATGTCCTCCGTCTTCATCTTCTCTGTCCTGGTCTCTGTCTTCATCTCTTCTGTCCTGGTCTCTGTCTTCATCTCTTCTGTCCTGGTCTCTGTCTTCATGTCCTCTGTCTTCATCTCCTCTGTCCTGGCCTCTGTCTTCATCTCCGCTGTCCTGGTCTCTGTCTTCATGTCCTCTGTCTTCATCTCCTCTGTCCTGGTCTCTGTCTTCATCTCTTCTGTCCTGGTCTCTGTCTTCATGTCCTCTGTCTTCATCTCCTCTGTCCTGGTCTCTGTCTTCATCTCTTCTGTCCTGGTCTCTGTCTTCATGTCCTCTGTCTTCATCTCCTCTGTCCTGGTCTCTGTCTTCATCTCTTCTGTCCTGGTCTCCGTCTCCATGTCCTCTGTCCTGGTCTCTGTCTTCATGTCCTCTGTCTCCATGTCCTCTGTCCTGGTCTCTGTCTTCATGTCCTCTGTCCTGGTCTCCGTCTCCATGTCCTCTGTCCTGGTCTCTGTCTTCATCTCCGCTGTCCTGGTCTCTGTCTTCATGTCCTCTGTCTTCATCTCCTCTGTCCTGGTCTCTGTCTTCATCTCTTCTGTCCTGGTCTCTGTCTTCATGTCCTCTGTCTTCATCTCCTCTGTCCTGGCCTCTGTCTTCATCTCCGCTGTCCTGGTCTCTGTCTTCATGTCCTCTGTCTTCATCTCCTCTGTCCTGGTCTCTGTCTTCATCTCTTCTGTCCTGGTCTCTGTCTTCATGTCCTCTGTCTTCATCTCCTCTGTCCTGGTCTCTGTCTTCATCTCTTCTGTCCTGGTCTCTGTCTTCATGTCCTCTGTCTTCATCTCCTCTGTCCTGGTCTCTGTCTTCATCTCTTCTGTCCTGGTCTCCGTCTCCATGTCCTCTGTCCTGGTCTCTGTCTTCATGTCCTCTGTCTCCATGTCCTCTGTCCTGGTCTCTGTCTTCATGTCCTCTGTCCTGGTCTCCGTCTCCATGTCCTCTGTCCTGGTCTCTGTCTTCATGTCCTCTGTCTCCATGTCCTCTGTCCTGGTCTCTGTCTTCATGTCCTCTGTCTTCATCTCCGCTGTCCTGGTCTCTGTCTTCATGTCCTCCGTCTTCATCTCCTCTGTCCTGGTCTCTGTCTTCATCTCTTCTGTCCTGGTCTCTGTCTTCATGTCCTCTGTCTTCATCTCCTCTGTCCTGGCCTCTGTCTTCATCTCCGCTGTCCTGGTCTCTGTCTCCATGTCCTCTGTCTTCATCTCCTCTGTCCTGGTCTCTGTCTTCATGTCCTCTGTCTTCATCTCCTCTGTCCTGGTCTCTGTCTTCATCTCTTCTGTCCTGGTCTCTGTCTTCATGTCCTCTGTCTTCATCTCCTCTGTCCTGGTCTCCGTCTCCATGTCCTCTGTCCTGGTCTCTGTCTTCATGTCCTCTGTCTCCATGTCCTCTGTCCTGGTCTCTGTCTTCATGTCCTCTGTCCTGGTCTCTGTCTTCATGTCCTCTGTCTCCATGTCCTCTGTCCTGGTCTCCGTCTCCATGTCCTCTGTCCTGGTCTCTGTCTTCATGTCCTCTGTCTCCATGTCCTCTGTCCTGGTCTCTGTCTTCATGTCCTCTGTCTTCATGTCCTCTGTCCTGGTCTCCGTCTTCATCTCCTCTGACCTGGTCTCTGTCTCCATGTCCTCTGTCCTGGTCTCCGTCTCCATGTCCTCTGTCCTGGTCTCTGTCTTCATGTCCTCTGTCTCCATGTCCTCTGTCCTGGTCTCTGTCTTCATGTCCTCTGTCTTCATCTCCGCTGTCCTGGTCTCTGTCTTCATGTCCTCCGTCTTCATCTCCTCTGTCCTGGTCTCTGTCTTCATCTCTTCTGTCCTGGTCTCTGTCTTCATGTCCTCTGTCTTCATCTCCTCTGTCCTGGCCTCTGTCTTCATGTCCTCTGTCCTGGTCTCTGTCTTCATCTCCTCTGTCCTGGTCTCCGTCTTCATCTCCTCTGTCCTGGTCTCTATCTTCATGTCCTCTGTCTTCATCTCCTCTGTCCTGGTCTCTGTCTTCATCTCTTCTGTTCTGGTCTCTGTCTTCATCTCCTCTGTCCTGGTCTCTGTCTTCATGTCCTCTGTCTCCATGTCCTCTGTCCTGGTCTCTGTCTTCATGTCCTCTGTCTTCATCTCTTCTGTCCTGGTCTCTGTCTTCATGTCCTCTGTCTCCATGTCCTCTGTCCTGGTCTCCGTCTCCATGTCCTCTGTCCTGGTCTCTGTCTTCATGTCCTCTGTCCTGGTCTCTGTCTTCATCTTGTATTATTATTTCTGCAGCTGTTAAACTGGTTCATATTTATAGGAGCTATAAAGGAACGCTGTAAACTAACTCAGGGGTGAGATCACAAGGAAATAAACTCTGATTAACAGACTGCACCTGCTCTGTTTAAGTAAGGACCACACCTGTTTATTTAAATATTTGACTTTGAATTAAAAACACTCAGTAACGGCTTGTGGTTACGCTGGGCTAATGCAAAAATAATAGCACACACTGCTCAGCACTCACTCTAAGAAAATAATATTTAATGCCAAGTTCTTACACAAACACACATAGACTTCAAGGCACAACTCAACAATTATAAACCAAATCAGCCAACGCACAACAGCAGCTTACCCACAGTTTCATCCAAATACATACAAGGCTAACAATAACAAAAGGACTGACACAGTAAAAAGCTTCAGTTTTATTTTAAGAAAAGATTCAATGTTCTGGTGAAAATAGGGCTTAATCCAAACAAACACTAAACCAGGACTAAACCATAGGTAAATTTCTGACTGATCAGAGAAATCTTTGGTCAAGAGCGGGTTTTGACCTGAGTTCTTGTGCAGATGCTCGTGCATTTTTCAAAAAAAAAAAAAAAAGTTTTCCAGAGTTCCCGAGGACCACAGGACGCTGCAGAAGCTAAAGATGTAAAAAATAAAAGTTTGTGTGTTTTCTGGACGGTTGTTACAGAAACCTCAGACATGAACTGGACTGACCCACTCCAGAGTTTAAAAGGCATCAGTGTGGATTAAAAACTCTTTAAACACGTTTCATTAGACATCACTGAGTTAACCACGCACTGATCTAAGAACAGAAACCTGATCAAATCCAATTAAACCTGTCAGGTCCAGTGGAGGTCTGGTCCAGGTCTGGTCCAGGTCTGGTCCAGGTCTGGTGGAGGCCAACTTCAGTTTCAATAAACATCATTCAAAGCAGAACTCAGTAACTTTTCCCCTCTTATATAAACAGTTTGTGGATATTAGATTATATTAATGACAGTGATAGGAGAGGAGCAGCAGATGAAACCAGAGGTCAGAGGTCAGTGCACCATACTTCCCCCAGCTTCTAGCTCCTACCGCAACCTAGCTTCAGCTGTGGAGTTAACCCTGTTCCTAGCTGCCCTGACCATAAGCTTTCTCACAGAGGAACGTTTTAAGCCTAACCTTAAATGTAGAGACTGTGTCTGCCTCTCTAACATGAGCTGGAAGCTGATTCCATAAAACAGGAGCTTGGTAACTAAAGGCTCTACCTCCAACTGTACTTTTAGAAACCCTGGGAACCACTAATAGCCCTGCATTTTGTGAGCGCAGTGTTCTGCAGTACTCTGTAGGACTCTGCAGTTCTCTGTAGTACTCTGTAGTACTCTGCTTGTTTGGTATGGCTCTATAACATCATTAATGTAGGATGGAGCCTTGTAAGTCAGGAGAAGGATTTTAAACCTAATTCTGAATTCAACTGGAAGCCATTGAAGTGAAGCTAGCACAGGAGTAATATGTTCTCTCCTGTTAGTTCCTGTTAATAATCTTGCTGCTGTGTTTTGAACAAGCTGAAAACATTTTAATGAGTTTTTAGGGCACGCTGCCAGCAGAGAGTTACAGTAATCCAACCTAGATGTAACAAACTCATGGACAAGTTTTTCAGCGTCACTTTTAGATAAAATATTTCTGATTTTGATGATGTTGCCAAGTGAAAGTATGCTGTTTTACAGGCTTGGTTTATATGAGCCTTAAATGATAAATCTTGGTCAAATTAAACTCCTACGTTTCTCACAGTAGAACTGGAGGCTACACTGACACCGTCCAGGGAGACTCTCTGGTCAGACAGAGCATCTCTCAGCTTTTTGGGGCCTAGTATAATGACCTGTGTTTTCTGGGTTTAGGAGGAGATAATTAATTGTCATCCAGGTCTTTATGTCTCTCACACAGGCGCTAAGTTTCTCTACACAGTCATTCTGATCAGGTTTAATTGATAAATACAACTGTGTATCGTCTGCCTAACAGTGAAAATTAATGCCATGTTTTCTGATTCTGTTTCCTAAAGGCAGCATGTAAAGCATGAACAGAATGGGTCCAAGTACTGAGCCTTGTGGCACTCCATAGCTAACTTTACTGCACTGTGAGGAATGTTCATTTACACTGACAAACTGGTACCTATCAGATAAGTAGGATTTAAACCAGCAGATCCAATGGTGAGACAACATAAGACAGGGTAGCTCCGTGGCTAGCGCTGGGAGGCCATGACACTGAGGGCCTGTTTACACGACAACGCTGGCCAGGAAAACGCAACAGTCTTGTCGCCTGCAATTTGCATTTATACAACAACACTTGTTTCACCTGAAAATGACTGTAAACTGTAGTACCCACGTTTGTCCACCAAACGGTGCTGTGGGCCCCTCAAATGCTCTACACCAGACATGTCCAAAATGCGGCCCGGGGGCCATTTGTGGCACAGGTCATTATTTCATATGGCCCTCAGCTTCCAAGACAAAATGTATAACTAATTCCCCACCAGCACTTTCATACAGTGTTTTTGTAGCTTTGTCTGTAAATTTGTGTAAAAGGTCAGAGCAAGTCTTGTATGGTTTGAACTATTAAAAACATTAAAATCAGGCTGAGCTAAAAAATAATAATATTAGCTAGAGGATGTTTTCAAAGTGTTATTAACTGCACACACACACACACTTGGAGTGGCAGGTAACAGGTCCCACTGACTCTAAGCCTAAGGTGAGGTAAATGTACTGTGTATAAGGAGTTGGAAGGCAACAAAGTAGGGTTGTGTTGGAATGAATCTGTTGATATGACCTGTATCACAAATATATATATATATATAAACATCACAAAACAGACTGCAATCCTGTAACAAGGAAAATAAATTGTGTTTTTTGATTGATGATTTTCAGAAAACCTCTAAATAAAATAGAAAAGTAATTTGTAGGAAGCTTAAGTTAAGGTACTATCTGTTCTATGCCTTCTGTATGGTAGTAAGATCTAATTTTAGATTTAGTCAGTTTAAACCTCAGCAGGTTTGCCTCCAGTGTGACTCAGGACTAAATGCTCTGAGCTGCTGCCATCTTTGTTGATGAGACTTTGTGTTAATGAGCAGGTGTTCCTAATAAAGTGGCCACTGAGTGTTAAAGCCTGTAGTTATTGAGAAACATGAACCTATAATACAATTCCTTATAAATACCATCTCACTCAAATTACTGCCATTTTCTCCTTTGTGTACTTCTGGACTGAACTGGGGGAGGGTCACTAGAAAGAACCCTTAATACAGGAATTTTATCACAAGAAAATAAAAGTCGTCTGTTTGTAAAATTCTGTTTGTATATTTTATTAACTGGAACTAGACAAAGAGATGATATACAGTGTCCAGTATCATCTTTTATTGCTTACTTATGTTGAAAGCATCTGTGAGAAGAAAGTACACACCAAACTATTTTCATTTTTAAATTGTGGTCACAAACCAGTTTGAGAAAGCAACAAATTTCATTGTTATTTTTGAAGAATTAACTTTCACTGTATTACTACACCAAGAGCAAGGATTGTTATCTAAAAATCTGTGCTTTGCCTCTGTCCAAAAGACTGAGTGTTTGTAAAAAACCTGTTCTCGTGTAGACGCCTGGTCCACAGCCGAGTCACTGTGTATTCGCCCCATTAGTTATTCACAAAACTAAATATTCACCATCCTCTTTGTTTCAGCAGCAGTATCAGGATTATCTAAGTCTGTTTGCTGAAGGTGTTCCCCGTGCCATGGGAATCAAAAACAGTTCTGTACAAACTTTACCTACACGCTTCCTTTAGGACACGGAACAGTGCCACTTTTCTAGAAACAAGACCTAAACTCAGGGAGATGATGCCAGCCAATCAGAATTAAGAGCATGGTATTTAAACCCACACTGGAGACAGCCAGGACAGAGACCTGAGGGACACTTTCCAGAGTTCTGCTCAGAAACGTTCGAACAGGTAAGTACACTGTAAAAAATATTCATATCTTTAATTCAGTATAATCACTGGGTTTAACTTGACACTCTGGAATAATACCACAAATTATGGTTTTTATTATTGTTTTGTACTTCATCCATTAGAGGTGTAAATGTCATTGGTTCTCAAACTGTGGTATGGGTCCCACTGGTGGTACACAGGCTTCCATCCTATGGTACTTAGTAGTATTTAACAGTTCAGGTTAATTTAAAGTCAGTTTTATTCCTATTCTAGTTCAGTCCTGGTTTAGACCTGGTTCAGCTGCAGTTTAAGTTTAATCTTTATGTATAGGGATGTAACAATTTTTCGTAAATCGGCTAAAAATTGATGCATAAGAGAGAAATTTTGAAACGGTGTGGAACAAAATGATGTGCGATGTCCCTTTAAAACAGCGTGCAGGCCACCAGAGTATAATGCTGTGTAATCTGGCTCACATATTTGGTGCTAGACATCATTACCTGGCCATTTTACAGTACAGAAACAGATTTATATCAAGTTTTAGTTTACAGGACTTTACAGGAGAGTTTACAGGAAAGTAAAATAAATAGCCCAACGTGCTGGGAACGTGAAAAGACTGCAAAAGAGCTTCATTACTCGGAGCGACTCAGAAGAGCGCTCCTTCACTTCTCGCACAGACGGAGGAGTGCACACACAGCGCACAGAGAAAAACAACAACAAGCCCAGGACAGAGAGAGACACATCTGAAGGTTTTATTTAGGCTGCACCCAGGCCTTAATTTGAGCCAGATCTTGACGGAACAGGATCTTATTTTGACGTGGTCCGATCCGGCAACTGTTTGCTTGGATCCAGTAACTCAGGCACAACTCAGAACAAAGTGTTGACTACATTTTACTCTTTTGACCTCCTAAACCTGCATTGAAGGTCGGAGGTGTAATTACACAGAAATCCATATGTTTTAAACATAAAAGCCACGCTTCATTTCCATGTGAGCGCTTCAACACAGACTGTCCCCACTGTAATTTGTGTTTGCTTACAGCCAGAAGACAGTAAATCTGTTGAGGTTTGTCCTGACTTTGGTTACACGGAGGGGACCTACGTGATGTGCTTTGGATGTGACGCGTTATTGTCCCACTGTGCCCCAGAGTGCACGGGACATGGCAGTGCCACGTCAGTTTGTTCTTTTACTCAAATGCATATGGAAGCTGGAGCTAACGCTGATCGTGAGTCACAGGATGAGACCAGGGGCCAACACCAGTGTCACTGTTACATGGCCATAGTTACACAGAGAAACCTTATGGCACGCGCCATTACACAGAGAAGACTGCACTCCACGGCAGTCACTAAAAAGAAGCGAAAGCAAAAGTTGAGACATGATTAGGCTGAAAGCTCACTGCAGCCGTGTGCTCACTTTCCTAGTCTAGACTTTGTTTTTTACAGACCACAGCTGCATGAGTCTGTGTTCTTGCTTCAGACTGGTGGCCACAGTAGATCTATGACAGAGCGAGTCTACAAAAGCGCAGTAATTATGCGCAGCAGCTGTTTTCTCAATCAGCTGAGCAATCACACAAACGTACACTGACACATTACACTGAAATGAAATGCTATAATGTACTTTATAATAATGTTAACAAATATGTTAAAATATCATTTAAAATTGAGTATAAATGAGCAGTTGCTTGGTATTTTGGCATGTGTGTGCGCCTGAGCATTGTGTTGTGTGTACGTTCCAGTATCAGTGTTGGCCTTGTGGACTCCGGTGTCAAAGCGCAATTTTTGTTCCGGCATCGTTTGATTTACAAATTAAGTATAAATATGACCAAAAGGATTTTTTTGCACAGCCTATTTGTGTCTCCTTATCAAACTTAAATTGTTGTACATTTCTTATTAACAGAAATTGAAAAAAAAGTAGATTATAAAACTATGACATAGGACTGACATCAGTTTTATTTGTATGTCCCAGTATCACAACAAAATTTGCCTCAAAGGCTTCACAAACAGATAATCAAACAGAAACACACAATCAATACAAACAATAACTACACTAAACTAAACAGACCCAGGACACTCCTGTCCTTAGACCCTCCTCTCAAGGAAAAACTCCTGAAAAAAACTCAGCTATGGGAAAAAAAGCAGAAACCTTATGGAGCCAATATTGAAGGAGAGATCCTCTCCCAGGATGGACAGGCAACATGTGTCAGGAGTTAGTCCATTAGCTCATCTATAGGACCATAGTTCAATCTGTAAGGATTCATCCAGACAGGGGAGTGGGGGTGAGGTAGGGGTCCAGAAAATCCAGGATATTAGCAAGCAATGTCTCTTAAAGAAGCAGCTTGTCATAAATCCACACCTCAGTAATATATAATGGGCCTAATATAAGTCAAGTCTAAAAATATCAGTGAGGAAAGTCACATCCTCAGTAAAGACTCTGATCTCCATGGAAACACTCCGGGGGAGGGGCCACTGAAACTTCAGATAAACTTTAACTGTTGTTAGCCACTTAACTTTGCTTTAGCTCACTGCTAACAACAAGCTACTTTCTGAACGATGGTAAACGAAGCAAACAGCTGCAATCAGGGCTTAATTTGTAAATCAAACGATGCCGGAACAAAAATTGCGCTTTGACACTGAAGTCCACAAGGCCAACACTGATATCGGAACGTACACACAACACAATGCTTAGGCGCACACACATGCCAAAATTCCAAGCAACTGCTCATTTATACTCAATTTTAAATGATATTTTAACATAATTAACATTATTATACATTATAGTTTTTCATTTCAGTGTAATGTGTCAGTGTACATTTGTGTGATTGCTCAGCTGATTGAGAAAACAGCTGCTGCGCATAATTACTGCGCTTTTTAGTGACTGCCGTGGAGCGTGGTCTTCTCTGCGTAATGGCGTTTCACAGCTCCAGGCTCTGTGACCCTCAGCGCGTTAGCTCAAGCTTACAGATGCTTTTAAACAAACAAAAAAGAACAAACTGCTGTGGATCTATGTCCCGTGTGCACAGGGGGTATAATGGAGGAATAAAAAGCGCACATCGAGGTTGCCTGGTGCAAGGTTTCTCTGCGTAACTATGGCCATGTAACAGTGACACTGGCGTTGGCCCCGGGTCTCATCCTGTGACCCATGATCAGCGTTAGCTCCTGCTTCTATATGCATTTGAGTAAAAGAACAAACTGACGTGGCACTGCCATGTCCCGTGCGCTCTCGGGCACAGTGGGGAAATAAAGCGGCATGTCCAAAGCACATCACGTAGGTCCACTCTGCGTAACCAAAGTCAGGACAAACCTCAACAGATTTACTGTCTTCTGGCTGTTAGCAAACACATCACTGTTGACTTAAAGAGCAGCAGTCAGCTGTAGCTCCACTCGCGTTTGTAAAAACACACAGCCTACTATGGCTCTGTGCAGCTCTGTGCAGCTCTGTAGATGCAGCAGGGATTGGGCGGGGTCGGGGGACATCTCAAGGTACGCACAGTGCGTACTGCTGTACACCTGCAGACACCACTGGTGTCTGAAGTGTGGCTTTTATGTTTAAAACATATGCATTTCTGTGTAATTACACCTCCAACCTTCAACACAGATTTAGGAGGTCAAAAGAGTAAAATGTAGTCAACACTTTGTTCTGATTGTGTCTGAGTTACCGGATCCAAGCAAACAGTTGCTGGATCAGACTGCGTTAAAATAAAGGAGTTTCCGGATACTGTTCCGGCAAAATCCGGCTCAAATTAAGCCCTGTTTATTCTGCAACTAAGTCTGCAAATAAAAAAAATAATAAATCATAATTGTGAACATAAAATTGTGAATCGAATCAAATCCTGACTTCAGTGCATTGTTACATCCCTATTTATGTATGAATGTGTTAGTGTGATTGTGTGGCTGATGGTGGTAACATGAAAAGCACTAATCAAAGCTATTTGTGGTTATTATTTAATAAATAATACATTTTTCTGAGTTACTTTATTCCTTGGTTTAGATCTGGGTTAGTCCTGGTTTAGGCTGATTTTAGTTCATTAAAGATAGTTCTTGAGGAGAGAGTACTTGGTGTAAAACGTTTAAGAGCCATTGGAACAAAACATTTTACTCTAGTCTAATCCAAAAAAATATTTTTTTGGTTTACAGTAGCATTAAAAGTAATAGTAATCACTGCAGTAGAATATTGTATAAATAGCAATAAGAGCATTGGTTGTAGTATAATAATAATAGTTAAAATAGTATAGTAGTATAATATTATTATTATACTTGAGAAGCTTCACACTCATGTAAACAATAAATATTGTGTATGCAGTTAAAGTGTGATGTAAACAAAAGGTAAACAATACAATGGTTTCTGTCTTATACCAGTGCTTCCCAAAGTGGGGTCAGGGGCCCCCTGGGCATCTGCGAAGGAACTACAGGGGGGCCCCAGAGGCTGTCTATATTTCAATTTCAATTTATTATTATTTCAGACACATGGTTTTGGTTCATAAAAACAAAACATACAAAACTATAAAACGTCAATGAAAATATTCAGTACCTAAAAACATTTGAAATTAATTACAGTTGTATACTTGTTTTAAAATATTACTTTAAAACAACTTTTAGTCAATAATCAGTGTTTTTGTAATGTTTTTATAAAAAAAAAAAAAAACATATGGAGAAAAACATGGCAGAGTCTTTTGAATAGAGGTAAGTTTTATCATTGGGGGTCCGCGAGGGATTTTTGGAAATTTAAGGGGCCACGACAGTCCTGACTTTGGGTATGGCTGTCTTATACTATAGTTTTTATAATGAACTGTCAGTAACACAGGTATAGATCCTCACCAGAATGGAGCTCTGACTAAAACAGTTCATCTCTGGGAGCTGTTGTGTTTCCTGCAGGAGTCATGTGGTGGGTGGTGGTGAGTTTGGTTCTGTCCTGGAGCTCTCAGACCTCAGCTGTAGCTGCTCCTGCTGTTCCTGTGAGCTGTAGAGATGAGAACAACAATGCTGTCGACTGGTGAGTTCCTGTAAATACAATTGTAATTGCGTGCGTGCGTGTGTACATAGGGTGTGTGTGTAGTGTTGACAATGATGAAACCAAAATAAAAAAAGTGGTTGGGATGCAGCCTGATGCCTGAAGGCTGATGTTACCCCACAGAGGCGTGACATCAGGCAGTGCAACTGCACTGGGGCCCAGGCAAGTTTAGGGGCCCATTAGAGTGGACCCTTGTTCATCCGTGGTCAAGTTTGTGTTTAAAATATTCAAAATATCTAGGAGCAGCACTAACGTTGTAACAGAACAGAGTTTTTAACATAAATTTAATGTTAAATGCTGTTAAATGTGTAAACTCATAACAAAAAACAAAAATCATGTTTGTTTTCTTAGTCTAAATACACAACTTGTAATAAAAAAAACAAAAAATATAATTTCACAAAGTTGACCCTAAATATTAATGAACAAGCACCTGTTTTTTGTTTCAAATTTGAAATCAGCAAAACAGCAACGTTTTATAAATTAAAATTGCTCAATGCATGAACCTTAAGTGCTGAATGTGCTTCATAACTTTAGGGCCCATTCTGAAATCCTGCACTGGGGCCCCACATTACACCCGGGGGTCCACTAGTGGATCCCTGAAAGCTCCCAGCCAGCGGCAGCTCAATACAAGCAACAAAACATTAGTACAGTTTAAATACTAATGTTAAACAGAAGGGGCCCGAAACAATCTGCTGCTGACAAATATTTTGGTTCAGAAAAAAACTCAGCTTTGTTCTGTGGTTCTGTAAACGAGGAACAGAATAAAATCATGTGTACAAATAAATTACTGAAAATCCTTTCTATGAAACAGACACTTGCTCTGAGAGGAGTTTGAAAGTTGGTGAAGCTGAAGAAGTTCTTACTGAACACATCAGCTGTTTCCATTGGGGCTGCAGTATGGGACGCTTCAGTACGGGACACTTCAGTATGGGCCTTGCCCCAAACCCTGCTGGTGTTGGGTCCAGGAGGCGTCTGTTACAGAAAAACTGATATCACACAGGAACAAAAGCTGTGTTAATAAATGAGATAAAACATGAAGGAGGGGCCAGTGTTTAATAAAGAGAGGAGAATAAATCCTGGGCTGGTTTACTAAAATATTAATGTTGACTTGGAAAGTTTTATTTTGCTCATTCTTTGTTCAATGTTCTTGTTTGTGTTGTATTCTTTAAGGTACATTTTGTATAAAGCTCCTCAAATTCACTATTCATTTACTGGTCTGGAGTACATCTACATGGATCCTACTGCAGGGTGGAGGACAGGCAGCAAGAACATCAACAACCCCAACGGAGTCCTGGCCAACACTCTCAGGCCCATGCTGGGCTCTGTCAGGAACATGGTACAAACACAACAGTTTTACACACACTGTCAGAAAACCTGCTTAACTCCTCCACAAGTTACAATGTGACCATCACAAATATGAATTATCCACTTACAGTGGGGCAAAAAAAAGTTTTTGGATAACCACTAATTGTGCAGGTTTTCCCACTTTAAGGTTTGAGAGAGGTCTGTGAGAGACAGAATCTGAAAAAAGGGAATCACATTGTATGATTTTTAAGCAATTTATTTGTAAATTCTTGGGGAAGATAAGTATTTGGACAATAAAAAAGTTCAACTCAGTACTTTATGTAACCTCAGTTGGCAATTACAGAGGTCAAACATTTCCTGTAGTTCTAGACCAGGTTTGCGCACACTGTAGCAGGTATTTTGGCCCATGCCTCCATGCAGATCTTCTCTAGAGCTGTCTTGTTTTGGGGCTGTCGCTGGGAAACACGGACTTACAACTCCCTCCACAGATTTTCTATAAGGTTGAAGTCTGGAGAATGGCTCGACCACTCCAGGACCTTGAAATGCTTCTTACAGAGCCACTCCTTAGTTGCCCTAGCGGTGTGTTTGGGATCATTGTCATGCTGGAAGACCCAGCCATGTTCCATCTTCAATACCCTTACTGAGGGAAGGGGTTTTTTGCCCAAAATCTCACGATACATGACTCCATTCATCCTTTCCTTAATACAAATCAGTCGCCCTATCCTCTTTGCAGAAAAGCAGCCCCAAAGCATGATGTTTCTGCCTCCATGCTTCACAGTGGGCATGGTGTTCTTGGGATGCCACTCATCATTCTTCCCCCTCCAAACATGGCGAGTGGAGTTTATACCAAATAGTTCTATTTTGGTCTCATCTGACCACATGACATTCTCCCAGTCCTCCTCTGGATCATTCAGATGGTCACTGGCAAACTTTAGATGGGCCTGCACATGTACTGGCTTTAGCAGGGAGACCTTTCGGGTGCTGCAGGATTTGAATCCATGACGTTGTAGTGTGTTGCTAACTGGGAACCTTTGTGATTGTGGTCCCAGCTCTCTTCAGGTCATTACCCAGGTCCCCCCGTGTAGTTCTGGGCTGAGCCCTAACCGTTCACAAGATCATTGATACCCCATGAGGTGAGGTCTTTCATGGAGCCCCAGGTTGAGGGAGATTGTCAGTGATCTTGTATTTCTTCCATTTTTTAATAATAGTTCCAATAGTTGATCGCTTCTCACCAAGCTGCTTGCCTATTGTAGAGTAGCTCATTCCAGCCCTGTGCAGGTCTACAATTTTGTCCCTGGTGTCCTTAGACAGCTCTCTGGTCTTGGTCATGGTTGTAGAGGTTGTAGTCTGTCTGTCTGAGGGTGTAGACAGGTGTCTTTTATACAGATACTGAGATCAAACAGGTTCCACTAACACAGGTAACGAGTGGAGGATAGAAGAGCTCCTTAAAGAAAAGTAATAGGTTTGTGCGAGCCAGAATTCTTGCTGGTTGGTTGGTGTCCAAATATTTATTTTCCACAAGAATATACAAATAAATTGCTTAAAAATCATACAATGTGATTTTTTTTCAGATTGTCTCTACCAGGTGAAGTGTACCTATGATGAAAATTACAGACCTCTCTCAAACCTTAAAGTGGGAAAACTCACACAATCGGTGGCTGTCCAAATACTTTTTTGCCCCACTGTAGCAGAATTAATAAAGCGCTCTTGATATTAGCACAGTTTATTTGGGATAAAAATGCATTCATTACTTAAATCCTAGGATTCATATAAAAGGGTTTTGTCAGTGACAGACTTCTTGTTGTGTTGTAGCATCATTTTACTGAGAACTGGACCTAAGAACAAAGATCAGTGGGATTAGACTCCGCCCACACAGAGATGGGGCAGGCGATAAACTCTCACTGAGCAGTGGTGAGGAGGCGGGGCTTATGCTTCTTCTTCTCTGTTTCAGCCGAAAACCTTTGGTTTCCTCAGCTACAGCGACCAACCTCCAGGAAGCAGCGCCAACGAGAAGTTTGGTCACAGCAAAGGTCAGGGTCACACACCTGGGGTCAAAGGTCAGAGTTACACACCTGGGGTCAAAGGTCAGAGTTACACACCTGGGGTCAAAGGTCAGGGTCACACACCTGGGGTCAAAGGTCAGGTTTAAACACCTGGATGGAGCAGCAGTAGAGTTTTACAGCCAACATCAGATCTGCTTCATAAAAGTAGGCTGTAGCATAAAAGAGGCGGCAGTAGCTCAGTTGGTAGGGGCCATCGCCCACTAACCTGAGGGTTGGTATTTCAAGCCCCGCTGCTGGCATTGCATACTGTTGCTGTGTCCTTGGGCAAGACATTTTGCCAGTGCCAGCCACACTTCTGTCACTGAGTGTGACTGAGGAGTGAATAATGCACCAAACCTTTGTTTGTTACCAGAACCAGCTCTCTCCTGTCCAACCACAGTCAAGCACTTAGCCCCTCCCCTTTCCATTATCTTGTGTGTGTGTGTGTTTTTGAATTTGTTGTTGCCCTTCAGAGCTAACGGATACATTTCTGAGACCTGAGCGTTTTCAGCTCTGGAGATGGGTAGCGCCTCAGCATACAGGATTACTCAGAACAGAATACTACTGCAGGTCTGTTTCTGAGGAGGAGACCACATTAGAGCAGGGTTAAAGAGAGGGACAGGGAGATTTACCTTGGAAACTCTATTAATAGCCTCTTATTTTTACTAAATTTGTAAATATTTATTGGACCTCTTTGGGGCACCTGTTGTTACTTTTTCACAGTCCACATTTTCTCTTTTAGATAATTGTTAATTTTAGTCGCAATTCAAAACTTTCATTTCATGTCCCTTACCCTCAGACTGACAGAGCTGGCAGTAACACTGAATGAACACAAATGACTTCTTATTCCTTGATGAGTCTCTTTGCTTATGCAGTGCTCCATAGCAGCTCCCTGTGTTGTGAGATTTTGAGTTTGTTTCCAGTTCCTCTCTGCTCCACCAGAGGGAGTATGACTGTATTTCTCTGTGCAGGTGTGGTTCTTGGAGACAGTGGGACTCAGACGGCTCTGTGGCTCACTCACAGCACTCCTCAGTTTCCCTTCAGGAGAGACCAGAATAACTTTTGGCCTCCCACTGGTAACAGTAACGCTCAGACCTTCATGTGTGTGAGTCTGGAGTTCTCTGACCTCAAGACTGTAGGTAAGGAAGGATTTTCAAAACATCTGACTTTATCTTATGAATATCATACTGAGCTTTGCAATGGCAGATTTATATTTTTCCTGCTCTCACTTGTGTGTCTCTAACACAATTCAGCAGTAAGCCTAAATCCTTCTGAAAAACATGCGCAGGGTCAGGATGTAGCGTCCAAGCTCCATTTAATGAGAGAAATAGATGTCTTCAGAACAGAGTAAAACTGTAAATAAAAAGAGAATCTACTCTTAGTAGTGCAAAATAAGTCTTAAGTTAGCTTAATCAAAATGAAAGGGAGTCTACAGGTATCACAGTCTACCGATGAACACACTAACACATATTCACATTAACATTAGCAAAATACACATTTTCAATCATCATATGACACAAATGCGGTATTAATATTGCACATCACATTAATATAAAACAACTTACAGACTGTGATGTCAAAAGCGAAGAACAAAAAAAAAACAGATGGCAGTGGATAAACTTCTGCTCATGTGCTTGTCAGATAGCAAAAAACAAAATGGCTGACTTCCTGTCAAAACTTCCTGTTTCTAATTAGGCCTTCAAAATAAAAGATAGAAAAATATACTTAAATAATCTGACACAAAAATAAATATTCTGAACATATTTAAGGGCAAAACACTCCCCGCCTGGTATCTGTAAAGATGCCATATAAAAACCTAAACCATGAACTAAACATTCAGTCCTTTGTTTTTTAGGAGAAGAATGACTTCTGTGATAGGCCGAAGAAATGTCTTTGCGGATCCACCTTTGGTTGTCTTGATCTCAATCTTCCGGACCTTTCCATCACGACCAGGAAAGGTTTTGGTCACCAGAGCCATAGGCCAGTCGTTACGGCACGTTTGACTGTCTTTGAGCAGAATGATATCACCTTCTTCAATATTGGGACTTGACTCGTGCCATTTATGGCGTATTTGCAATGTATGCAGATATTCGCATTTCCAACAACTCCAGAACTGGTCAGCAAGCCTTTGCACTTGACGCTACTGTTGTTTGAACAGGTCTTTGTCAGTGAATTTCCCAGGTGGAGGTGGAACACTCTGTTTTCGGGTGAGAAGCATTGCTGGGGTGAGTATTTGAGGAACTTCTGGATCAGAAGAAACGGAAACCAAGGGTCTGGAGTTGATAATGGATGTTTTTTCTGCCATAAGAGTGCACAGGACTTCATGAGACAAGCTTGATGAGTGAGTGCGCATTAACATGGAATCCAAAATCCTCCTTGCAACTCCGATCATGCGTTCCCACGCACCGCCCATATGCGAAGAGTGTGGTGGGTTGAAGTGCCATGAACACCCTTGATCATTTGTGTACGATTGAACATCTGACTCCTTCAGCACTTTATGAAACTCCAACTCTTTACAAGCGCCGACGAAGTTGGTTCCACAGTCTGAGTGAAGCTGTTCGGAGGGACCACGGATAGCAAAGAATCTTCTCAAGGAGTTTACAAAGGAAGAAGTGTCCATGGACTCGATTACCTCTATGTGGACTGCACGAGTGCTCAAACACATGATGAGAACGGCCCAGCGCTTGTTTTGTACAACACCTCCTCTAGTTCGCCTGGCTGTCACAAACCAGGGGCCGAAGACGTCCACACCAGTGTACGTGAAAGGGGGTGAAGCACTCAACCGCTCTTGAGGAAGGTCTGACATTTTTTGTATCTCTCTCTTACAGCGAAGTTTCCGACAAATGACACACTCATAAAGAATGCTGCTTGTGCGTCTTTTGCCACCAATCAACCAAATGCCAGCTGCTCGTACCGCACCTTCGGTAAAGGTACCTCCTTGATGCTCAACCTTATGGTGGTAGTGTCTTATGAGCAACGTAGAGATGTGATGTCTGCCTGGCAAAAGGATTGGATGCTTTTCTTGATCACTGAGATCAGCTTGCTTCAGCCTGCCTCCGATCCTTAGCAATCCATCTGGACAAATGACAGGATTAAGTTTGCACAGCGGGCTTTTCTTAGGTATATCAGCTCCTTTTGAGAGGACAGTGAACTCTTCAGGAAAGCAGGTCCTTTGTACAGCACGAAGAATCACTCTGGTTGCCTGTGACAGTCCATCTGCTGTGGGAGATTTTCCACACTGATGCCAGCCAGCACTATTTGGTTACATCTTTATTTGTTGACTTGAAGGAACGAGCTACATGAATAAGCTTTGCAATAGCTTTCCGTAGTGACTTCCAACTAGAAAATCTTGCAAACCTCTCAGGATTGAGTGACTGATCGTTGCAGCTGGTAACTCAACTTGTCACTTGTGGTCTAATGTCCACGTCTGATTCTGGATCAACAAGCTCATAGGTTTGCTCTAGGTCACTTACTGTTTGTGGCTTGAACAGGAATGCTGGACCTGTGAACCAGTTTGTCTTGGGGAGGAGAGAGGCTTGAACGGATCTGGATGCATGGTCGGCTGGGTTATGCTCCGTGGGCACATATCGCCACTGCTTCGGCTCCGTGGACTGGCGAATCCGTTGCACCCTGTTGTGGACATAAACATAAAATCTTTTGGACTGGTTATGTATATATCCAAGCACCACTTTACTGTCGCAATAAAAGGTGACAGCGTGAGGTCAAGCTCTTGAACAATGAGTTCTGCCATTTCCACGGCTAGCACTGCTGCGCAAAGTTCCAATCTTGGGATGGTGGGCTCGTTTGGAGGGGCAAGTCTGGCTTTTCCTAAAATGAAACCCACATGAACTCTGTCATCATGGTCTGTAATTTTGACGTACGCCACTGCACCAATAGCTTTAGTGGATGCATCAGAAAATATGCATATTCCTTTTTTCTTTGCTTTTGAAGGAGATGTTGTGGTGTAAGCATGAGAAATGTGAAGTTCCTGCAGTTCCTGAAGTGGATCTCTCCATGTTTGCCACACGTTATGTTTGTCTCGAGACAGTGGGGCATCTCATTCCATTCCATCCAGCGTCAGTTCTCGTAACAAAGATTTTCCTTGTATGGTCACAGGAGCAAAAACCCAAGCGGATCGAAGAGACTGTTTATTGTAGAGAGAACTTCTCGACGTGTGAATGGTTTGTCACTGATGGATACTTGAAATGTAAAGGTATCCATTATGACTTCCCAGCTCAGACCAAGACTTCGCTGTGTGGGCACAGTTTCCGCTCCCATGTAAAGATCTTTGACATCTTTAGCATGGTCTACAGCTGGAAAGGCTTGCAAAACTTCAATGCTGTTGGACGTGATCTTATGAAGTCTCAGGTTTGACTCAGAGAGTGATGCTTGAGTTCTTTGCAGCAAGGTTACAGCGTCTTGCTCAGAGGGAGTGGAGATGAGTCCGTCATCTACATAGAACTCGCGCTCCACAAAGTGCTTTGTGTCTGATCCGTATTCCTTTTCTCCACTGTTAGCTGCTCTTCTGAGACAGTATGTGGCCACAGGCTGGAGAAGGGCTGTTGCCAAATACATGGACCCTCATCCTGTAGTCAACAATGTCCTTGTCGGGATCGTTATCTCGAAACCAGAGGAAACGTAAGTAGTCTCTATGGCCCTCTCTTACAATGAAACAATGAAACATCTGTTCAATGTCCGCCATAGCAGCAATCCTTTCTCTCCTAAATCGAATGAGAACACCAAGAACGCTGTTATTCAGGTCCGGTCCAGTTAGCAGGACGTTGTTGAGTGAAATGCCGTTGCATTGGGCACTGGAATCAAACACGACTCTAATTTGTTCTGGTTTTCTGGGATGATATACACCGAATGATGACAAATATCAGCACTTGTGTCCTTCTGGCAGAGGGGGCGCTATTTCTGCGTGATTGTTGTCAAAGATCTTCTGCATGAAAGCAACAAACTGTTCTTTCATCTTTGGCTTGCGATGAAGCATGCGTAGCAGTGAAGAGAGACGTGTCATAGCTTGGTCTCTGTTGTTCGGTAAAGGAGGCCTGGGAGACTTGAAAGGAAGTGGGGTGACCCAACTGTTGGTCTCATCCTGGAAAACTTGTTCATCCATTAGTTTGATAAACTGTTCATCCGCTATGGAAAAGGCACGTTTGTCATCAGTTGCCGTTCTAGCAAAAACAGTGAGACCGAGAGAGTCAGTGTCCATGTCTGAGTGGCCATTTTTGAGTCCGTTGATGTGGCTTGGACTGATTACTTGGCTGAGATGAACATGGCTCGTGCATGGCCGAAAAAGAGTTGGTCTACCATCTTTCAGTATGTTTGTTTTGTAACTGTGGACCGTGGGCTTGTGAACTTTTCCTTCCTTCTTTTCCTTCTTTGTGCAAAAGGCGTATCACCAGGGCCATTAATCTGCTGTCTTACTTTATGTGCTCGTAGTATGTCTCGGCCAAGAAGAAGAAGAATCTGGGCTTCATTGTCAAGGGGTGGAATGTCCTTAGCAAGATCTCTGAGATGGGGGTGGTGGAAAGCAGCCTCTGGTGTGGGTATTTCCTCGCGATTGTCCGGTAAGTCCTCACATGCAATAAGTTCTGGAAGCGAAAGGCTGATACCACCCTTAACTGCTTCGATCTGGAATCTCGTTGCTCTTCTGCCAGATGTTATGGTCAGACCAGCACATGTTTTCAAAGTGTATGGATATGTGGCAGCTTTGATCTTGAAAACATCAAAAAACTGTGACCTGGCTAAAGACTTATTGCTCTGATCGTCGAGCATCGCATACATTTTGACAGCATTTTGTGGACAGTCCTTTGGATAGACTTTGACGAGACAGATCTTCGAGCAAGATTTTGATTTGAGAGGATCTCCACAAAGTGCACAGAGGGCTGACAACGGAAGTAGTAATTGTGCCATTATCTTGTGAGGGATTTGACTCTTTGTCTGCCCATTTAGGTGGGCCAGGATGGAGTGCTGTTATGTGACTTTCGCTGTCACACTCATCACATTTCGGAGTGATTTTGCAATCGCGAGCAAGGTGAGAAGAAGATGAACAACATTTGAAACAGATGCCTTGTTCCTTTAAGTAAGCTTTTCTTTCTTCGAGTGTCTTTAGTCTGAAGCCTCAGCACTTTTTTAGTGGATGGGGCTCATTGTGGATAGGGCACTGTTTTGTTACATCACCTTTGGATGCTATGTCAGTTTGACTTTTATCGTTTGTGACTTTGGTTTTGTGCACTGAAATTGTATTTCTTGGATTGACACGCTTCTGTGTAACCAGTTCTGTATGAATGTTATTACCTGAACATGAGAAACTGGGATCATTTCGTGTTTTGGCCTGGTAGCAGATGAAAGAGGTGAAGTAGGAGAATGGTGGGTAAATGACCTGGTAAGTTTCTTTGTACTTAGATCCCTGATTGAGCCATTTTTCCTGCAGGCTGTATGGCAACTTCTCTACGATTGGTTTTATGCCACGTGCAGTGTCCAGATATGCCAAGCCTGACAAGTAGCTGTCTTCTTTTGCGGAGAGTAGCTCACTTAAAAGATCTCCAAGCTCTCTCAACTTGTAATTATCCTTATTTGAAATCTTTGGAAAGTTATCGAGCTTAGTGAAGAGTGCACTTTCGATTACTTCTGGGGCACCGTAACAATCATCAAGCCTTTCCCATGCTGTTTGTAAAGCGGCTGCTGGATTAGCTAGGTTGACTGCTCTTAAACGTTTGACATGCTCACCTGATTCTTTTCCCAGCCATTTTGAGAGCAAATCCAACTGTTCACTTGCTGATAAATTCAAGTCTCTGATTGTATTGAAGAATGAGGATTTCCATGCTCTGTACGTTTCGGGTTGGTCATCAAAATGTGATAGGCCAGCACTAACGAGTTCTTTGCGTGCTAGGTACTTTGCCATGTCCATTATTGTTGAAGATTCTGCATGGCCTGTGTGAGACGTGTCAGCGTAGTATGGGAAGCTTGACTTGGGGTTAAGCTCTGATTTTAAATTGCTTCGAAGTGGATTCTGGGTGTTTGGCTGTGATGGATGATAGTTGAGCGCCATCTGATGAGCATGAGGGGAAACTGGGCTTTGTGGATTTTGCAATGAAGCAGACCAAGAGTCTTTCAGAACATAGTCTTCTGCTTTGAAAACATGTTGCGTTGGGGGATTGGGCTGAGGCTCAATACAATGGCGTGGTGTGTCTTGAAAATAGACTGGAAGAGGGCGTTCATCAAGGTGAGTATTTTGTTGTTCTATGTAGTTGCTTACACGTTCATGTGTGTTTTGGGGAGTAATAGGAAAACGTCTCCTACTACGGGCTTCTCCGTCCTCTAGCTCTGCTGTTGCTTCCAATGCTTCAGCTTCAGCGTTTGCGGCTGCAGCCTCTCCTTCATAATTTAAAGCTTCGAGATTAGCTTTCAGCTTTGCTTTTTCTACTTGATTTTTCTCTTTCTGCAAATGCTGCGCGCACACGGGCCGCTTCTGCTAGGGCTCTTGCTTTTGCTGCTGCAGCACTCATAGATGAACGACTTGTGGTTGAGCTCTTGAGGCTTTTAACTGATCCACCATCTTGGAACGACTGTGAGTTACTGTTATCCATGTTTTGTTATTTGCTGTGTTGTCGTATTTTTGTTATCCAGCTGCGTAATGTCTTGTGACTGTGTTTATACAGTCTTTTTACTTTCCTGCTCTCACTTGTGTGTATCTAACACAATTCAGCAGTAAACCTAACTCCTTCTGAAAAACATGCGCAGGGTCAGGATGTAGTCTACAGGAGTCTACAGGTATCACAGTCTACCGATGAACACACTAACACATATTCACATTAACATTAGCAAAATACACATTTTCAATCATCATACGACACAAATGCGGTATTATTATTGCACATCACATTAATATAAAACAACTTACAGACTGTGATGTCAAAAGCGAAGAACAAAAAAAAAAACAGATGGCAGTGGATAAACTTCTGCTCATGTGCTTGTCAGATAGCAAAAAACAAAATGGCTGACTTCCTGTCAAAACTTCCTGTTTCGAATTAGGCCTTCAAAATAAAAGATAGAAAAATATACTTAAATAATCTGACACAAAAATAAATATTCTGAACATATTTAAGGGCAAAACAATATTGGTTTGGCAGGAGCAATAACAGGATGTTATATGGCAAATGTACGAAATATACTGTATATAGTCTGTCCACTGAAGGCTCTGTCAGTTTCACTTTTTTTTCCTTTTTTTTTTTTTTTTTTTAGGGGAACATCTGCAGCGCATCCAAGCATTTCCATTTGACTACGACCTTACCATTGATTTCCTTTACATTACCATTGATTCCCGTAAAATTAAAGAGCTGAGAGATGCAGCCAACTGGGTGCCATCTGATTCTGATTCTCTGGAAGAATTCAAAACCCTGACGACCAAAGGCAAGCAGCAGCTGAGAATCATGGCCAAACAATTCATTCCACAACTGAAAAAAACCGCTGGCGTTAAGACGACAAAAGACTTGACACTGGAGGAAATAAAGAGTAGGTTAACATTCAAATAATACAGTCCAGTCTGTCTTTAAATTTAAGGCTAAATCAGGTGTTTGTCTCTGTGTTTGTTTAGAAGGAGACCTGTACGTGCAGCTGGCTCGTAAACTCAAAAGTGAAGTGCACGCCAAGGTCTGGGGCTGTCAGAGGGACAAAGATAAAAGCTACTGTGAAGTTAACGAACCCAGAGTGATGAACGTGATAGATATCACGCTGGGGGAGTGGTCCTGGACAAAAGACCACTCCAAATGGGCCGTGACCACTGCAGACAACATCTACTGGACCTGCATCTGTGACATGAACCGAGCTCGTTCACAGTACGAGCGCCGGGGAGGAGCTCTGTGCATCCAAAACTATCAGATTAACATGATCTTTAGAGGATTTGTGAAGCACATTTTGGAGTGTAACCAGAGTCCCTATAGTTCAGGCGATTGTGATTCAGAGTAACAAGAGTCTTTCTGACAGGGTTTAGGAGAAAAGGCAGCTGTAAACTTACTACAATTGATTAAAATGAGCAAAAATCAAAAAAATCAAAAGGTAAATTAATACTAGGCCCACATGACAGAGAGCTTTCACTGGCTCCATTTACCGCTGTAGGGTCAAGCACCACCTCACAAAATATTTAATTTTAAAGAACTTTCTATAATGAGCTAAGATGAGTCTAAACCTGGACTAACCCAGGCCTAAACCAGGACTTCGGTGGTCTCTCCTGTGGTGTAACTTTACAGCGAGTCTGTTAGTGCCATCTGTGGGTTTGGGGTGTAACTGCAGATATGAATCATATAAACTCAGTGTGAGTGAGCTTTAATGTTGTGAGGGGCTCTGTGGTTTGTTATGGGATCAGACTGAGGGTCACTTTTAATATTGTACTATATTTTAATATGTGATGGGAATTATACAGTTTGATGTGATAGTAAAGAAACATTAACAATAATTTTTATTTAATATTCTGTATTAATGATTTTCAACTGGTGGGATTGGACCAAAAAGTGGGACGCAGGGAGGTTGTGCTTATGTGAAGCTTAAACATTTACTGCTGCAAAGATGTGTTCAAAAATCTACAAATAAACCTGATTTTATAAAAAAAAGTTGTTTTATTTCTCCACATTCAGTTTACCTAAAATCAGAAATGAAAATCCCTTTATGAAGCAAAACAACAAGAGAAAAACTATAAAAAAAAAAAAAAAACAACGAACAAAAACAAGAACTCTGAGATATGAGGAAGAGTGTAGGTCTGGGAAAGATATTTGGAAAAATGAAACTTCAATTTACAACTTTCTGTGGGTTGAAGTGAGTCTGGACTTAAAGCTGCTATGAGCAGTAAATATTTTTTATATTTCAAATGAGCCACATATGTCCCAGATGTGAGGTAAACATGTTTAACAATGGTACAGAAGAGAGTGAATGATTAAAGTGAAGGTTGATGATAAACCTGTGTTTATGCAGAATCAACACTGCTTTAATCCCACACCAAGCCTCTTCCTCTGTGTTTTGTAAGTAATAACTAGGGTTTATTACTTTTTGGATGGATCAAATCTGTTTTATTTATTTGTGTAATGTTTGTTTTGCACCAGGTCCAGGTGGATTAATGTTGACTCAGCAGAACTTTGAGTCCTCTGAACCAAAGATCAGAACCAAAGGCCAGAGCCAAGGGACTTCCGGTTTAGCGGCGTGAGAGATGGCAGCATAAAATTGAGCTCTTGCCTGCTAAAGTCAATTCACACCCCACAAAATAAAGAGAAACAAAATTCAGTAATAAAAAAGTGGGATGAGTGGGGGAGATAATCTTGGAAGATGACAAACACCTCAGTGTATGTGGATGAGATCTCTTCCTTTAAAGACTGGTGTGACCGCCACTACCTCATCTTCAATGTGAAGAAAACTAAAGAGGTAATTTTCGACCCAAGAGAAGTGAGGAAACATGAGCCTATTATTATCAACAACAGCTGCATTGACATTGTCACTTCTTTTAAATATCTGGGAGTGTACGTGGACTGTCAGCTAAACTGGGGTGCACACATCCACTTTCTCTGTGGCCGTCTGGCCCAAAGACTGCACTTTCTTCGCAGATTGAGGCTCTTTGGTGTCAGCACCAGAATAATGTGGACTTTTAACACAGCAGTGCTTGAGAACATCATCACATATGGCATTTCTGTCTGGTTTGGTCAACTGTCGACTGTTCAACACAAAACCAAACTCATTAACATGGTTAAAACAGCAATGAAGATCATGGGCGTGAAATTCCATCTTTACAGTTCATTTATGAGAGCTCCTGTAGCACGCTTGGCTTATAGAATTATCAATGACACTTCACACATTTTGTATTCTGAGTTTGAGCTGCTTCCCTCTGGGAGGCGCTACAGAGCAGCTAAACACAGAACCAATAGATTCAAAAATTCCTTTATTCCTACATCTATTTCTCTGCTGAACAAACAAAAACAGCAGCACTGATTTTGTCAATCTTTGTATTTATTATGTATTTATGTGCACTACTATTTTTATCATTTATCTTAACATTTGTTCTATGTCTTATGTCTTTTATGTCTATTGTATTTGTTATGTGACATTGGCTGCTGCATTGCACTTTAGCCCAAAACGAATTTCCCTTTGGGACAATAAAGTCGATTCTGATTCTGATTCTGAACACGAAAACTCCAAAGCAAAGTAGAGAAAGACTTCGCAATGGAAAAAAACATCGCAGAAGAAGGTATGCTAAATGCTAATGCTGCATCATGGCATGAGGGGCTAATTGGCATAACAAGAGAAATACGTGAGCTGAAGCAAGAAATGAAAAACAAACTTATGTCATTTAAAGAAGAACTGCAGACCGACTTCGGGCAAGAATTCATCATATTTCAGGAACAAATCGATCACAAACTTTCGGACAACAGTAAATAGTTACAAGAGCAAAAGCAAACGTTAAAAGAGGCGCAAACGCGCATTGGGGAACTCGAGGACTGGAATATAGAGGTAAAAGAAACCCTGTTGACAGCCCTCAAAGAGCAGCAGAATTTAAAAAGAAAAGTTTATGGACCTGGAAGGGAGATTGCGAAGAAACATGCACATTTTCAGGGGTACTGGAGGGCTCTGAGGGGGACTCAGTCCCTTGCTACGTGGAGGATGTGTTGCGGAGGAAACTGGCATTGCTGGCGAAGACCTTCCTAATGATTCAGCGCGCACATAGAGCAACTGTGGGGAGACCTGAACCCAAAGCAGTGCCTCGTTTGATTATTGTGAACTCCAGTTCAACACGAAGGAGATGATTCTTAAAAAGGGGACTCGAGGTTATGACAGTGGACAAAGAGTAGGAGGACACAATGGAGAGCCAGATCCGAGAGGTGTTCCTGTGGGAGCACAACCGGGAGCCGGCCACGCACAGCGGACCCAGTAGGAGAGCAAGAGAGAAACTTCAGGAATTTCTGAGATAAGGTGAAGGATCAATAAACTGGAGGGGGCTGTACACGGACCATAACAACAAAGGTGACACTGATTGAAGGGGAAAATAAGAGTTTGTTTAAAAAGGTTTTATTTTATTTATGGTCATTCTTAGTTTGGTATAAAATGGAATTAGTAGAATGTATTATCTTATCAAGAAGACCATTAAGTCTCACAATTTCTTTTAATTAATCTGGAGAGCCCTTTTGCAATTTGTCTTTTTGAAATCAATAGTCTGGCAAGAGAACATACATTTAAGTGGGACCTAAGTAGAACAAAAGGAGGACTCATGGAAGAGTCAATTCCCTCCTCCTCTTAGGACAGTGGTTCTCAACCTTGGGGTCCCGACCCCCACGGGGGTCGCGAGATAATTTTATGGGGTCGCCAAATAATTTGGAGGAACTACACAATTAAACCTAATATTAAATTACATATTAAAATAGCCTACAATATTTTTAAGCATATTATTTTCATAGCATTGTCTGTCCTTAATTAGTTTTTGCATTTATTCCTACTTTAAGTGAGATGAGTTGAATTATGTCCTTATGAGCCGTTCAGATGCGGAGCGGGAATACAATAGTACACAAATAAGATAAATTTTGGCGCGATTGCTCTGTGCTAGCCTGCAGCAGGAGCGGATTGCTAACTGTCACAGCTGCATAAAAGAAAATGGATTGTTGGCTTCAGAGAAAAGGTGTTCTTGCTAAAGATTTGGAGCAGCAGGAGGAGTCGCCAGGTAAATCAGCGGACAGCCTCCCAACAGCACCTCCCGAGAAGCGTAAGCCGGCACCCGGCCAGCAGACACGCAAGTCAGCAGGCTTCGCAAATATCAGCTGGAATTTTTGAAATACGGATTTACATTTACAATCAAAAACAACATCAAATATCCCCAATGTGTTATCTGCTCTGAAGTTCTGGCACACGAGAGCTTAAAACCAGCCAAACTTAAGAGACATTTAATGACAAAACATTGATAAGCCAATAGAATTTTTTCGGCGCCGGGAACAAGAACTACAATGTCAAAAAACTGTGTTGAGTGAGTATGCTACTGTCCCAGCTAAAGCTTTGGCAGCGTCATACGAAGTTTCATATCTGGTGGCTCAGTCAAAAAAAGCCCACACTATTGCAGAGAGCCTTATCCGTCCAACCGCAGTGGCAATGACCAGAGCTATGCACGGTGAGAAAATATCCAAATCTCTCCTGACAGTTCCTCTTTCCAATGAAACTGTTGCACACCGCATTCAGGACATAGCGAATGACATTAAAGACCAGCTCATTGAGAGAGTGAATAAAAGTGGAAGATTCTCGCTGCAGCTTGACGAGTGCACAGATGTGTCAGGTGTTGCGCAGCTGTTGACATTTGTTAGATACAGCTACAATGGGAAAATGCAGGAGGAGATGTTGTTTTGTTCTTCAATGGAGGGCACATGTACCGGGCGGGACATTTTTAACAAGATGAACAATGAGATGCAAAAAGTGGGACTTCGGTGGGAGGGATGTGTGTCTGTGTGCACAGATGGGGCTGGTGCTATGCAGTGTTGCGTGTATGCGTGTTGGAGGTAGCTCCCACGTTAGGTTCTTGCACTGCAGGATCCACAGAGAAGCGCTCGCAAGTAGATGTCTGGAGCCAGAACTTCGCAACGTATTTCAGACATCTGTTAAAATTGTTAACTTCATTAAATTCCAACCAGTACAGAGCAGACTTTTTGCCATGAAATGGGTTCAGAACACAAAGCACTTCTTTTTCATACAGATGTTAGATGGCTGTCCCATGGTAAAGTATTAACAAGACTAAAAACAGATTAAGACCGGGAGCTACTGGTATCCACAAAACCAATGATGCTCATGGAAAGGGAAACAAAAGTTGAAGAAAAACAAGGTCCAGGCACTCACTTCCACACTTGGAAAGATATAAAAGGCCTTTATTTCATGAGGGCTGGAGACCTTAAAACACACCAACGCGTGTCGGCTTGCGCCTTCTTCAGGGTGTGAACACAAAGACAAAGGGAAACACTAATTTATACTCACTGGCTGCAGGTGTGCAGCCAGGTGTATAAGGACTGTAGCTTTCCTCCTCTCTGACACAAGGGGCAGTAACCAGAAACTTTGAAACACAGAAACCATGGCCATCCAACCACACACAGAAACCAGTACCTAGATATTTGAAATAGAGGAAAAAATATATATATTGATATGACAATTATAAAAAGCATGAACAATCTAAGTCCTCATTTAAGCCTGGATAACTCATGGCCTTGAGAACATGGATCCAATAGGCTTCTCTTTCTCAAACAGTTAATCAAACATAAACACACAATCAAATCAAACAATAACTACACTACACTAGGCAGACCCAGGACACTCCTGTTCTTAGACCCTCCTTCTCAGTAAGGAAAAACTCCTAAAAAAACCCTTGTCTTGTCTCTCCTCTCTTCAGCTTCCATCTTCTGCGTCTTCTAAGTCTATGTTTTTTCCTTTCTTCTCGACTCATTTTTGTTGCGTTGGGTTTACTTTGCCGGTGATATCTTTTCACGATAAGTCGCTTAAACTTTTGTTTGATAGTTTCAAGTATCATTTTTGTAGTTTATTTTGAAAAGCCTCGCGCCGCACAACATCCGCCATCTTTAACAATCGCTGCCTTGACCAAAGCGGCTATTTCAAGAAGTTATACTTTTAAAGTTTTTGAGTCGCTGTGAAAGGATTTTTATTGAATTTTTCATTTGGCATTAAAAGGGCATTTGCCATACTCTGAGACTTTGACGACACATTATAACACATTATAACACATTATCATGGAATAAACATATAAACAATATCATTTCTTAAATGGGAAAAGGTTTATCAATAATTAGAAGATATACAGAACTACTCTTACCAAATGCAGTCAGGAAAATAACTCAAGCTTTAATACTATCAAATCTGGATTATTGCCCAATGGTTGGGTCCAGTAGAACAAATGAAAATATAAATCAACTCCAAATAATTCAGAATAGAGCAGCTCGCATTATGCTGAGGTCTCACTACACTACGAGGGTAAGAAAAATGCACAAAATGTTGAGATGGCTATTGGTTAAAGACAGACTGAACTATTCTTTAACAGTATTTATCAGAAATATTGTTTATACTGGAAAACCAAATGTTTTGTTTCAGAATGTGTCTTTCAGGCAAAATATACATTTCTATTTTACCACACATGCCGTAAAAGGGGGATGTACGCTGCCAAAAGCTAGGACTAATATACAGAAAAGAACAGTGTTGTACTGTGCCATGCAACTATGGAATTCAATGCCTAAAGATATTATTTATAAGGAAAGTAAAATTGTTTGCTACAACATGTTTTCTGATTCTGTTTCCTAAAGGCAGCATGTAAAGCATGAACAGAATGGGTCCAAGTACTGAGCCTTGTGGCACTCAATAGCTAACTTTACTGCACTGTGAGGAATGTTCATTTACACTGACAAACTGGTACCTATCAGATAAGTAGGCTTTAAACCAGCAGGGGGCGCTCCTCTGACCCCTATGTCACAGTCTAATCTCTGGAGTAAGATGCTGTGGTCAATGGTGTCAAAGGCTGCACTGAGATCTAACAGAACCAGGATTGAGACCAGTCCATTGTCTGAACTTAATAACAAGTCATTTGTGACTCTGACTAATGCAGTTTCTGTGCCATGGTGGGGTCTAAACCCTGACTGAAAATCTTCAAATAAGCTATTGTCCTGTAGGTGGCCACATAACTGTTTAACTTCAACTCTTTCTAGGATTTTTGAAACAAAAGGGAGATTTGATATTGGTCTATAGTTGGCTAAAATGTCAGGATCTAGACTGGGTTTTTTCAGAAGCGGTTTAATAACTGCATATTTAAAAGACTGTGGTACCTAACCTGTTTCTAGGGAGGTGTTTATTATATTCTGTATAGGTTCATTAATAAGGGGAAGAGTTTCTTTAAAAAGGTTGGTAGGAATTGGGTCTAAAATACAAGTTGAGGTTTTGGAGGACATAATGACTGACGTTATCTCAGCTTGGTCTACAGCAGTGAAGCAGTCTAACGTTACAGATGGTTTTATAGAGGCCTCCATTTTTACAGCTTTATCTCTGAGCTGATTGTAGGGAGAATTTTATTTAATTTGTCTCTAATACTTGTGATTTTGTTGTTAAAAATGTAAGAAAGTTTTGCCAGCTGAGAGTAACAGGGATACAGGGTTCTACTGAGCTGTGACTGGTGGTCAGCCTGGCTACAGCGCTGAACACAAACCTAGGGTTGTTCCTGTTTTCTTCTATTAAAGTTGAATAGTATCTGGTTTAGGCTTCACACAGAGATTTTTAATAATTTAAAAGACTATATTTCCAGGCATTCAGAGACTGCTCTGAGCTGGAGTGACACAGCCATAGTCTTTCTAATTTACAGGTTTCTTGTTTAAGGGAATGTGTTTCAGCATTAAACCATGGTGCTACTCGATTCGGCCTAACAACCTTTTGTTTTAGTTTCTACTTTATCAAGAGCTGTTTTTAATGAGTGCATGGCACTGTCAACAAACCGATCACTTTTACTGGGACTCGAGCTATGGGAGCTGTTCTCAACAAACTCACTCAACATTGTACTAAATATTGGCTTTATTATGTGTTTAAACTTTGACACAGATTGGTCTGATAATGTTCTTCTAATCTGGGTTTTGTTCATTGGAACAGTAAAGTCTTTGAGTATAAACTGAAAGGTAATTAGAAAGTGATCTGAGAGTATGGGGTTATGAGGAAGGACAGTGAGCTCACTAATCTCTATACCATAGGTTAAAACAAGGTCCAGGCTGTGCTTGTGACAATGAGTGGGTTCATTTACATTTTAAGTTAAACCTACGTTGTCTAATAAAGCTGCAAATGCATTTCCTAAACAGTCGCTGCTGTCATCAACATGAATATTAAAATCCCCTACTATTACAGTCTTATCTGAGTCTAACACTATACTGGAGAGAAAGTCAGAGAACACAATTAAAAATTCGGAATAGTGACCAGGAGCCGGTAGATGATTATAAACATAACTGTTTTTTGTTTCTTACAGTTAGGGTAATTTATAGTTAGTATGAGGCTTTCAAAGGAATTATATGTGTGTTTAGATTTGGGGCTAAGAAGTAAACTAGACTGTGATATTACTGCCACTCCTCCACCTCCGCCTGTGCTCCTCGCTGTCTGAAAGTTTACATGACTTGGGGGAGTGGCTTCATTAAGTCTCACATAATCATCCTGTTGTAGCCAGGTTTCTGTTAAGGCCAGTAGGTTAAGTTTATTATCATTAATTAATTCATTAACTAACAGGGATTTAGAGGAAATGGACCTAATGTTTAGTAATCCACATTTAATTATGTCATTGTTTTGATTATTATTAATAGGTCTACAAGAAGTTATTTTTATTAAATTTGTGGCTCTCACTCTTATTTGTCTTTTGCTGTTGGAGTTAGTGTTTAGGCGGGGGACAGACACAGTCTCTATTTGCTCTGCTAAAATACCTTTATACTGGGTTTGTCCCAGCTCGTAAGGAAGCTCAGAGAAGTGTTTTAAACTACTGCTCTGTGCCCGGATCCCACCTCTGGTTCGTCAGGTTGGACAACTAATGCTATCAGCCATATTTCTGGACAGCAATGCTGCACCATCCAACGTGGGATGAATGCTGTCTCTCCGTAAGAGACCGGGCTTTCCCCAAAACGCTCACCAATTATCAATAAAGCCTATGCCGTTTTCTGGGCACCATCTAGATAACCAGCGGTTGAATGATGAAAAGCGGCTGTACATTTTATCATTGGTCAAATTTGGCAGGGGACCAGAGAATATTACGGTGTCCAACATCGACTTAGCAAGTTTGCATACCGACCCTACATTCAATTTGAGCACCTCTGATTGTCTCCGCCAGGCGTTGTTACCGCCAACGTGAATCACGATTCGACGGAACCTGGTCCTACTCTGGGCTAAAATCCTAAGGTTTCCTTTGACGTCACCCACTCTGGCCCCAGGAAACACCTAACTGTAGCCACTGGCAGCTTCACGTCTCTAACTATCGAGCTCGAGTCGATGGTTCAGAGGGTGTGTCGCTGAGGGGAGAAAACCTATTCCAGACAGGAAGCTTTTGGTGGTCTAAGTGTTTGCGTTTAGCGCTATGCTTCCTTCTTACTGTTACAAAGCCATCCTGCTTTTCCCCCGGCTGCTAGGGAGGCACTGGGGGGCTAATCTGGCTAGCACTCCTGCTACTGCTAGCGCGGTCTGCGGCCCCTGTAGCTACCTGGCTAGCAGGCTTAGCCTCAGCCTCCACTGTGCGGAGCCGCGCTTCTAACTGCTCTAACCTGGCCTCCAAAACTAAAAACAAACTACACTTCACATATCAACTACTATCATCACTAAAGGAGGCAGGATTCTCACTGAACATATGGCACATTGAGCAGAACAGAGGACAGATACGCCATGCTAATGCTAAGCTAAGCTACGATAAGTCACCCACCTTCGACCACCACCCAGATCACTCAGCAGCAGCCCCTTACGGCCCTTCCTGCAGGTGGTGGGCCTACAGGAAGGTATTTCCACGCAGCCTTTTTGGGCTGGGCCACCAGGCGCTCACCTGGTGGCCTTACAAACTATTTAGTTTGGAGAGGAGCTAATTGTTGTGTATTATTGCCTGCATGATACGTTGGGAAACAAGTGTTATCTGTGTGCCCTTTTTGAAGCTTGAGCCCCTGCCCCCCAGTAGCTCTCTGCACGGCCCTGATACTCTGTAACAGCTCACCTTTATGAGCGCTGATAGACAGCTGCCCATCTGGCATTATTTACACAAATAATAAAAATCTAGTTTTTAACTGCACAAAATAGCAACAGAGTAATTATACTGTTGTTCAACTGAGCATAAGCAGCTGCTCCGTAACATGTACATGTTCACATACTCACATGTATTTTATTTTTAGACTTCTGCTGCACAATGTACAGAGACAGACTGTATTAACCTGCTCTGTCAGTCTTTAAAGAGGTTATATTATGCTTTTATTTATATTTTAAGCCAATCTTGGTCACCTCTGGAACAACCTTTAAAAACATAATTTGACTAAAAGTTATTTTTTTCAATAATAACTTTACTAATGCCATAAAGAAACAGATGAAGAAACCAGCAGAGGGCAGCAGAGTGCAGAGCTGTTACACTATTTTGAACAGAACTAAAGAAAAAAGGCTTATTACCTTAAACTTTTTGTATATTGCAAAATGTCTATAAGGAATCAGTAGAAACAGAGCTGTACACTTAAATGAATGAGAGCAGACTGAATTTAGAGGCCTTGTTGATTGGTCAGTGCTTCCTGGAGTGGGCAGGGGTTCGTGGGAGAGGTGGAGGTTTGTTCTAAGCCCTCATGAACTCAGGACCAAAGAACAGAAAATAATTGAAACATGCGGGAATGAAGCAAAACACAATGGCAGCTATATTTTTGATGAGGGAACAACATTATAACATGGTAGAAAGCTTATTCAAGTTTTGTAATTCAGTATTTGGATCAGTAATGTTTGGCAGGAGAGCTGGAGTAAACTCTGACCACACAAAATGCAGAGTACTACAGATATTCAGCAGTAGGTGCTTTCTGAGGCCTTCAAAGAATCAGGCATGGATTTGTTTTTAAAATGGGTGCACTCTTTTTGGTTTAGGAACACAAAATAGAAAAAGCAAGATTTATTACTTAGTGAACTTCACCAAAGTTAGTCAAGTGTGCTGAGTCATTGATTTGATCACTGCTATTCAAAGTTAAGTTGTGGAGTTGTTTTGGCTCATGATGCAAGTGGCTTGGGAGGTCCAGTGTCCATCTGGAGCAGGCGGAGGTGGAGGGAGACGAGAGAAAAAGCGTCTGGATGAAGTCATTTCTTCCCCCACCCGTCTCCTTCCTCCAACATGAGCAGTGAGCAGCTGTACCAGTGCTACCCAGAACTGGGCAATCTGTCCTGCACCATGCTGATCCCCAGTCAGAGCATCTACATCTATCTGACCACGCTTTTTACCTTTGCCATCAACACCGGCATCCTCAACCTTATGGTCATCATCGCGATCTCACATTTCAGGCAAGTCACAGGCTCTGACATCAGGTTTATTGTAATGCATATACTCATTTTGTTTCTTTTTCTCAGGCAGCTGCACTCCTCTGCTAACTTCATCCTCCTCAACCTGGCCGTCTCAGACTTCCTGGTGTGCTGCGTGGTGATCCCAGTCCATGGTCCCTTCTCATTCACTTGCTGGCGAGCTGGTGACATCCTCTGCATCCTGTACGGTCTTTACCTTCACGCTGATTTCCGTATCAATCGGAGGCATGATCCTTATCTCAATAGACCGCTACGTAGCCATTTGCTACCCCATGCACTACCCCACCGTGATGTGCAGGAGATCCGTTAGCATCGCCCTGATCACCTCCTGGATCGGCTCTGTCCTGTACATGTTTAGGTTTTTACCATCACAATCTCATTATGCCAGGGCGGTATAAGAGGTGCGAAGGGGAATGCTTCTTAGTGATAACTTATATTGAATATTTGGTTGACCTGGTGATGAACTTCTGTGGGCCCTTTGTGATCATAATTATACTGTACTTGCGAGTTTTCTTTGTGGCAGTGTCGCAGGCCCGTGCCATGCGTTCTCATGTTGCAGCCACCGCACAGCACCCGGCGGTGAACTCCAGGAAATCAGAGCTGAAAGCGGCGCGGAATCTGGGCTTTGTTGTTTTTCTCTTTCTCCTCTGCTACACACCAAACTACACACTGATCTTTGTGAAGGAAAATATAAATACATATTTCGTGTCCATCCTGAATAACTTGATCTCTCTGAACTCGTGTTTTAACCCCTTACTCTATGCGCTCCTGTATCCCTGGTTTAGGAGATCTGTGAAGCCGATCGTGTCGTTTAGGATTTTGCAAAGTGGGTCACGAGATGCAAATGTACTATGATGACTTCAAGTGCAGTGTTAATATATGAAAAAGCATGTTACTGATAACCCATGTGCAATGAATTTGAAATAGCACTTTACACATTTAATATGACATCTGTAAACACTGAGGCATAGGGTTGAGAACCAAAAGGGTGCAAGTGACATTCTGGGTTTTCTGAGATTTACAAGACTTACAAATCAAATGAATGCTCTTGTTTTTACTGCCAAAAGATCACAATAAAAACAACTGGCTATCTCTGAACATAGGATTCAGACAGTGTGATAAATGGATATAAATGCTATACTGTTATGTCATTTAGAAAAAGACAAAAGGCTGGAGCCCAAAAAGGCAAAATAATTGTTATTACAAAGAAAAATCTAAGTCAGTGGTTCTCAAGCTGTGGTACAGATTCCACTGGTGATACTCAGGAGTCTTTTGCTGTTTTCGTCCTGTTCTGATAAATAAATTCTGCTCTCAAAAAATTAATGTGAAGGCCACTGCTTAGTCTTTGTTCAGGCCCAGTTTAGTCCTGGTTTAGTTTTAGATTTGTCCTGATTTAGGCTGTGTCTGAACGTCATCCCAAGCCCCTAACCCCTCAATCACTATATAGTCCAGCACTATATAGTGCACTCATTTTGTGAATGATTTGGACACTCGCACACTATTTTTCCCTCACCGGTGATCATGTGACTCTGACGACTGTCTAAAAAAAGTTCAGCGAAACTCCACTGATAATGTTCTTCTGTGATAAAGCTCGACCACACTCACCTGATGTTTTAGTATTTATAGATAAATAATAGTCATACATGTGATATTTAACACCAATTATTGCTATAATGAATAAAACGGACTGGATTATTGCAGCTCTGTGCCTTACATGGGGAGGCTGAATGCTGGGTAAGCTAACGTTAGCAATTTTACACTGCAACAGTTTATTTAAGAGCTTTTTATTTCTGATTACGACGGTTTCATTCAGACGTGTTGTGTACAGTTTAAAGACCTGTCGCGGTCCCGCTGTTCTCCGACGAAACTCACAAAGCATTCTGGTCTATACTGACTGTCTAGTGACCATCACTGTCCACTACTTTTCAAAATGCATTGTGGGAAATTTTGAGTGTACTATTTTTTATCCATTATTCGGACACCACTACAAAATAGCGTGACCACTACATAGTGCACTATATAGGGATTAGGGATGACGTTCGGACACAGCCTTAGTCCTGGTTTAGTCCATGTCATGTCCTTATGTAGTATTGCTTCTTTACTTTATTAAAGATAATACTTGGAAAGCCAAATATTTCCTGAGGTGGTGGTCTGTGATCTGTGTGTTTGAATATTTAGCATTTATGAAGTGAAATTTGACAAAAAGTCAGTACTGTGCCATTTTTTACTTCTCTTGTAAATGTTACTGACAGCCTTTGGTTCTCAGCCCTCAGTATACAAAAAAGATTTATGTGTATATCTACTGTAAATTGACATGGTTTATTTAGCAATTGAAACATCTATACTTAATACAAAATGCATGGTTGTAATTGTAGCTCTTCATTGTACACTGCTTGTGTTGTTCTCTCTCGGCTATGACTGCAAATTGAATTTTCCAGAGGTAATAGATATTGCATTACACTTCTGAATTAAAAAGCTGTTTTTCACCAATAGGAAAGGCTCCCCCTGTGTAAACACCGCCCATGTGGGAGTCAAAGATACCAAACCCAGTATTAGTGGATGGGAACAATTAGTCTACACAAAAGCACTTTTATCATCACATGGGATTTCTTTTGTGGAAAAGATAATTAATACTAATGAAAAAGAGCAAAGGTTATCAGTTTTATTTATACATTTATTGATTAATAACATAAAACTCTGTATGAAGTCTTTTGTGAGTATTTCTATAACTTTATTCATAGCAATCCACTGTCCATGAATGTAAGTGATATATAATATATTATAAATAAAATGTATTTTTTCTCTAATTGTTTTGGATTGTTCATTTCACATATGCAAAAAATAATTCATGTCTAATATAAAAAAATGTAATTCCTATTGCCATTACAAGTTAAAGGTACTGTAACCACATGCACTCATACTGGTTTAAAATGGTACTGCAGTCTAAATCAAAACAATGGTCTCTTTTCTGATTGAACAGTGATGCAGTTTTAAAATCAAAACACAAAATGTAAACAAAAACAACTTGGCCACTATGTAAAACATATTTTTAATTATTAATAAATCAACTGTACCATTGTTATCAGTAAAACTAATATTTAAAAGTTGAATTTGTAAGATCTGACATGTCCAAAACAATTTCCCTTTTAAACACCAGAAGGTAGAGTGTCTTGCTCACTTTTCTATATCACCATCAGGGGGCAGTGTTCAAATTTGATTGCAAAGGAGTGTCCATGTCATCCTTGTATGATGAAGGGTCAGCCCACTTACCACTTACCACTTACTTACTTATGTACCTCTCCTAAAATACTGGAGAACCTGCCCCTTTTCAGTCCCTCCACGATTTCGCGCTGTTGCGATCGCAACTATTAACGCAAAATCAAGCAACCCCTGCGAATTCAGCGCAACCCTGCAACTTTGTCTAAAACCACAACTTTTCCGCAACTTTGGCCAATTATCGCAGAGATTTTCCTTTAAAATCTCTCTCTCTCAGCAGCATCGCACCAGTAATGCAGCCGGAGGTTGGGTTGAGCGACAGACAAAGCGGCACAGAGGTGTGGCCCCAAGGTCAGGCACAATCAAAAACAGAGCAGCACGTAGTGTAGTGGAAATTCATTAATTCTTGTGTTATTCTATTGTCTGAGCTAAGTGCTGCACAAGGACTAAGACATGTATAACAGTTGTAAGGCCAAAGCATGTTGTGTCTTAGTGCACACGAGGCAAGGACATGGCACCTTCTTATAGATTAGAACAAAAGTCTTCAGATATGCTTGTGACTCTGGGACACGTACTCTTTCCTGTGTATGCTTGGTATAAAACCTATCTTCTGCTAAGGGGGGGGTAGGATCCTCTGCATCTTTCCTCTGTACCATGTTTTCCTTGTGCACAAGTCAACTAAAAACAACAACAACTAAAGACAACTTGCTGATTGATCCAGACACTGTCTTCTTAAGTCAAGTATCTCAATCTAAAATTTCCATAACAATTTGGTGTCAGAAGTGGGATTCCTCGAGTGGACAGATCTGGACGGAGTGACCAGGGATTGATCATCCTGTGGACAGATCCTCCAGCCTCTAAGCACCATAGGATTTCGGAGATGGGAGGCCTGTTTTCACTTGGTCCGGGACTGTCACCGCTGGAATCCATCAAACTCAGTTTGCAACTAAAATAGTGAGATACATATGTCTGTTATCAATAGCGAGTAGGACACACACCAGATTTGTTGTCATTCTTAGACCAGGTTAAAGTCTCATGGGAGCCTGCAATAGCTGTAAAGTATTACTCGGTAATCTAAGTCACTGGGTGACTATAGGTTACTGGGTAACCTAAACTAAGCCGTCTGGTTAAACCCTACTACTTATTCAGTGGTGTCTGGGTAGGCTTTAACCAGAGAAAAGCAGAGAATATCTCACAAAAGTCTGAGAGGCTTTACAGTGTATACAACCATTATTCTAACGGCAGAACATGGGAATAAGCCTAACAAAACAGATTACTGAGGTCCCATAGACCCCTCTGGTCAAGGCAATGACAACCAAACATGGAAAACAATGTGTCCAATGTCTACTAACATGGTCCGGACAGTTTTGGGTTTCCCCAACGGGAGAATGTTGAGTATAAATTAGCTGAAAATGCCATCCATTCATCTTCTTCCGCTTTATCCGGGGGCTGGGTCGCGGGGGCAGCAGTCTAAGCAGAGATGCCCAGACTTCCCTCTCCACAGACACATCCTCCAGCTCTACCAGGGGGACCCCAAGGCATTCCCAGGCCAGCCGGGCGACATAGTCCCTCCAGCATGTCCTAGGTCTTCCCCGGGGCCTCCTCCCTGTGGGGCATGCCCGGATCACCTCCCCAGGAAGGTGACCAGGAGGCATCTGAAACAGATGCCCAAACCACCTCAGCTGGCTCTTTTCGATGTGGAGGAGCAGCGGCTCTACTCCGAGCTCCTCCTGTGTAACCGAGCTCCTCACCCTATCTTTAAGGGTGCGCCCAGCTACCCTGCGGAGGAAACTCATTTCAGCCGCTTGTATCCGGGATCTTGTCCTTTCGGTCATGACCCAAAGCTCATGACCATAGATGAGAGTAGGAACGTAGATCGACCCGTAAATCAAGCCTTTTGCCTTTCGGCTCCGCTCCTTCTTCACCACAACAGACCGATACAGCGACCGCATTACTGCAGACGCTGCACCGATCCACCTGTCAATCTCACGCTCCATCCTTCCCTCACTCGTGAACAAGACCCCAAGATACAGTGGGGCAAAAAAGTATTTAGTCAGCCACCAATTGTGCACGTTCTCCCACTTAAAAAGATGAGAGAGGCCTGTAATTTTCATCATAGGTATACCTCAACTATGAGAGACAAAATGAGAAAAAAAAATCCAGAAAATCACATTGCCTGATTTTTAAAGAATTTATTTGCAAATTATGGTGAAAAATAAGTATTTGGTCACCTACAAACAAGCAAGATTTCTGTCTCTCACAGACCTGTAACTTCTTCTGTAAGAGGCTTCTCTGTCCTCCACTCGTTACCTGTATTAATGGCACCTGTTTGAACTCGCTATCTATATAAAAGACACCTGTCCACAACCTCAAACAGTCACACTCCAAACTCCACTATGGCCAAGACCAAAGAGCTGTCAAAGGACACCAGAAACAAAATTGTAGACCTGCACCAGGCTGGGAAGACTGAATCTGCAATAGGTAAGCAGCTTGGTGTGAAGAAATCAACTGTGGGAGCAATTATTAGGAAATGGAAGACATACAAGACCACTGATAATCTCCCTCCATCTGGGGCTCCCCGCAAGATCTCACCCCGTGGGGTCAAAATGATCACAAGAACGGTGAGCAAAAATCCCAGAACCACACGGGGGGACCTAGTGAATGACCTGCAGAAAGCTGGGACCAAAGTAACAAAGGAGGCTACCATCAGTAACAGACTACGCCGCCAGGGACTCAAATCCAGCAGTGCCAGATGTGTCCCCTTGCTAAAGCCAGTACATGTGCAGGCCCATCTGAAGTTTGCTAGAGAGCATTTGGATGATCCAGAAGAGGATTGGGAGAATGTCATATGGTCAGATGAAACCAAAATAGAACTTTTTGGTAAAAACTCTACTCGTCATGTTTGGAGGAGAAAGAATGCTGAGTTGCATCCAAAGAACACCATACCTACTGTAAAGCATGGGGGTGGGAACATCATGCTTTGGGGCTGTTTTTCAGCAAAGGGACCAGGACGACTGATCCGTGTAAAGGAAAGAATGAATGGGGCCATGTATCGTCAGATTTTGAGTGAAAACCTCCTTCCATCAGAAAGGGCATTGAAGATGAAACGTGGCTGGGTCTTTAAGCATGGCAATGATCCCAAACACACTGCCCGGGTAACGAAGGGAGTGGCTTCGTAAGAAGCATTTCAAGGTCCTGGAGTGGCCTAGCCAGTCTCCAGATCTCAACCCCATAGAAAATCTTTGGAGGGAGTTGAAAGTCCATGTTGCCCAGCAACAGCCCCAAAACATCACTGCTCTAGAGGAGATCTGCATGGAGGAATGGGCTAAAATACCAGCAACAGTTTGTGAAAACCTTGTGAAGACTTACAGAAAACGTTTGACCTCTGTCATTGCCAACAAAGAGTATATAACAAAGTATTGAGATGAACTTTTGTTATTGACCAAATACTTACTTTCCACCATAATTTGCAAATAAATTCTTTAAAAATCAGACATGATGTGATTTTCTGGATTTTTTTTTCTCATTTTGTCTCTCATAGTTGAGGTATACCGATGATGAAAATTACAGGCCTCTCTCATCTTTTTAAGTGGGAGAACGTGCACAATTGGTGGCTGACTAAATACTTTTTTGCCCCACTGTACTTGAACTCCTCCACTTGAGGCAGGAACTCTCCCCCAACCTGGAGAGCGCAAACCACCCTTTTCCGGTCGAGAACCATGGCCTCGGACTTGGAGGTGCTGATTCTCATCCCAGCCGCTTCACACTCAGCTGCAAACCGCCCCAGCACATGCTGAAGGTCTTGGCTTGATGAAGCCAACAGAACAACATAATCTGCAAAAAGCACAGATAAAATCCTGTGGTCCCCAAACCTGACACCCTCCGCCCCCTGGCTGTGCCTAGAAATTCTGTCCATAAAAATTATGAACAGAACTGGTGATAGAGGGCAGCCCTGCCGGAGTCCAACCTGCACTGGGAACAGGTCTGACTTACAACCAGCAATGCGGCCCAAACTCCTGCTCCGTTTGTACAGGCACCGGACAGCCTTTAGCAAAGGGCCTCGGCCCCCATACTCCCAGAGCACCCCCCACAGGATACCACGGGGACATGTGGACAGGTTAGGTGAACTCCCATGAACCCTCTTGCCTGGAAAATCCAGACTGATATGTCTCTGTGTTATTCTACAGAGAAATATCAGTCTGGTCACCACGCTGTCCGCAGTGGTTTACTCAAATCCCAAGCGTACCGTGCATTTTGATTGGTTTATTTAAGTCACGTGTTCTTCGCAAGCAGCGTCACTCGTACGCGTCTCCTCGCCGACAACAATCAAGATGGCGCACCGAGGAGCCGAGAGTTTGTTTCAATCAGCGGTATGGTATGGTAATGTTGAAATAACTCCTTCGTTCCTCCCTCGTGGCTTCACTACTCCGTTTGTTTACTTTCTTACTTTGTTGTCGCTTTGTTAATGTCACGTCCGCCATTTTCTGATTGGCTAACGCCGCTGTTCGTTAATTCGGGTTTGCTCCGCCCTAGAAATCGAATTGATTGTAAGGCGACCAGACTCATCCACTGGTACAGCGGTGAGTCTGGAATTTCCAGGCAATGAACCCTCAAGAACCCTATGGAGGGTATAGAGCTGGTCCACTGTTCCACGACCTGTGGCGAAAACCACATTTTTCCTCCTGGATCCGGGCTGATCAACCAAATTCTCCTCTCCAGCACCCTGGAATAGACTTTCCCGGGGAGGCTGAGAAGTGTGATCCCCCTGTAGTTGGAACACACCCTCCGGTCCCCCTTCTTAAAAAGAGGAACCACCACCCCAGTCTGCCAGAGGCACAGTCCCCGACCGCCACGCGATGTTGCAGAGACGTGTCAGCCACGACAGCCCCACAACATCCAGAGACTTGAGGTACCCAGGGCGGGTCTCATCCACCCCCGGTGCCTTGCCACCGAGGAGCTTTTTGACCACCTCGGTGACTTCAGCTTGGGTGATGGACGAGTCCACCTCTGAGTCCCCAGCCTCTTCCTCCTCAACAGAAGACGTGTCGGTGGGATTGAGGAGATCCTCAAAGTATTCCTTCCACCGCCCGACAACATCCCCAGTCGAGGTCAACAGATCCCCACCTCCACTGTAAACAGTGTTGGCGAAGCACTGCTTCCCCATCCTGAGGCGGCGGACGGTTTGCCAGAATTTCTTCGGGGCCGACCGATAGTCCTCCTCTATGGCCTCCCTGAACGCCTCCCAGACCCGAGTTTTTGCCTCCATGACCACCCGGGCAGTGGCACGCTTGGCCTACCGGTACCCGTCGGCTGCCTCAGGAGTCCCATGAGCCAACCAGGCTCGATAGGACTCCTTCTTCAGCCTGATGGCATCCCTTACTTACGGTGTCCGCCACCAGGTTTGGGGATTGCCGCCACGACAGGCACCAGAGACCTTACGACCACAGCTCAGAACAGCCGCACTGACAATAGAGGTGGAGAACATGGTCCACTCGGACTCAATGTCTCCACCCTCCCCCGGAATCTGGTTGAAGCTCTCCCGGAGGTGGGAGTTGAAGACCCCTCTGACAGGAGGTTCAGCCAGACGTTCCCAACAGACCCTCACAATACGTTTGGGCCTGCCGAGTCTGTCTGGCCTCCTCCTCCGCCAGCGGATCCAACTCACCACTAGGTGGTATCAGTTGACAGCTCAGCCCCTCTCTTCACCCGAGTGTCCAAGACACATGGCCGAAGGGCCAAAGTTGATCATCAACCTCCGGCCTAGGGTGTCCTGGTGCCACGTGCACTGATGGACACCCTTGTGCTTGAACATGGTGTTTGTTATGGGCAAACTGTGGCTAGCACAGAAGTCCAACAACAGAACACCACTCAGGTTCAGATTGGGGAGGCCGTTCTTCCCAATCACACCCCTCCAGATGTCACTGTCATTGCCCTCATGGGCGTTAAAGTCCACGTGGGCAAAGACGTAGGGTCACCCATGGCATTAAGCCCCAGACAACATAGCTCCTAGGATCACTTGAGCACTCAAACCCCTCCACCACGATAAGGTGGCGGTTCAAGGAGGGGTAACTGAAAATACTTATAGAAAAATTTGAAAAAGAGGAAAGAAATTAGGCTATTAAATTTAGACAGAGGAAATATTTTTGAATGCATAAATTGATTTAACTGTGTAAAGCTTAAGGTCAATCTTATTGGGTCATATTAGGTCTTTGTGTCATGGTAGTTACATTTCTTTTACTTCTCCAACTGATGCTTGAAAGAGGATGCACTATAACGAATCTTTAAAATCTTTTCTTTTTTTTTTGTAGAAACTGAAAACAATTTTGATAAAAAGCTGAAGAATAAAAAGCAAAGGAAAGTGAATTTAGAGAAAGTAGAACACAGAATTGTTTTTGAAATGTGAATGAACAGGTAGATAAAAAAAAAGAAAATCAGATACTGCTCCCTGTGTTTCCTCCTGGACCTGGACTCCAGCCCATGCACCAGTCCCCAGCAACAAATGTGGGACCTAACAGGAGCAGTCTGAGCGGCCCCAGAGATAACAGCCGAGGTCAAGCCAGATTCCTTCAGTGACCTGCCAGTGAGACCTAAAGCCGACATGATCCACCTACACCACCAAAGACCAGGGCACAGCCTGCAGCCACCCAAGCTATCGGACTCAGAACAAGAAGAACAGGAAGCCCAGTCCACCAGTTTAAACATGAGTTGAACTGACTGTTGCACTCATCACATAAGAAAGCAAGTTTCTGTTGGGTCTTAAAGCTGCACTCTGTGAACTGGGCTCCTCCACACAATGTCCAATGGTCAAGTTATTGGACTTGCCAATCCCATACTGGCCTATCATCCATGGACCACAGCTGAGGTCATGGATGCAGCCAAAGTGTTGCAGAATGCTGTGTGAGGAAATGGACAAACAATTACAGCATCACCAAGGACTTACACACAGCTGTTCTGACCATGCAGCTATAGGCAGAGGGCACAGGCGTGGACAACCAGGACAAGGGTCGTGGTCACTGGAATAGAGGACAGAGGCCAAGATGACATATGGTATACTTGAGGACAGTTTGGACACTGGACTCGAGATTGTATAAGTTGGACACTGGATGCGAGAGGTCCACAAAGATACAGTGAAGGACCTCATCTGAGTGCTCCCCAGGGATCAGACTGACTGGGCAGTGAGGACAGTTGGATTCAGGTCTGGGGAGCGGGCGGGCCAGTCCATAGCATCAATGCCTTTGTCTTGCAGGAACTGCTGACACACTCCAACCACATGAGGTCTAGCATTGTCTTTAGCAGGAACCCAGGGCCAACCGCGCCAGCATATGGTCTCACAAGGGGTCTGAGGAGGATCTCATCTTGGTACCTAATGGCAGTCAGGCTACCTCTGGCGAGCACATGGAGGGCTGTGCGGCCCCCCAAAGAAATGCCACCACACACCATTACTGACCCACTGCCAAACCGGTCATGCTGGAGGATGTTGCAGGCAGCAGAACGTTCTCCACGGCGACTCCAGACTCTGTCACGTCTGTCACATGTGCTCAGTGTGAACCTGATTTCATCTGTGAAGAGCACAGGGCACCAGTGGTGAATTTGCCAATCTTGGTGTTCTCTGGCAAATGCCAAACGTCCTGCACGGTGTTGGGCTGTAAGCACAACCCCCACCTGTGGACGTCGGGCCCTCATACCACCCTCATGGAGTCTGTTTCTGACCGTTTGAGCAGACACATGCACATTTGTGGCCTGCTGGAGGTCATTTTGCAGGGCTCTGGCAGTGCTCCTCCTGTTCCTCCTTGCACAAAGGAGGAGGTAGCAGTCCTGCTGCTGGGTTATTGCCCTCCTACGGCCTCCTCCATGTCTGCTGATGTACTGGCCTGTCTCCTGGTAGTGCCTCCATGCTCTGGACACTACGCTGACAGACACAACAAACCTTCTTGCCACAGCTCGCATTGATGTGCCATCCTGGATGAGCTGCACTACCTGAGCCACTTGTGTGGGTTGTAGACTCCATCTCATGCTACCACTAGAGTGAAAGCACCAAGTGACCAAAACATCAGCCAGAAAGCATAGGAACTGAGAAGTGGTCTGTGGTCACCACCTGCAGAACCACTCCTTTATTGGGGGAGTCTTGCTAATTGCCTATAATTTCCACCTGTTGTCTGTTCCATTTGCACAACAGCAGTGAAATTGATGTCAATCAGTGTTGCTTCCTAAGTGGACAGTTTGATTTCACAGAAGTGTGATTGACTTGGAGTTACATGGTGTTGTTTAAGTGTTCCCTTTATTTTTTTTAAGCAGTGTATGATGTTGGTTTGATCAAAGATTGTGAACTAGTGGTTATCACCCCTAAATCTACTGATAGGCCATGCCAACGCCAGTACCCCTTAAAACAATAAGCCATTGATAGTATTACTCCAGTTTTCAATGCTCTAAGGGAGGCAGGAGTCATAGTGCCATGTGACAATTCTCCTGTGCTGCCATTCAGAATATTCCCAAACCAAAGTAAAGGTTTAATAATTTGCAAAAGTCATCCAGAAGCACATAATCACTAACATAGGCTATAGCGAGCTTCTCTGAGTTTGTTTGTTGTTTGTGTTCTCTGTTCTTTGTATTTGTTTGTTCAATGTCTTGTCATGCCAATGTCTTGTCATTGGTAACATAATAAAGAAGAAAGAGCTAATTGGAGGTGTAGTGAAATATAGAATGTAACGCTAGGTTTTAGATAACAGAAGGATTTTTGTATGTAGGTGTTATGCCCTGGCTCAGTGGGTGCAACGGGGCAGGTAGAGTCCGAACATTTAGAAAGGTTGGAGAAAGAGAGGGGGTGGAGCCAAGGGGGACCTTTAAAAATTGACACATGGGTTGGACCATGTGTCAAAAGGGAGGATAAGGATCCAACAGATTGTATCCATGGGGATCTGAACCCAATGAAAACAACTCTGGGAGAAGAGTTGTGTGCATATGTTGACATTTTTCTCCACAGACTGAACTATCACCTATCACATAAAAGCAATACAAATGAAACAAAAGACTGAGCTGATAAACAAGCCCCATATGAAATGACAAACCCATATGAAACAATATGAAATATGGAACAAGCACACTTCAGAAAAGTGTGTAAAATCCAAGAAACTAAAGAAAATCCAAGGAAAATACATGGATGTGGTAACTATAACACCGGCTGGTTAGTTATTTCAGATTGCCTTATCATATTTGATGCTTTTATGTGCCAAATATGTGAGTATAACTTATTTTGCCAAATTAAAAATTTACAAAAATTGATGACAGATTGTAAATCAGAGAATTGAAATCAGAGATCAAACTATGGTCCAGACTCCAGACCATCCCAACAAGGGATGGCATTGTTTTATGTGCAACATGTTCCTCTGTTTTCTCTCAGCAGGTCCCAGATAATACATTTACCAAAACATGTTTCCTAAAAAACGCAGCTCTGAATCCCCTCACATTTGGGGTTTGTTGTGAGGTATCACTGCTCCTACTACCTCCACTCTGGGAAGGTAGATGGAATAACAAAATGGGAAAGTGCTGAGGGGAAAACAGGCATGGCCCAAAGCTCTGCCTGTGCTGGAAACATCACAGCTGTTATGGTTCTTCAGGTCACTCGACCCACTGAGCCACCTGGACAACACTGGCTCCTTTCAGAAGGGCTCCAACTCTCCACAACCTCTGCTCCATCTCCGGTTTCAACAACTTTTCCTACTTTTCCTAAATTTTCCTACTCTTGCATTACAGCTAAAAGGTTTAATCCCACAACATTTTAAGTCTTGCTTCTCGTAAGAAAGAAATTGTTTTGTTTGTTTTGGGTTTTTCTTAATGAGGTATCATTTTAAACTGTGGGTAATGGGTAATGGTACTGATATATGGAGATTGACTTTATTTATTGATTAATATAAAAGGGTTTATTATAATCAAAAGGGAGGAAATGTAGTGGAAATTCATTAATTCTTGTGTTATTCTACTGTTATTCTATTGTCTGAGCTAAGTACTGCACAAGGACTAAGACATGGGTAGCAGCTGTAAGGTCAAAGCATGTTGTGTCTTAGTGCACATGAGGCTAGGACATGGCATCTTCTTATAGATTAGAACAACTCTAACCACAACTACATACAGTATTACTAAAATTTACAAATAATTTATAATGCATTACCTGCCACCTGTCAGTTCATTATGTGACGTCACCATGTGACCTTTAATTTTGCTGCTGCGTCCTGTCCAGCTGCCCTTTGGACAGCAGAGAGCGGAGCGTGAAGCCCAGAGAGAGATCTGTAGTAACTTGGAGTGGTCCTTAGCAAGTCGTCTACAATAAACCAACTGAGACAGGTGGAGGAGCACCGGGAGCTTCCAGGTGGGCCAGTGGATACTTTTGGGTCAGCTGTGAGAATGTGTGCATGTGTTAGGGATGGGCGATATTTGATCATTTGCGACATACAGGTAAAAAAACTCCCCACGATGAGAAACTGTCTTTGCCCGGTAAGAATGATAAGGCCACTGCATGACGCACTGTATTGATGGGAATGGGAAGGGAATGGAATAGGATTAATACAGTGCTTTACCTATGACACAAGTCACCCAAAGCACTTTACACAGAAGGGAAGGGGTTTTTCATTCACTCCACAGTCAATGGTGGTGAGCTACGTTCTGTAGCCACAGTTTCCCTGGGGTAGACTGACAGAAGCCAATGGACCCTTCGACCACCACCAGACACAGTCATACAGGCAAGGTGGGTTAAGTGTATTGCCCAAGGACACAACGACAGTATGCATTGCCAGTCGCCAACCTTCAGGTTAGTGGTCACGCGTCTCTACCAACTGAGCTACTGCTGCACCAGCTCTACAGAAATGTCCAAATCCCAATTTCCATGGTTCCATTTTGGAGAAGTGACCTCTGACAGCCACACAATGATTAAAGGCCTCGATGGCTGAATGTGAATCAATATTTTATCAGTAATATTTTTTCAGCGTGAGAAATTCTGGAATTGCGTGAGAGCGTGAGAAAATATATAATTGTGTGAGTCTCATGCTCAATGCGTGAGAGTTGACAGCTCTGCATAAAGTATTAACAAATAGCAATAAAATACATTCATTCCCTTATCTTCTTCTGCCTATTCCCATAAAGCATCACAGGTACTGGAGCCTTTCCCAGTCACTGTGGGCCTGGTATTGTCATTGGCTCCCGGTACTCCTCCACCTGTCTCAGTTGGTTTATTGTAGACTACTTGCTTAGGACCACTCCAAGTTACTACAGATCTCTCTCTGGGCTTCACGCTCTGCTCTCTGCTGTGCAAAGGGCAGCTGGACAGGACGCAGCAGCAAAATTAAAGGTCACATGGTGACATCACATGATGAGCTGACAGGTGGCAGGTAATGCATTATAAATTATTTGTACATTATAGCAATACTGTATATATTAAAATATACCGTATGTTCTTGTAAAGCGCTAGAGGAAAAAAAAAAGAAATAAATTAAAAAAAACTTGACAAACGAGCCCTCGAGGGCCAAAGGGCAAAAGGAGTAGGTGCTCCAGCTCACTTCTCTCTCCATTATATGGTTATCAAAAAAGTTAAGGGGAGTAAATATCTACTTTTTGTCATTTTTATAGGAAAACGTCATTGATACGATCTGAAAACACTGCGTGTTGCTGCTGATAGTGTTAATAAGCTGTGCATATATTTAACAGGTTATATTTAACATCATTAACAGTACTAAGACTGCAGTGGTTTGTATCTCAGTGATGCCTGGGCCTATCCACATGAAACAAACACTGTAAGGAAGCTAAAAGTCTTCTCTGTCAGGACCATCAGCTCTAATGTCTCTCTACTCTTCCTCTGTCCTGTCTGCAACCATTTACCACACATCCCTCTCCTGCCTGGTCTCTGTAAGATTACCACAGGTGCTCACAGGCTGTAGAAAGTCACCTGATTGGGCAGATGGGCACACTGTGAGACAGCTTTGCAATCTGTAATGTCACCACCAGAGGACACCAAAGACTTAACACTGTACCTTTGAAATTCCAAGATGTCAGCCAGTGACCCTTCTGTAAAGCTCTGAAACATCTTTATTTCATTTATTTATTTCATAGTTAAAAAAATTCAGAATTGTAAAAACATTTAGTTTTTTTTTTTTTTTTTGCATATGTTAGAAACCACCATCTTATACATTCTTACACACTCTAATGTTATCAGTGGTGGACAGTAACTACATACTTTTACTCAAGTAATTTTCTTAAGTACCTTTGTTGAAGATAAAGTACTTTCTGTTTTTGTAGAACATATTTTTACTTTTACTTGAGTCAATTTGGGATGATTTCCTTTTTACTTTTACTTGAGTAAACCTTTACATTGTCCTTTACATTGTTTGTTCACAGTAGTTTTTGTCCTCTGTGGTGTAGTGGGAAGTACATCTGACTTGCAGTTAGAAGGTTCTGGGTTTGAAACTCAGGGAAGAAGATTTTACAAAAACATTCAAATGTAGGCCTACTTAAGTAAATTTTACACTCAATACTTTCTTACTTTTACTAAAGTATAATCTTTGTTGGGTACTTTTACTACTAACAATAATATTATTTTTGAAGTAACAGTACTTTTACTTGAGTACAGCTTTTGAGTACGTTGTCCACCACTGGATGTTATTCATAGTTTTCAGTCACGTGACTTTGTGTTCTACTGGAGGCCAAAACAAACATGGCGACGCACAGCAGACGTGAGGAGATGCAGCCAACTACGTATTTAGACGGCCTGACAACTCAGGACAAAATATGACCAAAACTACAAATATTGCTGCCAGAGCTGAACTTCAGAAACCTGTCTCCCTACCGCCGCTGCAAAACTAGGATCAAATCACATCAAAAGTAATTTTTTCAGTTGGGATGGGTCAGCAACCCGGCGTCTGGGCAGGACATTACTTTTTCATCATAAAAGGTGAGTACGACTAACAGACAAACACAACCTGCTGTTAGCTAACGCTTGCTTAAGACAATTTCATTCAAATATTTTCACTGCAAATGTGTGTGTATTTAAACAGCTGCAACTGTTCACCCTCCACAGGAAGGTGACTTGTTTAACGCCACAAATCCAAATCATCTGATTTCTGACATAATTTACTAGAGCTGCAACAAAACAAACTTATCAGATTAACTGACTATAATCCATTATTGAAATAATTGTGAACTAATTTATTAATCATTTAATCATTAACTGGATTATTCACAGACTCTGAAACATGTCATGTGCTGAGAGAGGAGGGTTTAATACCAAGACAGAGCTGTAAAGCAACAAAAACTGTTAAAAACTATGTACATGTTGTAGGAGATATTATAAAGAGTGGCAAGTGTTTTAGCTTAAAGATGAATTTAATTTAATAACGGGACACCAGCCAGTCTTACACTGGGAAGATTAAGTTACAACACTTAAAGATCTATGGGAGATTTTAAAGGAATAAATTAAACATTTCTAAGAATTTTGAGGCCAAACTCTAACTGTCCCACACTGGTCGGCTTACGTGACGGAGCAGGGTTGAGAGGACGGTCTGGTCTCCACTTTGTGCCGCCGGGGTTTCTTCCAGAGATCATGCTGTGGTTCCTTGGGTACGTCTTCCAGGGAAGCTCCATGTGTGCAGCTGCCAGTTGGGTGATCCAAAGACACAGGATTCATGTTGTTTGTCTTATCTCCACTTTTCCAACTAATACTTGACGATGCAATGGATTGAGCATTAAAATAACTGGATAAAAATTGTGAAACCAAAGTTTGTCTCTGTGTCAGCCCTGCAACAAGCTGGCTCCTGTCCAGGGTGTACCCCGCTTACACCCCAAAGTTACTGGGATAGGCTCCAGTCACCTGTGAACCCTAATGGGAATAAGCAGTAGAGAATGAATGAATACAAATATTTTTAAGCAAAAATGCCTAAATCTATTGCATAAACAGATGCAATTTTGATGTGAAACAATATCATTAAATATCCTGAATGCATGAGCTAACCAGCACAGTTATCAATTGATTTTCAGTTCATCTTATCAAAATAAGTGAGATTTAGCCACTTTTATCTCAGAAGCAGATCCAGTCCAAAAATTTGTAGACCAGCGTTACCTTTCAGTTTATACTCAAAGACTTTACTGTTCCAATGAACAAAACCCAGATTAGAAGAACATTATCTGACCAATCTGTGTCAGAGTTTAAACACATAATAAAGCCAATATTTAGTACAATGTTGAGTGAGTTTGTTGAGAACAGCTCCCATAGCTTGAGTCCAAGTAAAAGTGATGGGTTTGTTGACAGCGCCATGCACTCATTAAAAACAGCTCCAGATAATGTAGCTCCACGAAAACAAAAGGTTGTTAGGCCAAATCGAGTAGCACCATGGTTTAATGTTGAAACACGTTCCCCAGCCGAGATCCTGATATTTTAGCCAACTATAGACCAATATCAAATCTCCCTTTTGTTTTAAAAATCCTAGAAAGAGTTGTCGTTAAACAGTTGTGGTGCCACCTACAGGACATTAGCTTATTTGAAGATTTTCAGCCAGGGTTTAGACCCCACCACAGCACAGAAACTGCATTAGTCACTGCATATCTCACACTTTGCAATCGCAAGATCGGGCCCGATTTCCGATCATGTGATCGGATCAGGACATCCCTAGTTTAGACCCCACCATAGCACAGAAACTGCATTAGTCAGAGTCACAAATGACTTGTTATTAAGTTCAGACAATGGACTGGTCTCAATCCTGGTTCTGTTAGATCTCAGTGCAGCCTTTGACACCATTGACCACAGCATCTTACTCCAGAGATTAGAATGTGACATAGGGGTCAGAGGAGCGCCCCCTGCTGGTTTAAATCCTACTTATCTGATAGGTACCAGTTTGTCAGTGTAAATGAAGAGGTGTCTCTTGTTACTGTTCACACTGGTGGTGCCGAGGCAAGGCACCGTCGCAAGAGCTCTTCTGTGCAGTGTCTTTTTTGTATTGTCTGTTCTCGTATATGAAGCACTTGCCACTTGCCACATCAGATAAGATCATGAGTTACTTTTATACATTCACGACAAAGTTAGCGGATACTCAAATCTAACACCTGAATTAAGGTGTAATGACTTTAATGCGTGCCCCACTCATGGCAGTGGAGGCCAGGAGTCGAGCCGTGGAGGCCGTGAGTAAAGCGAGGGGACTGGGCGGAGACACTGCCATGTATGCCACCGGCCTGAGCCCTACAGCGGGGACGCTGCGGGCCAACATTGTCGGAAACGCCGGCATAGAGGAAAGTGAGGAGGACTGCTGGTTAAACTGCGTGGCCGCCTATCTAAGATCCCGCTGCTGTCCTTATACTTGGCTCATGTTCAGTCTCTACCTAACAAGTCGGACGATCTGATGAGCCGTATTCAAACCCAGCATGAGGCCAGAGACTGCTCCGTGTTCTGCCTGACGGAGACGTGGCTTCACAGCAACGTGCAGGACTCAGCCTTCCAACCACCGGGCTTCTCTGTTCACTGCTCCGACAGTGAAAGAGCACACTGGAAAAAGAAAGGGAGGAGGTGTGTGTTTTCTTATTAATGAACACTGGTGCACGGACAATGTTGTTATGAATCAAACCTGCACCGCTAATCTTGAATGTCTTGTGTTAAAGTGCCGTCCCTTTTATCTCCCTCGGGAGTTTTCTGTGTTGTTTTTATGCGCTGTGTACATTCACCTGCGGGCAGACACTTGAGCTGCTCTCAGTGATCTCAGTGACCTTTTACACATACACGAGAACTCTCATCCTAACACTGTGGTTATAGTAGCGGGTGATTTTAATAACTGTAATCTTAAAACTATTTTACCCAACTTTTATCAGCATGTGAAACATCCTACCAGAGGATCACGGATTTTAGATCATTGTTATAGTAATGTAAAGTCAGTTTATCGCGCCATTCTCTGACCAGCTTTTGGAAAATCTGGATATATAAACTTTTGTATTGACTGTTGCATCCCACAGAAGGTTATTAAAAAACATTCCAGCCAGAAACCTTGGATTAACTCTGATGTGAGAATGAAACTAAAGGAACGAGCTGTGGCTTTTAAATCTGGTGCTGCTGCTGCCTATAAGCAGGCCAGATATTCATTGGAGCGGTCTATCAAAGCCGCAAAGCGGTCCTATGGGGACAAGATAGAGGGACATTTGAAAGAGGACAACCCACAGCGCAGGTGGATGGGACTAAACACCATCACCTCCTGGAAACCAAGAGGAGGGAACATTACTGCATTTGACCCCTCACTGCCAAATGAGCTCCATCAGTTCTATTGTAGATTTGAAACTGATAATAAGGAGTCTGCTGTCCTTTCCTCTCTTTGCTGTGAGCAGAGTGGGTTTACTGTCACTCAGCAGGACGTAAAGAGAGTCTTGTCCAGGACCAAGGGAGGAAAACCCCCGGCCCGGACGGCATTCCTCCTCGTGTCCTCAGACTGTGTTCAGAGCAACTCGCTCCTGTCTTAACTCACCTGTACAACATGTCACTCAGGTACTGCACTGTTCCACACAGTCTTAAAAAGTCTGTTATAATACCAGTGCCTAAGAAGACTCCTGGGACATGTCTTAATGACTATAGGCCAGTGGCCCTGACTTCTGTTTTAATGAAATCCTTTGAGCGACTGGTGTTGGACTACATTAAAGGACAGATTCCTGTGTCTGTGGACCCACTCCAATTTGCTTACACACAAAACAGGAGTGTGGAAGATGCCATTTATTTTGCTCTGAACTCTGTATATTAACATTTGGATAAAGGAAAATCTCATGTGAAAATTCTTTTTATAGATTACAGTTCTGCTTTTAACTCTCTTGTTCCTGGGAAGCTCATTCACAAATTGAAAGCTCTTGGACTTGGTGATGCCATTTGCAAATGGATTTTAAACTTTTTAACTTGCAGACCACAGAAGGTCAAAATCAATGGTTGTGTTTCTGATGAACTTTCTGTGAGCACAGGCTCTCCACAAGGTTGTATTTTAAGTCCTTTGCTTTTTACTTTGTACACATGACTGTACTGCTACTCACTCTAACAATCTGATCGTCAAGTATGCAGACGATACCACTGTCATCGGTCTGATCACCTCTAATGATGAATCACATTACAGAGCAGAAGTAGAAAATGTTGTCCGCTGGATTGAAGAAAACAACCTTGTCTTGAACATTTCTAAAACCTGTGAACTGGTTATTGATTTTAGATGTAATAAGAATAATGTGCCTATTGTCATTTATGATTCTGAGGTACAAATGGTTGATAAATGTAAGTTTTTGGGTGTCATTCTCTCCAAAGATCTGAGCTGGCAGTCAAACACCAGTAACTTTGCTAAAAAGGCTCACCAGCGTCTCTTCTTTTTATGAAAACTAAAGGAATTCACTCAAAACAAAACTATTCTTTTAAACTTTTATCAGTGTGGTATTGAAAGTCTTCTTCCCAGCTCTGTTACAGTGTGGTTTGGTAATCTCACTGTGAAAGAAAAGAAAACTTTAAACAGAGAGGTTCACTCTGCTGCAGGACCATAGGCTGTGACCTCCCAGTCCTAGAGAATATTTTCAAATCTAGACTTTTAACCAGAGCTCTCCAGATCATCAGTATCCCTCTGGTCACCTGCTGCTGAGATGTTTGACCTCCTTCCGTCAAGGAAACGATATCGTTCTATTAAATGCACTACATCACGCCATGCTAAAAGTTTTTTTCCACAAGCTGTGATGACCTTGAACAATGCACTTTGAAATACCTCATACATAAGACATGCACCTTATTGTTTTAGTTTCCTCTTTTACTGCTATTTATATATAGTGTTTTTATTGTTAGTATTAATTAGGTTTTATTTAGGATGTATCCATGTGTTGTTTTATTGAAGGCTTGTGCTTTGTATGTTTTGTTGTATGTTTTGTTTGTTTAAATGTTGACTGTGCACTTTGAGCTCTTGCAACTGTTTTCCTATGCAGCTCTTTTTCTGAATACTGCAAATTGCAAATAAACTGAACTGAACTGAACTGGGATCACAGCTTCTGGTTACCGTGACGACCGCGAGCCCCCGGTTCTGCGGCTGCACAAACAATCTACGCACGCTGCAGTCATTAGCTTCCATTAATGGGACACACGCTGCCACTCCGTCATGGGACAAATTAAAGGTGTGAACAGTGCGAAGGCTTAATGACAAACACTGTGACCTAAAGTGCACTTTTACTTTTCACTCACTTTACCAACTTCAAAACACCAAAACTTTAAGCCACATCAACTTTAGCAACAACTGATAGAGAGTCCTAACTTGTGGACCTGTTTACCTAAAACTAGATTACAGTGATAAATGATTTTCAACATTATTTTAACTGTAAAACCATGACACAAAAAGTTGTTATGTATGGACAAACAAATAATTGTGATAGTAATGGGAATATTCATCATTTATAAATTTATTGCCTGGAAAATCCAGACTGATATGTCTCTGTATTATTATAGAGAGAAATATCAGTCTGGTCACTGCCGTCCGCGGTGGTTGGATTCAAATCCCAACCGTACCATGCATTTTGATTCACTTATTTAAGTCACGTGTTCTTCCTGAGCAGCATCCGCAACAACAACAATCAAGATGGCGCACTGAAGAGCCGAGTTTCTTTCTTCAATTCCGTTTTAAATGACCAAAAACATATCGAGTCATTATTTATTTATTTATTTAAAAGGGACAATGCACATTAATGAACACCAGAAAAAATACATGTGTAAATGCTCCGAAGTTAGTGTACAGCTAATTTTCATTTGTAGTCCCTTAACATTTAAGACTGGACAAGACAAACAACAATTAAAAAATTCAAAGTCATAAAAGTTTCACATTCCACAGGATCTAAAGTGCCGATTTATAAAGTGCATATGTGGATAAAGTGCATACAGTAATTTTAAAGTGCTATAGTTCTCTAATAAATAAGTTAATTTAGTTTAAAGCCAGTTCGATCCACATGTCTTGGTCGTCTCCTGCCGCTCAGAGACGACCAAGACACTGGAGTTTACAGAGTGCCCTTGGGTCCTAAAACATTCATACATATATACATATTTACATAGCAGTGACAGTAAGAAACAGTAACAGTATAGATTGCAGGGTAAATATATGCGGTGCATGCCTACATACGTACAGTGGCATGAAAAAGTATCTGAAACCTTTGGAATTTCTCACATTTCTGCATAAAATCACCATTAAATGTGATCCGATCTTTGTCAAAATCACACAAATGAAAAAACAGTCTCTGCTTTAACTAAAACCACCCAAACACTTATAGGTTTTCATATTTTTAATGAGGATAACAAGCAAACAATGACAGAAGGGGTAGGAATAAGTACCTGAACCATCACATTTAATATCTGGTTGCCCCCCCTTTGGCAGCAATAACTTCAACCAGACGCTTCCTGTAGTTGCAGATCAGTCTGGCACATCCACCAGGATCAATCTTGGACCATTCCTCTTTACAAAACTGCTGCAGTTCAGTCAGATTCCTGGGATGTCTGGCATGAATTGCTGTCTTGAGGTCATGCCACAGCATCTCAATGGGGTTCAAGTCAGGACTTTGATTTGGCCGCTCCAGAACATGTATTTTGTTCTTCTGAAACCATTCTGAAGTTGATTTACTTTTGTATTTTGGGTCATTGTCCTGTTGCAGCATCCATTCTCTTTTTAGCTTCAACTGTCTGACAGACGGCCTCAGCTTTTCCTGCAAAACATCCTGATAAACTTTTGAATTCATTTTTCCATTAATGATTGCAAGTTGTATAGACCCTGAGGCAGCAAAACAGCCCCAAACCATGATGCCACCTCCACCATGCTTCACGGTGGGGATGAGGTGTTGATGTTGGTGAGCTGTTCCATTTTTCCTCCACACATGACGTTGTGTGTTCCTCCCAAACAATTCAACTTTAATTTCATCAGTCCACAAAATATTTTGCCAGAAGTTCTGTGGAGTGTCCAAGTGCCTTTCTGTGAACATTAAACGTGCAGCAATGTTTTTTTTAGACAGCAGTGGCTTCCTCCGTGGAGTCCTCCCATGGACACCATTCTTGGCCAGTGTTTTACATTTAGTCGATGTATTCTCAGAGATATTGGACTGTGCCAGTGATTTCTGTAAGTCTTTAGCAGACACTCTAGGGTTCTTTTTTACCTCTCTGAGTATTCTGCGCTGAACTCTTGTTGTCATTTTTGGTGGACGGCCACTCCTTGGGAGAGAAGCAACAGTGCCAAACTCTCTCCATTTGTAGACAATTTCTCTAACTGTGGACTGATGAACATCCAGACTTTTAGAGCTGGTTTTGTAACCTTTCCCAGCTTTATACAAATCAACATTTCTTGATCGCAGGTCTTCAGAGAGCTCTTCTGAGTGAGCCATGGTGCACATCCGACAATGCTTCTCATCAAGACACAATTCTTACCAGGCGTGTGTTTTATAGTGGGCAGGGCAGCTTTAAGTCACTCCTCAGTGATTGGACACATTCCTGACTTAAATTGTTTGGTAAAAATTGGTTTTAATTGCTCTTAAAGTCTCCTTAGGCAGAAGGTTCAGTTACTTATTCCTCCCCCTTCTGACATCGTTTGCATGTTATCCTCATTAAAAATTAGAAAACCTATAAATGTTTGGGTGGTTTTAGTTAAAGCAGACACTGTTTTTTCATTTGTGTGATTTTGACAAAGATCAGATCACATTTGATGGTGATTTTATGCAGAAATGTGAGAAATTCCAAAAGCTTCAGATACTTTTTCATGCCACTGTATCACGCACAGTCAATATACAGAATATAAAACATCCATGTACACTTGTTTGACCCTGTGCTTTGTTCAGTATGTATCAGGATATGTATCGTATCGTGAGGTTGTTGGAAATACCCAGCCCTAATAAACAGTGAGATGTATCACTATAGCTTTGTTGTACAGCTGACCAGCTAAAAAAAGGTGGTTTAGGGTTGAGCTGTGCTTTAAATCAAATATTATTTTTACTGATAACAATGGTACAGTTGATTTATTAACAATTAAAAGTATGTTTTACATAGTGGCCAAGTGTTTTTTTGTTTACATTTTGTGTTTTGGTTTTAAAACTGCATCACTGTTTGTCCAATCAGACAAGAGACCATTGTTTTGATTTAGACTGCAGTACCGTTTATAACCAGTATGTGTGCATGTAGTTACAGTTCCTTTAACTTGTAATGACAATAGGATTTTTATTTTTTTATGAGACATAAATTTATCTTTTATCTTATCTTATTTTTTTGCATATGTTATGTGAAATAAACAATCCAAAACATTTAGAGACAAAATACATTTTATTTATAATATATTGTATATCACTTACATTCATGGACAGTGGATTGCTATGAATAAGGTTATAGAAATACTCACAAAAGACTTCATACAGAGTTTTATGTTATTAATCAATAAATGTATAAATAAAACTGATAACCTTTGCTCTTTTTCATTAGTATTAATTATATTTTCCACAAAAGAAATCCCATGTGATGATAAAAGTGCTTTTGTGTAGACTAATTGTTCCCATCCACTAATACTGGGTTTGGTATCTTTGACTCCCACATGGGCGGTGTATACACAGGGGGAGCCTTTTCTATTGGTGAAAAACAGCTTTTTAATTCAGAAGTGTAATGCAACATCTATTACCTCTGGAAAATTCAATTTACATTCATAGCCGAGAGAGAACAACACAAGCAGTGTGTACAATGAAGAGCTACAATTACAACCATGCATTTTGTATTAAGTATAGATGTTTCAATTGCTAAATGAACATTTACAGTAGATATACACATAAATCTTTTTTGTATACTGAGGGCTGAGAACCAAAGGCTGTCAGTAACATTTACAAGAGAAGAAAAATGGCACAGTACTGACTTTTTGTCAGATTTCATTTCATAAATGCTAAATATTCAAACACACAGACCATAGACCACCACCTCAGGAAATATTTGGCTTTCCAAGTATTATCTTTAATAAATTAAAAAAGCAACACTACATAGGGACATGACATGGACTAAACCAGGACTAAACCAAATCTAAGCAAAGACTAAATCAGGACTAAACAAGGACTTAAACCAGAAATGATCCAGGTCCAAGCCAGGACTAAAGAAGTTCTAAGCCAGCACATAACCAGGACTAAATCAGGACAAATCTAGAACTAAACCAGGACTAAACTGGGCCTGAACAAAGACTAAGCAGTGGTCTTTACATCAACTTTATGAGAGCAGAATTTATTTATCAGAGCAGGACTAAAACAGCAAAAAGTATCACCAGTGAAACCCGTACCACAGCTTGAGAACCACTGACTTAGATTATACTTTGTAATAATAGTTATTTTGCCTTTTTGGGATCCAGTCTTTTGTCTTTTTCTAAATGACATAACAGTATAGCATTTATATCCATTTATCACACTGTCTGAATCCTATGTTCAGAGATAGCCAGTTGTTTTTATTGTGATCTTTTGGCAGAAAAACAAGAGCATTCATTTGATCTGTAAATCTTGTAAATCTCAGAAAACCCAGAATGTCACTTGCGCCCTTTTGGTTCTCAACCCTATGCCTCAGTGTTTACAGATGTCATATTAAATGTGTAAAGTGCTATTTCAAATTCATTGCACATGGGTTATCAGTAACATGCTTTTTCATATATTAACACTGCACTTGAAGTCATCATAGTACATTTGCATCTCGTGACCCACTTTGCAAAATCCTAAACGTCACTATCTGCTTCACAGATCTCCTAAACCAGGGATACAGGAGCGCATAGAGTAAGGGGTTAAAACACGAGTTCAGATAGGTCAAGTTATACAGGAAGGACAAAAAATATATGTTTACATTGTCCCTCAGATCGAACAGCACGTAGTTCGGCGTGCAGCAGAGAAGAAAAAGAAACACAACAAAGCCCAGATTCCGCGCCGCTTTCAGCTCTGATTTCCTGGAGTTCACCGCCGGCTGCTGTGCGGTGGCTGCAACCTGAGAACGCATGGCACGGGCCTGCGACACTGCCACATAGAAAACTCGCAAGTACAGTACAATTATGAGCACAAAGGGCACACAGAAGCTCAATGCCACATCAAACCAAAATTCAATATAGGTTACGAAAAAGACGCATTCCCCTTCACAACTCTTATACTGCCCTGGCATAATGAGATTGTAACGGAAAACCCCTAAACTGTACAGGACAGAGCCGATCCAGGAGGTGATCAGGGCGATGGTAATGGATCTCCTGCACATCACAGTGGAGTAGTGCATGGGGTTGCAAATGGCTACGTAGCGGTCTATTGAGATAAGGATCATGCCTCCAACTGATACAGAAGTCAGTGTGAAGGTAAAGACACGGTACAGGAGGCACAGCATGTCACCAACTCGCCAGCAAGTGAATTCAATGGGACCACTGACTGGGTTGAGGAGGATGAAGTTAGGAGAGGAGTGCAGCTGCCTGAGAAAAAGAAACAAAATGAGTATATGCATTACAATAAACCTGATGTCAGAGCTTGTGACTTGCCTGAAATGCGAGATAGAGATGATGACCATAAGGTTGAGGATGCCGGTGCTGATGGTGAAAATGTAAAGCACAATAAAATAGATGGTGAAGCTCTGACTGGGGATCAACGCGCTGCAGGACCGATTGCCCAGTTCTGGGTAGCACTGGTACAGCTGCTCACTGCTCATGTTGGAGGAAGGAGACGGGTGGGGGGAAGAAATGACTTCATCCAGACGCTTTTTCTCTCGTCTCCCTCCACCTCCGCCTGCTCCCAGATGGACACTGGACCTCCCAAGCCACTTGCATCATGAGCCAAAACAACTCCACAACTTAACTTTGGATAGCAGTGATCAAATCAAAAACTCAGCACACTTGACTAACTTTGGTGAAGTTTACCAAGTAATAAATCTTGCTTTTTCTATTTTGTGTTCCTAAACCAAAAAGAGTGCATCCATTTTAAAAACAAATCCATGCCTGATTCTTTGAAGGCCTCAGAAAGCACCTGCTGCTGAATATCTGTAGTACTCTGCATTTTGTGTGGTCAGAGTTTACTCCAGCTCTCCTGCCAAACATTACTATCCAAATACTGAATTACAAAACTTGAATGTGTTTGTTAGTTTCTGAAATTCTATCTTGTTTTACATTAAAGCCTGAGCACTGAGTGAACCACAACAAAGACTGGAATCATATACAACTGATGTATTTTGTTTACAAAGTCTCAGGTAGGCCTTGTTGCAATAAGAGCTATGTATGCAATATTGTGATATTTTGAAATCTCTTTTGCTATTTTATTCTGCATATAGTATCCTTGGCCCAAGCACATGCCTTCACCATGCGTCTCCCAGAGGTTTAACGTGCAGAGCTGCATATCACTGCCAGGATCATGGTTGTGTTGATGAGTTCATGAACAGCACATTTAAAGATTATGCAAAATTGACTTTTTTCTGCTCTCATTCATTTATATAAAAAAAACAGTGTACAGCTCTGTTTCCATTGATTCCTCACAGACATTTTTCATTTTGTAGCAAAATGTCATGATACAAAAAGTTTAAGGTAATAAAAATAAAATACATATGAGTATGTGAACATGTACATGTTACAAAGCAGCTGCTTATGCTCAGTTGAACAACAGCATCAGTTCAGTTCAGTTCAGTTTATTTGCCATTTGCAGCATTAAAAAAATAACTACATTGGAAAACAGTTGCAAGAGCTCAAAGTGCACAGTCAACATTTAAACCAACAAAACATACAACAAAACATACAAAGCACAAGCCTTCAATAAAAAACATACGGATACATCCTAAATAGAACCTAATAAATACTAACAATAAAAACACTATGTATAAATAGCAGTAAAAGAAGTAACCAAAGCATGTCTTATGTATGAGGTATTTCAAGGTGCATTGTTCAAGGTCATCACAGCTTGTGGAAAAAAACTTTTAGCATGACGTGATGTAGTGCATTTAATAGAACGATATCGTTTCCCTGACGGAAGGAGGTCAAACATCTCAGCAGCAGGTGGCCAGAGGGATCACTGATGATCTGGAGAGTTCTGGTCAAAAGTCTAGATTTGTAAATCGTCTCTAGGACTGGGAGGTCCCAGCCTGTGATCCTGCAGCAGTTTAAAGTTTTCTTTTCTTTCACAGTGAGATTACCAAACCACACTGTAAAAGAGCTGGTAAGAAGACTTTCAATACAACACCAATAAAAGTTTAAAAGAATAGTTTTGCTTTGAGTGAATTCCTTTAGTTTTTGTAAAAAGAAGCGACGCTGGTGAGCCTTTTTAGCAATGTTACTGGTTTTTGACTGCCAGCTCAGATCTTTGGAGAGAGTAACATCCAAAAACTTACATTTATCAACCATTTGTACCTCAGAATCATAAATGAATATAGGCACATTATTCTTACTACGTCTAAAATCAATAACCAGTTCACAGGTTTTAGAAATGTTCAAGACAAGGTTGTTTTCTTTACTCCAGCGGACAACATTTTCTACTTCTGCTCTGTAATGTGATTCATCATTAGAGGTGATCAGACCGATGACAGTGGTATCGTCTGCATACTTGACGATCAGATTGTTAGAGTGAGTAGCAGTACAGTCATGTGTACAAAGTAAAAAGCAAAGGACTTAAAATACAACCTTGTGGAGAGCCTGTGCTCACACAAAGTTCATCTGAAACACAGCCACTGATATTGACCTTCTGTGGTCTGCAAGTTAAAAAGTTTAAAATCTATTTGCAAATGACATCACCAAGTCCAAGAGCTTTCAATTTGTGAATGAGCTTCCCAGGAACAAGAGAGTTAAAAGCAGAACTGTAGTCTATAAAAAGCATTCTCGCATGAGATTTTCCTTTATCCAAATGTTAATATACAGAGTTCAGAGCAAAATAAATGGCATCTTCCACACTCCTGTTTTGTCTGTAAGCAAACTGGAGTGGGTCCACAGACACAGGAATCTGTCCTTTAATGTAGTCCAACACCAGTCGCTCAAAGGATTTCATTAAAACAGAAGTCAGGGCCACTGGCATATAGTCATTAAGACATGTCCCAGGAGTCTTCTTAGGCACTGGTATTATGACAGACTTTTTAAGACTGTGTGGAACAGTGCAGTACCTGAGTGACATGTTGTACAGGTGAGTTAGGACAGGAGCGAGTTGCTCTGAACACAGTCTGAGGACACGAGGAGGAATGCCGTCCTGGGCCGGGGGCTTTCCTCACCTTGGTCCTGGGCAAGACTCTCTTTACGTCCTGCTGAGTGACAGTAAACCCACTCTGCTCACAGCAAAGAGAGGAAAGGACAGCAGACTCCTTATTATCAGTTTCAAATCTACAATAGAACTGATGGAGCTCATTTGGCAGTGAGTGGTCAAATGCAGTAATGTTCCCTCCTCTTGGTTTCCAGGAGGTGATGGTGTTTAGTCCCATCCACCTGCGCTGTGGGTTGTCCTCTTTGAAATGTCCCTCTATCTTGTCCTCATAGGACCGCTTTGCGGCTTTGATAGACTGCTCCAATGAATATCTGGCCTGCTTATAGGCAGCAGCAGCACCAGATTTAAAAGCCACAGTTCGTTCCTTTAGTTTCATTCTCACATCAGAGTTAATCCAAGGTTTCTGACTGGAATGTTTTTTAATAACCTTCTGTGGTACGCAACAGTCAATACAAAAGTTTATATATCCAGTCACAACATCACAGTATTCATCAAGGTCTTCTGACTGGAAGACAGACCAATCTGTGGCATCAAAACAACCTTGTAATTGAATTTCACTGTCTTTAGTCCAGCATTGAACAGTATGTGTTATTGGCTTTATTTGTCTACTCCTCTGAATGTATGTAAGAAGAAGAAGAATGGAGGAGTGGTCAGATTTTCCAAAAGCTGGTTGGAGAATGGAGCGATAAACTGACTTTACATTACTATAACAATGATCTAAAATCCATGATCCTCTGGTAGGATGTCTCACATGCTGATAAAAGTTGGATAAAATAGTTTTAAGATTACAGTTATTAAAATCACCCGCTACTATAACCACAGTGTTAGGATGAGAGTTCTCGTGTATGTGTAAAAGGTCACTGAGATCACTGAGAGCAGCTCAAGTGTCCGCCCACAGGTGAATGTACACAGCGCATAAAAACAACACAGAAAACTCCCAAGGGAGGTAAAAGGGGTGGCACTTTAACACAAGACATTCAAGATTAGCGGTGCAGGTTTGATTCATAACAACATTGTCCGTGCACCAGTGTTCATTAATAAGAAAACACACACCTCCTCCCTTTCTTTTTCCGGTGTGCTCTTTCACTGTCGGAGCAGTGAACAGAGAAGCCCGGTGGTTGGAAGGCTGAGTCCTGCACGTTGCTGTGAAGCCACGTCTCCGTCAGGCAGAACACGGAGCAGTCTCTGGCCTCATGCTGGGTTTGAATACGGCTCATCAGATCGTCCGACTTGTTAGGTAGAGACTGAACATGAGCCAAGTATAAGGACAGCAGCGGGATCTTAGATAGGCGGCCACGCAGTTTAACCAGCAGTCCTCCTCACTTTCCTCTATGCCAGCGTTTCTGACGCTGTGGAAACTATAGCCAATCTGCACTTCTGACTTACTTTTTCTTTATTAGTGACCTAATCCAAGAAAGATTTTACTACTTTTGTTCCAGAAGCATTTTGCTTGCAGACCAGTGTAATTAGAAAGTGATCTGAGAGTATGGGGTTATGAGGAAGGACATTGAGCTCACTAATCTCTATACCATAGGTTAAAACAAGGTCCAGGCTGTGACAATGAGTGGGTTCATTTACGTTTTGAGTAAAACCTATGCTGTCTAATAAAGCTGCAAATGCATTTCCTAGACAGTCGCTGCTGTCATCAACATGAATATTAAAATCCCCTACTATTACAATCTTATCTGAGTCTAACACTATACTGGATAGAAAGTCAGAGAACACAATAAAAAATTTGGAATAGGGACCAGGAGCTGGTAGATGATTATAAACATAACACAAGCGAGCCCTAACCCCAGGCCTGGCTCCAGGGTGGGGCCCCGGCTGGGCCATAACAGGCAATGTAACTGGCCTTGTTATAATTGTCTTTGTAATGGTTTTGCATCATCTTTACTAAAAATAACAATTCAGCATGTCCACCTGATAATGACGTCACAGTATGCAAAATATATGCAGATTAGATGCCTATAATTACTACAGTTATAAACTTTGGTTCATAACTGACATTTTTCTCATTTACAGTAAGACTCTATCTAATTATTTTTAAGCCACAGCCTTTTAAGTTTTGGATGTCAAAAAACTGTATTTTAGAGAAAAAAATGTGGCAGCCAAAGGGTTCAGTGAAGCATCCAGGAGGTTGTCTCCTCAAAGCTCTGTGCCGCGTGGAACTCCCATCCCCCACAATGACAGGGGGCGGCTCCAAGCTCACCGGCTTCCTTCCTACTTTTCTGCTCCTGGCTTTGTCTATGATTGATTTTTGGTTTCACAATTTTTATCCAGTTATTCTAATGCTCAATCCATTGCATCGTCAAGTATTAGTTGGAAAAGTGGAGATAAGACAAACAACATGAATCCTGTGTCTTTGGATCACCCAACTGGCAGCTGACACACATGGAGCTTCCCTGGAAGACGCACCCAAGGAACCACAGCATGATCTCTGGAAGAAACCCCGGCGGCACAAAGTGGAGACCAGAACGTCCTCTCAACCCTGCTCCGTCACGTAAGCCGACCAGTGTGGGACAGTCAGAGTTTGGCCTCAAAATTCTTAGAAATGTTTAATTTATTCCTTTAAAATCTCCCATAGATCTTTAAGTGTTGTAACTTAATCTTCCCAGTGTAAGACTGGCTGGTGTCCCGTTATTAAATTAAATTCATCTTTAAGCTGAAACACTTGCCACTCTTTATAATATTTCCTACAACATGTACATAGTTTTTAACAGTTTTTGTTGCTTTACAGCTCTGTCTTGGTATTAAAACCTCCTCTCTCAGCACATGACATGTTTCAGAGTCTGTGAATAATCCAGTTAACGATTAAACGATTAATAAATTAGTTCACAATTATTTCAATAAAAGATTATAATCAATTAATCTGATTAGTTTGTTTTGTTGCAGCTCTAGTAAATTGTCTCAGAAATCAGATGATTTTGATTTGTGGCGTTAAACAAGTCACCTTCCTGTGGAGGGTGAACAGTTGCAGCTGTTTAAATACACACACATTTGTAGTGAAAATATTTGAATGAAATTGTCTTAAGCTAGCGTTAGCTAACAGCAGGTTGTGTTTGTCTGTTAGTCGTACTCACCTTTTATGATGAAAAAGTAATGTCCTGCCCAGACGCCGGGTTGTTGACCCATCCCAACTGAAAAAATTACTTTTGATGTGATTTTATTCTAGTTTTGCAGTGGCGGTAGGGAGACAGGTTTCTGAAGTTCAGCTCTGGCAGCAATATTTGTAGTTTTGGTCATATTTTGTCCTGAGTTGTCAGGCCTTTTAAATGTAGTTGTAGTTGGCTGCATCTCCTCACGCCTGCTGTGCGTCGCCATGTTTGTTTTGGCCTCCAGTAGAACACAAAGTCACGTGACTGAAAACTATGAATAACATCCAGTGGTGGACAACGTACTCAAAAGCTGTACTCAAGTAAAAGTACTGTTACTTCACAAATAATCTTATTGTTAGTAGTAAAAGTACCCAACAAAAATTATACTTCAGTAAAAGTAAGAAAGTATTGAGTATAAATTTACTTACGTAGACCTACATTTGAATGTTTTTGCAAAGTTTTCCTCTTCCCTGAGTTTCAAACCCAGAACCTTCTAATTGCAAGTCAGATGTACGTCCCACTACACCACAGAGGACAAAAACTACTTTGAACTCAGACAATGTAAAGGTTTACTCAAATAAAAGTAAACACATGTTCTACAAAAAAAGAAAGTACTTTTTCTTCAATAAAGGTACTTAAGTAAATTACTTAAGTAAAAGTATGTAGTTACTGTCCACCACTGATAACATTAGAGAGTGTAAGAATGTATAAGATTGTGGTTTCTAACATATGCAAAAAAAAAAAAAAAAAAAAAAAAAAAGTTTTTACAATTCTGAAAATATTTATAACAATGCTATATAGATTACATGTTTTAACTGTGAAATAAATAAATAAAATAAACATGTTTCAGAGCTTTACAGAAGGGTCACTGGCTGGCATCTTGGAATTTCAAAGGTACAGTGTTAAGTCTTTGGTGTCCTCTGGTGGTGACATTACAGATTGCAAAGCTGTCTCACAGTGTGGCCATCTGCCCAATCAGGTGACTTTCTACAGCCTGTGAGCACCTGTGGTAACCTTACAGAGACCAGGCAGGAGAGGGATGTGTGGTAAATGGTTGCAGACAGGACAGAGGAAGAGTAGAGAGACATTAGAGCTGATGGTCCTGACAGAGAAGACTTTTAGCTTCCTTACAGTGTTTGTTTCATGTGGATAGGCCCAGGCATCACTGAGATACAAACCACTGCAGTCTTAGTACTGTTAATGATGTTAAATATAACCTGTTAAATATATGTGTGGCTTATTAACGCTATCGGCGACAACACGCAGCGTTTTCAGATCGTATCAATGATATTTTGCTTTAAAAATGACAAAAAAAAATAGATATTTACTTCCCATAACTTTTTTGATAGCCATATAATGGAGAGAGACGTGAGCTGGAGCACCTGCTCCTTTTACCCTTTGGCCCTCGAGGGCCCGTTTGTCAAGTTTTTTTTTTTTCTTTCCCTCTGGCCCTTCACAAGAACATACAGTATATTGTAAAATATACAGTGTTACTAAAATATACAAATAATTTCTAATAAATGACCTGCCACTCGTCAGTTCACCATGTGACCTTTAATTTTGCTGCTGCGTCCTGTCCAGCTGCCCTTTGCGCAGCAGAGAGCGGAGCGTGAAGCTCAGAGAGAGATCTGTAGTAACTTGGAGTGGTCCTAAGCAAGTCGCCTACAATAAACCAACTGAGACAGGTGGAGGAGCACCGGGAGCTTCCAGGTGGGCCAGTGTATACTTTTGGGTCAGCTGTGAGAATGTGTGCATGTGTTGTCTCAGCCCAGCCACTACGCACAGACGAGCAGTCGTTATCACACAGCAATGACCCCTGACCCTCTCCCAACTTTCCCTTCCTGTACTGAGGCTACTGTCTACGGTCCCTGCAGCCCCGTGGTCACATGGTGTCTGCCCCGTGGTCACATGGTGTCTGCCCCGTGGTCCAGGGTCGGCCTGTGGAATAATCAGATAGGTGCTGAGCGCTGAATGATAGGGGTGCGCCTGCCACTGCCACACCTGCCCCTCCCACACCTGACCCCACACAGGTGAGGTAACGCAGATGAGGTAGCGCGGGTGTGGTAATGCAGATGTGGTAACGCACGTGAGGTAACGCAGGTGTGGTAACGCAGGTGAGGTAACCCAGGTGTGGTAACGCAGGTGTGGTAACGCAGATGAGGTAACGCGGGTGTGGTAATGCAGATGTGGTAACGCACGTGAGGTAACGCAGGTGTGGTAACGCAGGTGTGGTAACGCAGGTGAGGTACCACAGGTGTGGTAACGCAGGTGTGGTAACGCAGATGAGGTAACGCGGGTGTGGTAATGCAGATGTGGTAACGCACGTGAGGTAACGCAGGTGAGGTAACGCAGGTGTGGTAACGCAGGTGAGGTACCACAGGTGAGGTAACGCAGGTGTGGTAACGCAGATGAGGTAATGCGGGTGTGGTAATGCAGATGTGGTAATGCAGGTGAGGTACCGCAGGTGAGGTAATGCAGATGTGGTAACACACGTGAGGTACCGCAGGTGTGGTAACGCAGGTGTGGTAACAAGGTCAAATACTACGTCACACTTGTCTATCTGGAACTATTGAGCCGGAGAACTCACCGTTTGACGCTAGGAGGTCAGCACTGACAGTTTTCACCAGAAAATGTTAATTTAGACCTTTTTTTTTTTTTTACAAAACGGTCAAACGTAAGACTTATATAAGTATATAGTATATACTATAGACTATAGTAGGGCTGTACTTAAAAAGTCAATATGGAGATATATTGTGACGTACTTCTAGACCAGGCCTCGGCAACCTTGGGCACTCATGCCATGGTGAGCACTCCTAAGCATATGCCATGGCATGTGGTTTGGTCAAAGAAAAACAACAGTTTATCATCAAGAATGCAGCAGTGCCACTCAGTGGTGTTTTAATAGTAGTACATCCTCTGCCGCTGAGTCAAGGTTAAGTTGATTGACAAACCGTGCTCCCGCCTCTCTTGTTGTGGCAGCATTATGATCTCCCGCCCACATTTGCTCGCTGTAATTCAGATGCATTAACTAATGGATGAGCCCTATACGAAGAAAGCCAACATCAGGCCACTCCAGCCCTCATGGACTGAGGAGTTTGGGTTTGTGTTTCAGAAAGACCGTGTTATTTGCACTTTTTGCTATTAAAATGTTGTTTGCCGGACATCAAGTGTTAAGCGTCACTTTGAGACAAAACATGAGAAAATGTTCAAATGTGACTCGGATAAAGCAGAGCATATTAAATAAGCTGTAACAAGGTATGGAAAATAAGCTAGCAGTCTCAAAGCGTTTGCCACCGCTAATAACAATTTTACAGAAGCTAGCTATTGCATCGCTAACTGTATTGCCAAACGTGGCAAGCCTTTCACGGATGGAGAATATATTAAGGAGACATATATCAATTGCGCCGGTGTTTTGTTTGAAGGCTTGTCTAACAAAGAAACTATCAAGACAAGAATACAGGACTTTCCTATGTCAGCGAGAACTGTTGAGCGGTGTATATCTGAAATGGCTGAAGACGTGAGGGTGCAGCAAACGACTGGGCTTAAAGATGTAGCGGTGTTGTGTGGCCCTGAATGAGAGTGTGGACGTAAAGGATATCCCACATCTACCAGTCATGGCAAGATATTGTGATGTAACTGTTATGGTACGTTCACATCGGATGCGAATCAGGCGTCAGGCGCGAGTGATTACCATGTTAAGTCTGATGGAGAGCCATGTTCAGGCGCGAACAAGCATCCAGCGGCGCGAATGACGCGAATGACGCGAATAGCGCAACGCGAATCAAGCGAATCGAGCAAATAGCACGGCGCGAATGACGCGAATTGAGCGTTTGATGCGCGAGTCCCACGAATAGGCGAAGACGCGAATCAGCGGAAGAAGCGAACAACGCAGATTCGTGTCCAACACTCTGGTCGCGGAAGTTGAAAAATTTGAACTTCTGTGAACATTTGTGACATGTTAACCAATTAGGGACCTGCTGTAGCAGTGACGTGGTTACGTACGACGTAACAGGAGGAGATCCCTGCCTCGGAGATTCGGCAAAACAATCATTGAGGCTTCAGAGTGAACCCGGAGATAAAAGCTGCAGCCTACAGCAGCTCTTCTACTTTTATGTAGACAGGAAACAAAAACAGCCCTGATAGAAAACACTATAAAATAAAATAAATATGGCTGTTTAGGCTTTGTGACTGTGGTTACAGCTGTTATATGTGATACAAGCCTGTGACAGAGGCTCACTTTGACCATCGTGACGTCAAGAACACACAAATGAATACAATTAAATATAAAGGGGGGTTAACTTTACCAAAATAGCTTATTGAGATGTGCTCGTTATATTAGCAGTTATTGCACTCTCCAGAACAACAGAAAATACAGGACCTGTGAATAGATTCGACCTTAAAACCACTAGAGAGAGCTAATGTACAAGAAATAACCCCAGACTGTCTCAGCTCTGTCTCTGGGGTTAATGCTGCTGTACAGCAGTAGTGTCATGGGGGGAGGTCCTGCAGCCACACAGGACACAGGTGAGCAAACTGCGCGAGTAGGGCGAATTCACTCGCGCGAGTGAATTCTAAATGGTCACGCGTCCAACTAGACGTAAATGACGCGAATTGGACGAATGATTTGCGTCGGTGTGAACGTACCATTAGAGAGGAACTGTGCTGCTTAAGGCCACTGTACACCACGACAAAAGGTGAGGACAGAGCCAAGGTGTTTGTTGAACAATGTTGTATGTGATTTTAACATGATCAAGTATATAATGAAATGTGAAGAAATATATCTGAACTAATCATGTGACCAGGATCTGACCCAGAACTCAAGACGCCACAACAAGTGCAAGGGAACAATCTGTGAGTCTGGAAATGTGGCCTTCATGGGGGAGCAGAAGTGATAACAACCTCTCCCTTACAACTCGCACTTCTCTGCTAATGATAACAACCCCTCCTTTACAACTCGCACTGCTTTGCCTGAGAACTGGTTCAGATCCTGGACTATGCCCATATCTGGAGTGGGTGGTATGAAGTTGAGCCTGGGTATATATTCAGTGTGATAAGGACAGTCGTTGTTGGACGCCCAGCGTAAGCCCTGAGTAAGACGTAGGTGGTAGGGACAGTCCAACCCAGAGCTCTGTAATTTGGCTTATGCGAATAAAAAGACAAAAAGCTAAAAGAAACTGATTGGAGTCTTTATTGATTAGAAAAAGAACACGTCATTATGGTGACCCCGACGTGATGAAAATTAGGGGTCGGAAGCCCCGAAGAGGTCAACCAGAAAACAGGGTTTGAGCCCCTGCACCACGGAAAAACAGGGTTACAGTCCCTGAAGGCCTGAAGTCATCTTAACAGCCGGCATAAAAAAGAGTACTCGAACAGCCAGAAGTCTGTTCTATTCGACGACAAAAGTAGCCTGAAGTCTACATTGCGGCCAGAAGTTCGCACAATCGGATTTGCTAAAAGTTACGGCCGAAAGGACAGCCTGAAGTCTGTTCTATTGGAGAATAAAAGTAGCCTGAAGTCTACATCGCGGCCAGAAGTTCGCACAATTGGACTATCAACGTATCGGCCAGAAGTTTGAAATGTTGGAATATGAATACCGTGGCCAGAAGTTCACGAGGAAAGAATAGAGAGTAGCCAGAAGCCTACTCGAACAGCCTGAAGCCTGTTCTATTGGACACTAAAAGTAGCCTGAAGCCTACACCGCGGCCAGAAGTTCGCATAATTGACTACCAATATTGTAGCCAGAAGTCCACAAACAGTTTAGACGCTAAAAGTAACCAGAAGCCTACACTGCGGCCAGAAGTTCGCAAAATTGGAGTACTAAAGTCGTGGCCAGATGTCCACGGGATAAAGGCGCCAGTCAACCATCGTCATTGCAGTGAACTTCTCCTCCCACTGACCCGGGCGGCCTCTACTAAAAGGTGAGCAGAAAACCTGTTTATTCAAATTTCTGCTATTGGCTAAACTAAATTGTGGTCAGTGTGTGTGGAGAGGACCGCAACAATGGAGGGTGAGTCTGACAAAGAGTTGAGTGAGTGTCAAGCTAAAAGTCAATCTTTGTAGGTTATAGTAGGTCTTTGTGTCATTGTAATTACATTTTTCCTTACTTCTCCAACTGATGCTTGAAAGAGGATACTTTATACAGAATATTTAAAATGTATTCTGGTAATTCAAAAAATTGAAAACAATTTGAACTTTTTGATAAAAAGCGGAAGAATAAAAAGTAAAGGAAAGCAGAGTGAGAGAAAGTAGAAGAACACAGAATTGTTTAGAAATATGAAGAACATGTAGATATAGAAAAAAAAAAAAGATCAGCTACTGCTGCCTGTGTTTCCTCTGTTTTTGCAGACCTCTCCACAGTGGACCTCCACCTGGACCTGGACTCCTGCCCACTGTAAGTCCCCAGAAACAACAGCAGCAGCCTGAGCAGCCCCAGAGATAACAGCCGAGGTCGAGCCAGATTCCTCCAGTGACCTGCCAGTGAGACCAAAAGCTGACACGATCCACCTACACCACCAAAGACCACGCTACAGCTCCACCTGCAGCCACCCAAGCAATCAGACTCAGAACAAGAAGAACAGGAAGCCCAGTCCACCAGTTTAAACATGAGTTGAACTGACTGTAGCACCCATCATGTAAGAAAGCAAGTTTCTGTCGGGTCTTAAAGCTGCACGCTGTGAACTGGGCTCCTCCACGTAATGTCCAATGGTCCAAGTTGCCAGTGTGAGGACATGGACAATTACAGCATCACTGCTCTGACCATGCAGCGGGATGCAGAGAGCGCGGATGCCTGGGACAAGGACGTGGCCGAGGCAAGGGTCGTGGTCACTGGAGTAGAGGACAGAGGGTCCACCAAGGACAAAATAGACGCCAAGACAACGTATGGTACACTTGAGGACAGTCTGGACACTGGACTTGAGATTGTATAAGTTGGACACTGGATGCGAGAGGTCCACAAAGATACAGTGAAGGACCTAGCCTGAGTGCTCCCCAGGGGTCAGACTGACTGGGCAGCGAGGACAGGCCCGGTGAGAGACGCACTGAGGAGACGTCACCCAGAGGAAGGTACTGCACCCACAACACACACACATTCACATCTGTAGCTCTGCAATGAAGAACTGCTTACTGCTAACACACACACATTGATTTCACACGCAGACACTTATTTGGAGAATAAGACTAAGCCAGCAGCTACAACTTATGCAAGTCTGGTCTCATTGACAAATACAGCCTTGCCAGAATATACCATTGAATTGAATCTCCCAAAATGAGTGGTTGTTATGTTTTACTCTGTCAGTGCCTCTGGTGACACTGTGCGAAAGCAATATGTCTCCACTTTCATGCTCAGACCCTGCAGGCAAAACTTTTAAGCTCTTTTCCATTTTTCCACATTATGTCCAGTTAATTTTCTGCGTTGAGATCTGATGTGCAGATTAGACATTTGCCTTATCTCCACACCAGAAGGTCCTCAGGTTGTAACAATTGATCAGTTGGCCAATAACAACATATTCACAGGAGTCAGGTTGGGAACTGGGACTCCTTTATATTTATAGCAATGGAAATTGCCACCAACTCCAATTACTACAGACCCAATCAAAATGGCACAAAACAGGTGTCTCCTGAGGGAACTACTTATATGCATGAGGATGACTTGCACTGCACATCACAGACTGGGCCCCCACCTCTGACCCTAAGTGTCATTCTCTTCTATGCTGAAGCACACAGAATGCCTTTCACCTCTGTGTTACACTCAAACTGCTCTGTCTTTGGTGTCAGATAAACATGACGCTTATCAAAACAGCACCTCCTCCTCCTCTTTCTCTCTGACTCTGAGGCTGCAGCCGTCCCTGCTTTAAAAGCAGTTTCACAGGACGTGTGGGCAAAAAGTAAATATGATGTTGGGTTTGATCAAAGATTGTGAACCAGTGATGATCAGCCCTAAATCTACTTATAAGCCATACCAGCACCAGTACCCCTTAAAACAAGGAGCTATTGATGGCATTACTCCAGTTTTAATGCTCTAAGGAAGGCAGGAGTAATAGTGCTTTGTGAAAATTCTCCAGTACTTTTTTTTATACAACTATATCACCATGGCATTAAGTGTTGCCATTTGCGGTTATGTAGTCAGACGTGGGAGAAGGTCAAAAGCCCCAGGTTACAACGGATAACCTGTACGATGGGAGTAGAAACACGTTAGACTAAGAGGGTTTAGCTTGCTCTTTTTAGATGGGACAGTAATGGTCGAAGATGTTTTGATGTTTTTTATTTTTTATTTTTTTTTATTTTTTAGATACTAGTGCTACTCTGAGTTTGTTTGTTGTTTGTGTCTCTGTTCTTTGTTTTCGTCTGTTTGCCCAATGTCTTGGCATGTCAAGGTCTTGTCATTGGTAATAATAATGGCAAGACTGGTTAATTTACAAGCTACGCCCCTCCTTGTCTGCATACCAACCCAACATGATGATCTTTAGTAGAGGCCTGAATCCCAGCCTTGCCTTCATAACAATTTTTTTTTTTTTTTTTAATTGTGCCAAATTGACAAATGGGCTGGTCCATGTGTCAAAAAGGGGGGATGTTAACAGCACTCAAGCAACAGTGGTACACAAAAGGGTTGACAGGTTATGTACAGAAATCTTGTCCACAGCACATAATGCAGGTAAAAGCACACACACAACACCTGCAGCTGGGGTAAGGAATCTGCATTTACTGAGAGCTCTGTGTATTTCTGTAAGTTTAAAATAACTAATTTAGGAAGCATTTTCTGTTTTATTTCAAAGGTCTATTGAACTTGTTGCAACAAGAATTAGAAACTCTGCTCATCTGAAACAGTGGTGACCTTCTGGGGTCATGTGATCACAGACAGGATACTTCCTGGCCTCAGCAATAATGCAACAAAATGTTTGGTTTAACCTGACGTCATTCTTAAAAAATTGTGCACAAAAATGAAAGGGGAATGGTAAAATAAATTTTTGGACTGACCAAACTCTGATGTGGACTTGACCAGGTTTACTAACGCTGTGTGAATGTGAATGTGTGAACTCTAACCACTCCTTATGTGTTGTTATGATCCAAAATGTTCATATTTCTGACAATTAACAGGTTTTAACAAGTGATGAAAAAGATAATAAGGATCCTACAAACTGGATCCATATGGATCCGAACCCAGTGATGACAACTCTGGGAGTTGTTGTGTGTATATGTTGACATTTCTCTCCACAGACTGAACTATCACCTAAAAGCAATACAAATGGAACAAAAGACTGAGCTGATATAAACCCATATGGAACAATATGAAATATGGAACAAGCACACTTCAGAAAAGTGTGTATCATTCAAGGAACTAAGGAAAATCCAAGGAAAATACATGGATGTGGTAACTATAACACCTTTGGTAAATTATTTCAGATTGCCTTATCATATTTGATGCTTTTATGTGCTAACTATGTGAGTCTAACTTATTTTGCCAAATTACAACTTTACCAAAAAATCCATGAGAGAATTGAAATCAGAGATCATGGTCCAGACGCGAGACCATCCCAAAAAAAAAAAAAAAAAAAAAAAAAAGGGGGATGGCATTGTTTTGTGTGCAACGTGTTCCTCTGTTTTTCATCAGCAGGTCCCAGATAATATATTTACCAAAAACATGTTTCCTAAATGAATGGAGACAGTGTAAACGCAGGAGACTGATGTGAGGTATCACTGTTCCTACCTCCACTCTGGGAAAGTAGATGACAAAATGGGAGAGTGGAGAGGGGAAAACAGGCATCTCCACCAAAGCTCTGCCTGTGCTGGAAATATCACAGCTGACCAACTGAGCCACCTGGACAACGCTGGCTCCTTTAAGAAGGGCTCCAACTCTCCACAACAACCTCTGCTCCATCTCCGGCTTCTACAATGTGAAGAAATGTATCTGAACTAATCATGTGACCAGGACCTGATGCAGAACTCAAGACGCCACAGTGCAAGGGAACAATCTGTGAGTCTGGAAATGTGGCCTTCATGGGAGTGCAGAAGTGATAACAGCCCCTCCCTTACAACTTGCACTGCTTTGCCTGAGAACTGGTTCAGATCCTGGACTATGCCCATATCTGGAGTGGGTGGTATGAAGTTGAGCCTGGGTATATATTCAGTGTGATAAGGACAGTCGTTGTTGGACGCCCAGCGTAAGCCCTGAGTAAGACGTAGGCGGTAGGACCAGATCCAACCCAGAGCTTTGTAATTTGGCTTATGCGAATAAAAAGACAAAAAGCTAAAAGAAACTGATTTGAGTCTTTATTGATTAGAAAAAGAACACGTCAACATTTTGAGGAACGAGGGATTGACAACAGGAAAATATTTGCAGTGACAACAGATGGTGCGCCGGCAATGGTTGGCAAGCAGAAGAGCGCTGTCAGGTTAATTGAGGAAAATGTTGGCCACTCTGTCATGAAACTTCATTGCATAATACATCAGGAGAACCTGTGTGCAAAAATGTCCAATACAGATCTCAACAGTGTTATGGCTATGGTTGCAAAGATAGTCAACTTCATCGTAAAGCGGTAAGCACTGACACACCGAGAGTTCCGGTCACTACAAGAGGAGATGGACTGTGCGTATGGAGTTCTCCCTCGTCACTCATCAGTAAGGTGGCTAAGCTGTGGGAAAGTGTTGGAACGATTTGTCGCCTGCTTTGACGCCATCAAGACTTTTTTTCAACACTTTCCAGAGCTTGATGACGAGATATGGATTGTAAAGCTTATGTAACATATGTAAATGTACAATGTGCTATGTAATAAGGAATGCAAGTACAGGCTAGTCACAGAAAATTCTAAAATTCAGCTCAGGGAGGAAATGTGGTGTTGTGTTCAATTACACTCAAGACACAGGCTTTGAGTTGCCAAGAAGGTGAGTTATATTAACAGTGCAAAAAGTAGAACATTTACAATATTTACAAAATTTACAAACACTGCCCAATGTTGTCATCGACCAAGACTAGAAACACCAAAGCATCATTCATAGTTCATGAACTTGTTGATCCAAGTGCTTGATATTGCCGCAGTTCATTCAGAGCCCACAAGAGGGCAATGTACATAAAGTCCAAAGGGAAAACAAAGTTCAAAGTCCAAGTCTATAGGCAGTGTCAATGTATGCATGTGAGTATGTGTGTGGGGGCAGCAGCTGCAGTGCCTCCTACCGCACAGGCAGAGGTTTGCACTTGATCTCTATTCTTCAGGCTCGAGGCCTAGTGGTTAGCTCGCCATCCAGAGGGAAGAACCTGGCCTGCACAAGACAGGACCAATCAATAAGTTACTGGGTTAACATTATTTCTACAGTTGATAAAAGTAAAAAAAAAAAAAACTTTTATCTATACCATGTACATGACAAATACTTAAAAACTACATAGCAATATGTAGTTCAACAAGAGTACTCTTTCATTATCATAAATACATCATTCAATATTGTACAATATCAGACAAAATCACAATTCAATACAAAATAGTGTTTGACCATTTCAATAACTTTTAGTTGCACAGAAGCAATTAACACTACCAAATAGAAACACAACATTCATATTAACTCAGTACAAGCAGCACTGAGCCCATATAGTAGTGTTAGCAGTGGGCTAAGGCAAACAATTTCATGAATGAATACAGCCAGCGCCAGCACCGGCTGACTCATTCACGTACATTAGCAAACACATTAGCATTTAGCTCCATATCACACAAACAATTTCACTCACCAGTTCGATTCATAAAGTCACTCAAAGTAAAAAGAGCGGTCCCTCAAGACAGGGTAGAGGCATCTAAGAAAGTTAGCAGGCATAGCAGTCAGCAAACAGCAGTGAGAGTACAAGATTATTAGTTTTAAGGCTAGAGGGCTACCTGCAGCAGCTCAACCACGGACCAGCACCCACGCACACACTATACAGCACCGCTCTACTACATTTAAAGGACATACGGCGGAAGTCCCGCACGTGGTCTCGCGATACATAGACAAAGTCTCGCGATAGTTTAGACTTAGAGTAGAGAGCTGTGAGCCATGAAATAAAGGAGAGACCAGACCCGCAGCAGAAAATAGCTGGGTTACATCCTCCCCCCTTTAGTTCATGCACGTCCACGTTGCATGGCAACTAAAGCACTTTACAACCTGGGAGCAACGTGTGCTGCAGGGGCATGGCTGAGAACTTCAGCGTAGGCATTAGACAGGCCCTGAAACAAGGTTTGGACAACTGAAATCAGTGGGTTACCCAACACCGAATAATGAAGCCGATTGGGCTGTTGGCGTTGCCGAGTAGAGCGTCTGAGCGTGGCCTCAGCCTGCATTGGATCACAGGGTGCGGTGACAGAGCTAGAATTTGCAGCACCTAATGATGACTCAGATTGGTCAGGCTCAAGGTCTTCAGCCTCAGGCTCCACAGACAACCTGGTGTCAGGCGAGTCTTCAGGCACTGCGGTGAGTATTTCCTCCACCTCAGGCACTTCCACAGGTTCCCCTGATTCGTCGCTGGATGTGGACGGATCGTCTCCCTCAGGCAGCAACATGGACTCTTCAGCTGCAGGTAAGTGACTTTTAGGTGGCATCACAGGTGTAGTAGGTATTGCTAGAACTAGTGGAAATGGAGGATCAGTGTCAGTGCCACTTGGGGTTGATGATGTGGCAGACCCCATAGATTCACCAGACTCAAGCAATGGTTCAGGTCGGCTGTTTTTTTCTATACTGAACTTGACTGGAAGCTGGAAGGCGTGACTGGGAGCTGGAAGACTTGACAGGGATTCTGAGAAGGCTGAATCAGCATCCTCTTCCAGGGCAGCAAGTTCAGGGTTTTTACAACTTTGGCTGCGAGTCTTTGGTCTAAGTCTTTGGTCTAACAGCAGGAGCAGCCACAGGGAGGTCTTTGACTGGACTGACTGGGAGGAACCCACAGGGCAGCAGCAGGTCTCGATGGAGGATGCGGGTTGGTCCATCCCTTGTCTCTGGTGTCACCATGTAGACAGGGAGGTCGCCTACACGCTTGATGACAACATACACTTCGTGCTCCCATTTATCCTCTAGCTTGTGTTTTCCGCGAAGTCGAACATTGCGGACCAATACTCTGTCCCCAACCTCCAAACTGCAGGGTGTTACTCTCTTGTCGAAGCGGCTTTTGTTTTTCTCACCCGACTTGAGCGCATTTTGTGTAGCCAGCTTGTAACTCTCCTCAAGGCGAGACCGGAGGTTCTTGACATATTCTGAGTGGGAGACAGATGAGGGTTCTCGGACTGGTAAGCCAAAAGCCAAGTCAACCGGAAGTCGTGGAGATCGACCAAAAAGGAGTTCATAAGGGGTGAACCCTGTGGCCTCATTCTTTGTACAGTTGTAAGCGTGTACAAGTGGCTTTACATACTCCCGCCACTTTGACTTTTGCTTAGCTTCCAGTGTTCCCAGCATATTCAAGAGGGTTCGATTGAAACGCTCAACTGGATTTCCCCGTGGATGATAGGGAGTAGTCCGGTGCTTCGTGATTCCAGCCACCTTGCAAAGTTCCTTGATTAATTTTGATTCAAAGTCTGGCCCTTGATCCGAGTGCAAGCGCTCTGGAATGCCATAGTAAACCATAAAGTCACTCCAGAGACACTTGGCGACGGTCTTGGCCTTCTGATTGGGAGTGGGTATGGCAACTGCGAATTTGGTAAAATGGTCAGTGAGAACAAGGATGTCTTTCGTATTAGCAGTGTCAGGTTCAAGTGACAAGAAGTCCATGCACAGGAGTTCAAGAGGCCGACAGGTTTTGATGTTGACCAATGGAGCGGCTCTCTCCATTGGGGCCTTGCGCCTGACACACCGGCCACAAGTTTTAACAGTCTGTTCCACTGCCATTTTTGGCCAGAAGAAACGTTGGCGCACCAAGTCGAGGGTGCATTCTATGCCCCATATCATGATGAAGGGCCTTCAGGACTATGGGACGCAGATCCGGAGGAAGGACTAATTGGAAAGTGAGATGGTCCTCTTCCTTCCTCCTCCTATACAACACGCCATCCTCCAACTCCAGCCGGTTCCACTCTCGTAATAGCAAGGGCAGCTCTGGCAGCTCCTCTCGAGCTGTGGGGGGAATCTTCTCACCGGTGTTAAGCTGATTAACGACCTCACGGATAGAGGGGTCAGCTTGCTGTTCTGCTTTTAGGTCATCATGGGACAGAGACGGGATGACTGGAAGGCCATAGAATTCTTCTTTATAGTAACTGTCTGGAATAGCTTGGACGGTGACCGACAGGGACTCAACCAGGGTGATGTTAGTTTGAGGGTCTGATTGGAGATTTGCTCTCATCAGGCAGCTCTGGCAGATGGCATCCACAATGTCTGAGGAGATCTCAGCATCGCCCGGGTCACACAGCTGCTTGGTCAGGTGATCAACCAGCTCCAACTCCTCACAAGGATGGCCCTCTTTAGGCACATCACCATGAGAGCGCCTCGACAGGGCATCAGCATTGAAGTTGTGACGGCCAGCCCGATATTGCAACCTAAATGAGTATGTGGATAGTGCAGCTAACCATCGGTGGCTGGTGGCATCAAGCTTCGCCGAGGTCAAGACATACGTCAGGGGGTTACTGTCTGTGACGACCGTGAACTTGGCACCATAGAGATAATCGTGAAATTTCTCCGTCACACTCCACTTCAAGGCCAGGAACTCGAGCTTGTGAGCCGGATATCTCGATTCACTTTGGGACAGGCCTCGGCTGGCATAGGCGATTACTTGCAGCTTACCCTCCTGCTCCTGGTATAATACAGCGCCTAATCCTGTAGTGCTTGCATCAGTGTGCAAAATGTAGGGCACTCTAGAATCAGCAAATCCAAGCATGGGAGCAGAGGTCAACTTGTCAATAACCATGTTAAAAGCATTCTGGCAGTCTAAAGTCCATCTTTCGCCAAAGGACTGCTTCGGGTCCAAGTACTTTCCTGCAAGACCTTTTGCCTTGGTGGACCGACGAACTGGTTGATAACCTCGGGTGAGGAGGTTTAGGGGCTTAACAAGGGTGGCATAGTCTTTTATAAAGTGTCGGTAATAACCGGCGAATCCCAAAAAAGATCTCAGCTCCTTGAGGTTTCGGGGAACTGGCCAGGATTTTAATGCAGAGACCTTCTCTGGATCAGTTTCCACACCTTTTTCAGATACCATATGGCCCAAATACCGCACGCTGGTCTGGAAAAATTTGCATTTCTCGGGCGACAACTTTAAACCAAACTCTCTCAATCTGTTGAGTACTCGCAGCAACCTTTTTTCATGTTCCTCAAGAGAAGCAGAGAAAATGATGAGATCTTCGATGAACACAAGTACTTCATTGAGATGCAAGTCCCCCATACATTTCTCCATCAACCTTTGAAAGGTACTTGGGGTGTTGGTTACCCCTTGGGGCATCCTATTCCACTCCCAGAATCCCAGCGGAGTGACAAATGCAGTTTTTTCCTTGTCCCCTTTGCTCATCTCGATCTGGTAATATCCAGATTTCAAGTCCAACACACTAAACCATTTGGATCCAGTTAAGACTGCAAAAGATTCCTCCAGGTTTGGGAGAGCGTATGCATCCTTAACAGTTTGGAGGTTTAACTTCCTATAATCGATGTGCAGCCTTACATCGCCATTCTTTTTCCGGACCACCACGATTGGGGAGGAAAAGGGTGACTCAGACTCCCTGATGACTCCAGCTTCAAGCAGGTCACGCAGATGTTTCCGAACTGCTTCAATGTCTTGCGGATGGATTGGATGTGTGCGGTGCTTGAAGGGGGTCTCCTCGTGTAGCTTGAAGTACGAAGTTCGGATACAAAAGTGTATGGTAACTCCGGACGCAATGCTTCTAAAGTGGAACCAGAGCAAAATTCAACCACCAGCGAGTCATCAAATTCAGAGTCAGGTTCTGAAATTACTTCGGATTTACTAATTTCACCGTACTGTTTCAAAAAGTCAAAGAGTTCATCATTACTGTCGGTTACTGATATGCCCTCTACCAAGACAGCATTTGGAATTTTTATGCCACGCTTCAAAAATACCTCCATTGTAATTCAAAATAGCCAAATGAATCAAAATGTAACTTAAACACAACCAACAAATCCTCCTGGCTAGCTCGCCACATTTATGTAACATATGTAAATGTACAATGTGCTATGTAATAAGGAATGCAAGTACAGGCTAGTCACAGAAAATTCTAAAATTCAGCTCAGGGAGGAAATGTGGTGTTGTGTTCAATTACACTCAAGACACAGGCTTTGAGTTGCCAAGAAGGTGAGTTATATTAACAGTGCAAAAAGTAGAACATTTACAATATTTACAAAATTTACAAACACTTCCCAATATTATCATCGACCAAGACTAGAAACACCAAAGCATCATTCATAGTTCATGAACTTGTTGATCCAAGTGCTTGATATTGCTGCAGTTCATTCAGAGCCCACAAGAGGGCAATGAGCAGCACTGAGCCCATATAGTAGTGTTAGCAGTGGGCTAAGGCAAACAATTTCATGAATGAATACAGCCAGCGCCAGCACCGGCTGACTCATTCACGTACATTAGCAAACACATTAGCATTTAGCTCCATATCACACAAACAATTTCACTCACCAGTTCGATTCATAAAGTCACTCAAAGTAAAAAGCGTGGTCCCTCGAGACAGGGTAGAGGCATCTAAGAAAGTTAGCAGGCATAGCAGTCACCAAACAGCAGTGAGAGTACAAGATTATTAGTTTTAAGGCTAGAGGGCTACCTGCAGCAGCTCAACCACGGACCAGCACCCACGCACACACTATACAGCACCGCTCTACTACATTTAAAGGACATACGGCGGAAGTCCCGCACGAGGTCTCACTATACATAGACAAAGTCTCACGATACATAGACAAAGTCTCGCGATAGTTTAGACTTAGAGTAGAGAGCTGTGAGCCATGAAATAAAGGAGAGACCAGACCCGCAGCAGAAAATAGCTGGGTTACATCTATGTTTCTCGCGGACATCACTGGACATTTATAAATGAACTGAATATACAACTGCAAGGCGCCGGACAAACTATTTTGAACTTGTTTGAAACATGGACTGCTTTTGTCGTCAAGCTGATTGTATTTTCTGACGACGTGGCTGCCTCCACTTTTCATTATTTCAAAACTTTGAGGGTGCTGTCAGTATCGCAGCGCAGCATCCGTGCTGCAAATATACTCAAGTACATGCACGGACTGAGGTCAGAGTTCACAACACATTTTGAGGACTTTTACAGGTACGGTCCCATGTTTTAATTTCTGATTAAACCTGAGAGTTGTACTGTGGGCGAGTTAGATTTGTGTCTGTTTGAGTGGCTGGATACACTGAATTTTGAAATGCAGCTGATTGACTTGAAAAGCTCAGCGCTGTGGATAACTAAATTTACAGAGATACGCAAAGAACTTCAAAGTACCACAGCACACATCTTCTCATGTTGGTCCTCACTACCTGACAAGTTTGTCTGTCTGTGCAATGTTGCAATGGCCCTCCTCTCTGTGTTTGGCTCAACATATCTTTGTGAACAAATATTCTCACAGATGAAAAATGTGCAAGCCCCCACTCACAGAAGTTTAACAACAGACCATTCTGAGGCATGTGTGAAACTCAAAGTAACAAAACATAACCCACATTTACATTACAAAGATTACAAAGATTACAAAGCTTAGCAGGGAAAAGCAGGACCAAGTATCACATTGACTGTATTTGTTAGGCACCCTTTGAGTTTACCCTTCATAGCTGTCTTATTTTGTTTGTGGTATTGTACATTGCACATTTTCTTCTGATGCAATGTTCTGGTTTTAGAAGACAGAGTTTTGGATGTTGTTTAATGCATTCTCAGTCTGTACTTTTTTTTTTTTTTTGCAATATTTTTCTAATACAGTGTTTGAAATAGGAAAGGCCTTACGAGGCAGAGACTGAATTTACATGCAATAGGTTTAAAAAGCATTCTGACATGTTTGCAACGTATGGGAATATCAAAAAGGCAAGATTACAATTGATTGATGCAGATATGGAAAGATTAAATCAAAGATGAAAAATGAAAATGTGTGGTATATATATGTCTTGATTACATGCTAAAAATTTTAGATCTTAGAAGTAGTAGTTAGCTGTGGCACAACTAATTTGAAAGTTTGAATGTGGCACTTCATGCCAAAAAGGTTGCTGAGCCCTGTTCTAGACGATACATGTATCAAAACGCATGCTACTTTATCGATATAACTGTTTAAATGACGTTAATATGTTATAAACAGCTGGAATGGCAGTTTTGAAGCTGTTCCCTAAGGTGGAGTACGCATTTCTGCCATAGGTGGCAGCACCGCAGCACACAGCAGCAGCATGCGTCTAGTAAACAATGGCACATAGTGCCGGGGCTATATAAGCCCTGTCCCTGCAGTGATCGTCTCCTTTTGAACTCAGCCACAGGAGAAGAGGACAGGCCGCTGGGCATGCAGGTAGAGGGCTACGCGCATACTCATAGAACTGTAGTTACATACAGTAACTGTTATTTCTACGTTGTATGTGCTGCGCCCTCTACGGGCTTCGCTAATGGTTAACACCAACGCGAAGGCCGTGGGGATCAATGTACTCCCAGGAGGCCCGGCCTCCACCATGATTAGAGCAACCCAGGGCAACGCCAGCCAATAAAACGACCAGCACGCCCAAGGGCAAGAGGACCCAAAAACGGGGCAACAGTGCCCAAAGCCGCCTCTCCCAAGAGCGCCATGACAGTGTAACATGCCCGAAAGAAGGCAGGGAGTGCACAAGGTTGCCTCTCCCAAGAGCACCTGCACATCCCAGCTGACCAGAGGTGCATAGGGCCGCCTCTCCCAAGAGCACCCAGCACCCCAAGAACAAAACCAGTGCAAACAGTCACAAGCAGGCCACCTCTCCCAAGAGCACCTGCAAATGACCAACACAACAGCCTACACGCGGCTGCCGCCCAAAACCGAATGGGCGACAGACATCGCAGACACATCCAACAGATAAGACTGCACGAACGTCGAAGAGGAAGACCAGGAGGCTGCCAAACAGACTTCCTCTATTGACATGCCACGAAACAATGCTGTCGAGGCTGCCACCCCTCTAGTAGAGTGCGCCTGAACAGCCACCGGTGGTGGACGTCCCTGTGTCTCATACGCCACCCGAATGGCAAGGCAAATCCAATAGGCCAGGCGCTGGGGGGAAAGCAGAGCACCCCTATTCCTGGCCCCAAAACCAACAAACAGCTGATCAGACCGACCGTCTAAATCCAGCCGTGTGACTCAGATAACAGCGCAAGGCCCTGACCGGGCACAAAAGATGGCACCGTTCTTCCTCCACTGAAACATGTGGAGGTGGAAAGAAAGGCCTCACCCTAATCACCCTGGACCTGAAGGAAGAAGTGATGACTTTCTGTTGAAAGGCAGGGTTAGGCCAGACCGCACCAAAAGACATGCAAGACAGGTGCACAGACAAAGCACACAAGTCCCCCGACCTCTTAGCAGAGGGGAGAGCCAGGAGAAGCGAGGTCTTGTATGACAGAAAGCGGAGCTCCGACTGGTCCAAAGGCTCAAACGGGGGGCCAGAAAGCCCCCGCTGGGACATTACAGCTCAGCTCAACATGGAGATACATTTGTTTCTTCACAAAAACGTGACAAGACGTAGGCTAGATAAGCCATAGCTGCTAGTTAAGGCTATAAGGTTATATTAAAGCTTGTTAAAATGTGTATTATTTTATGTACCAATGTCTGTTATTGTCATGTTGGTTAGGTTATATCACACACAGCCAATATACAGAATATAAAACATCCATGTACACTTGTTTGACCCTGTGCTTTGTTCAGTATGTATCAGGATATGTATCGTATCGTGAGGTTGTTGGAAATACCCAGCCCTAATAAACAGTGAGATGTATCACTAAATCCTGGTTTGTACAGCTGACCAGCTAAAAAAAAAGTGGTTTAGGGTTGAGTTGCTCTTTAAATCAAATATTAGTTTTATCAATAACAATGGTACAGTTGATTTATTAACAATTAAAAATATGTTTTACATAGTGGCCAAGTGGTTTTTGTTTATATTTTGTGTTTTGGTTTTAAAACTGCATCACTGTTTGTCCAATCAGACAAGAGAGAATTGTTTTGATTTAGACTGCAGTACTGTTTATAACCAGTATGAGTGCATGTGGTTACAGTACCTTTAATTTGTAATGGCAATGGGAATTTCTTTTATTGGACATAAATTTATCTTTTATCTTATCTTATTTTTTGCATATGTGAAATAAACAATCCAAAACAATTAGAGACAAAATACATTTTATTTATAATATATTGTATATCACTTACATTCATGGACAGTGGATTGCTATGAATAAGGTTATAGAAATACTCACAAAAGACTTCATACAGAGTTTTATGTTATTAATCAATAAATGTATAAATAAAACTGATAACCTTTGCTCTTTTTCATTAGTATTAATTATATTTTCCACAAAAGAAATCCCATGTGATGATGAAAGTGCTTTTGTGTAGACTAATTGTTCCCATCCACTAATACTGGGTTTGGTATCTTTGACTCCCACATGGGCGGTGTATACACAGGGGGAGCCTTTTCTATTGGTGAAAAACAGCTTTTCATTTCAGAAGTGTAACGCAACATCTACTACCTCTGGAAAATTCAATTTGCATTCATAGCCGAGAGAAAACAACACAAGCAGTGTGTACAATGAAGAGCTACAATTACAACCATGCATTTTGTATTAAGTATAGATGATTCAGTTGCTAAATAAACCATGTCAATTTACAGTAGATATACACATAAATATTTTTTGTATACTGAGGGCTGAGAACCAAAGGCTGTCAGTAACATTTACAAGAGAAGAAAAAATGGCACAGTATTGACTTTGTCAAATTTCAATTCATAAATGCTAAATATTGGAAAAAAAATAAGGACTAAACCAAATCTAAGACATGACTAAAACTGGACTAAAACCGGAAATAATCCAGGTCCAAGCCAGGACTAAACAAAGTCTAAGCCAACACTTAACCAAAATCAGGACAAATCTAGAACTAAACCAGGACTAAACTGGGACTAAACAAAGACTAAGCAGTGGTCTTCACATCAAATTAATGAGAGCAGAATTTATTTATCAGAGCAAGACTAAAACAGCAAAAGATTTCCGAGTATCACCAACAGAACCCATACCACAACTTGACAACCACTGACTCAGATTTTTTTTCATTTGTAATAATACTTATTTTGCCTTTTTGGGGTCCAGCATTTGATGTCTTTTTCTAAATGACATAACAGTATAGCATTTATATCCATTTATCACACTGTCTGAATCCTATGTTCAGAGATAGCCAGTTGTTTTTATTGTGATCTTTTGGCAGTAAAAACAAGAGCATTCATTTGATTTGTAAGTCTTGTAAAGCTCAGAAAACCCAGAATGTCACTTGCGCCCTTTTGGTTCTCAACCCTATACCTCAGAGTTTACAGATGTCATATTAAATGTGTAAAGTGCTATTTCAAATTCATTGCACATGGGTTATCAGTAACATGCTTTTTCATTTAATAACACTGCACTTGAAGTCATCATAGTACATTTGCATCTCGTGACCCACTTTACAAAATCCTCAACGTCACTATCTGCTTCACAGATCTCCTAAACCAGGGATACATGAGCGCATAGAGTAAGGGGTTAAAACACGAGTTCAGATACAGCAAACCATACAGGAAGATATGTAAATAATAGTTTATTTTCCATTCCGCAAAGCTCACCATGTAGTACGGCGTGTAGCAGAGGAGAAAGACAAACACAACAAAGCCCAGATTCCGCGCCGCTTTCAGCTCTGATTTCCTGGAGTTCACTGCCGGCTGCTGTGCGGTGGCTGCAACATGAGAATGCATGGCACGGGCCTGCGACACTGCCACAAAGAAAACTTGCAAGTACAGTACAATTATGAGCACAAAGGTTCCAAAGGAGTTCAACGCCACGTCAACATGATATACAATATAGATCACCCCTAAGTAGCAGTCCCCTTCGCACCTCTTGTACCGCCCTGGAATAATGACATTGTTATACCAATACCCAATACTGTACAGGACAGAGCCGATCCAGGAGGCAATCAGGGCGATGCTAACGGATCTCCTGCACATCACAGTGGAGTAGTGCATGGGGTCACAAATGGCTACGTAGCGGTCTATCGAGATAAGGATCATGCCTCCAGTCGATACGGAAATCAGCGAGGAAACAAAGACGGCATACACGACGGACATGTTGTCGCCGACTCGCCAGCAAACAAAAGATAAAGCATTTTCGACTGGCATCACCACGCAGCACATCAGGAAGTCTGAGATGGCCAGGTTGAGGAGGATGAAGTTAGGAGAGGAGTGCAGCTGCCTGAGAAAAAGAAACAAAATGAGTATATGCATTACAATAAACCTGATGTCAGCGCCTGTGACTTGCCTGAAATGTGAGATAGCGATGATGACCATAAGGTTGAAGATGCCGGTGCTGATGGTGAAGATGTAAAGCACGATCACATGGTGAAGCCCTGACCAGGGATCCACTTGTTGCAGGACAGATTGCCCAGTTCTGGGTAGCACTGGTACAGCTGCTCACTGCTCATGTTGGAGGATGGAGATGGGGGGTGGGGGAAGAAATGACTTCATCCAGACGCTTTTTCTCTCGTCTCCCTCCACCTCCGCCTGCTCCCAGATGGACACTGGACCTCCCAAGCCACTTGCATCATGAGCCAAAACAACTCCACAACTTAACTTTGGATAGCAGTGATCAAATCAATAACGCAGCACACTTGACTAACTTTGGTAAAGTTTCTTGCTTTTTCAATTTTGTGTTCCTAAATCAAAAATGGTGCACCCATTTTAAAAACAAATCCATGCCTGATTCTTTGAAGGCCTCAGAAAGCACCTACTGCTGAATATCTGTAGTACTCTGCATTTTGTGTGGTCAGAGTTTACTGCAGCTCTCATGGCAAACATTACTTATCCACATACAATTACAAAACTTGAATGTGTTTGTTAGTTTCTTAAATTCTATCTTGTTTTACATTAAAGCCTGAGCATTTTTTTAGAAAGTTTCAAGTAGGCCTTGTCGCTATAAGAGTTGTATAATGTGATATTTTGAAGTTTTTTTTTTTCTATTTTATACTGCAGATAGTATCCTTTGTCCCAGCACATGCCTTCACCATGTGTCTCCCAAAGGTTTAATTTGCAGGGCTGCATATCACTGCCAGGATCATGGTTGTGTTGATGAGTTTATGAACAGCACATTTAAAGGGGCTAGACGATGCAAAATTGACTTTTTAAAGTTTTCTACAATGTTATAATGTTCCCTCTTCAAAAACATAGCTGCAGTTGTGTTTTGGTTCTTTTACACATGTTTCAGTAATCTTTTGTTCTTTGGCCCTAAGTTTATAAGGCCTTAGAATTAACCTCTGCCTCTCCCATGAACCCCCGCCCATTCCATTCTACATTCAGTCATTAATTTATCCCAAAAAACAGTGTACAACTCTGTACATAAGCTTCTCTTTGACTGTTTGAACATACATTTGGTCATTAGATTCAGATTTTTGTGTAAATACATAATCAGACCAATTTTGTGGGCAATATTTGTGGACCCCTTTATGACCCGAGCCTCTGAAGCTGCTCTGATAGATCTGCCCCTGCTCCACTCGCACAGTCAGACAGTGACACAGAGCCTTCAGTCTCACGCTGGGCTTGCTGGGACAGAAGCTCCAGAAAACACTAGAGGCTACAAAAACTTTTGTCAGGACGTCTGAACTTTGGTTTTACAGTGCTTTAAAGCAAATATGCCGGGACCGCCTGACCACGGGGCTGTGGGGACCATAGACAGTTGCCGAATTAAAGTAGGAGAAAATTAAATACGAGACAACAGGACAGCACATTTGCGTGTAGTGACAGGGCTGATAGGCTTCAACGCACACATTATCCCGGGCTGGCCCCAAAAGTACACCGGCCCACCGGGAAAACTCCCAGTGCTCCTGATTGCCAGTTCAGCCCTGGTTTCCACTGATTCCTCACAGACATTTTTCATTTTGTATTAAAATGGCATCATACAAAAAGTTTAAAGTAATAAAAAACTCCTTTTCTATGGTTCTGTTCAAAATAGTGTAACAGCCCTGTACTCTGCTGCCCTCTGCTGGTCTATTTATCTGTTTCTTTATGGCAATAGTAAGGTTATTGAAAAAAAACTTCTTTTAGTCAAAGATGTTTTTAAAGGTTGTGCAATGCTGTTCTAGAGGTGACCAAGATCGGCTTAAAATATAAATAAAAGCATAATATAACCTCTTTAAAGACTGTCAGAGCAGGTTAATACAGTCTGTCTCTGTTTATGCAGCAAAAGTCTAAAAATAAAATATGTGTGAGTATGTGAACATGTACATGTTATGAAGCAGCTGCTTATGCTCAGTTGAACAACAGTATAATTACTCTGTTGCTATTTTGTGCAGTTAAAAACTAGATTTGTATTATTTGTGTAAATAATGCCAGATGGACAGGTGTCTATCAGCGCTCATAAAGGTGAGCTGTTACAGAGTATCAGGGCCGTGCAGAGAGCTACTGGGGGGCAGGGGCTCAAGCTTCAAAAAGTGCACACAGATAACACTTGTTTCCCAACGTATCATGCAGGCAATAATACACAACAATTAGCTCATCTCCAAACTAAATAGTTTGTAAGAGGTCAATTCTTCAGGTTCATGGTAAAAGGAGATGGAAAAACTGGACCTATATTGTGCAGCTCAGACTAGGCATCTGTACTATTGGCATTTATATAGTGATTTAAAAGTGAGTGGGACCTTATGGCAGGGAGTCTGGGAGTTCTCCCCCAGGAACATTTGAACAAAAGACATGTAGTTTTCTGTTTTCTGGGGCATTTTAGAAGAACTTGGCTTTGACTTTGGAGTAAAAAATATGGGCAGAATTTACGATTTTACTGCAATTCAATTCAGTTCAGTTTTATTTGTATAGCCCAGTATCACAACAAAAGTCGCCTCAAAGGGCTTCACAACAGTTGATCAAACATAAACACACAATCAACACAAACAATAACTACACTAAACTAAACAGACCCAGGACACTCCTGTCCTTAGACCCTCCTTCTCGGTAAGGAAAAACTCCTAAAAAAACTCAGCTATGGGGAAAAAGAAGAAACCTTATGGAGCCCATATTGAAGGAGAGATCCTCTCCCAGGACGGACAGGCAATGCGTCTAGGAGTTAGTTCATTAGTTCATCTATAGGATCATAGTTCACTCTGTAAGGATTCATCCAGACGAGAGTGGGGGTGGGGTAGATAGAGGAAGTCCATAGGATGCAGCAGGGACCTCATCCAGACAGGTGAGTGGGGTGAGGGAGATCAGGGAAATCCTTAGAGGTGAGGCTGAGGGCCCACAGGTCGGGACAGGAGCACAGATGGGGTCAGCTAAGATCCAGTCATCACTGGGACATCTGCCAGCAGCCAGGCATCTGAAACAGTCCCCACTCCCCAGAGGGGAGCGGGACAGAGGCACAACTTGTGAATAGCAATGAACTGATTGGAGATATAGAATATTAGATAATATTAATGACAGTGATAGCAGAGGAGCAGCAGATGAAACCAGAGGTCAGAGGTCAGTGCACCATACTTCCCCCAGCTTCTAGCTCCTAGAGCAGCTTAGCTTCAGCTGTGGAGTTAACCCTGTTCCTAGCTGCCCTGACCGTAAGCTTTCTTGAAGAGGAACGTTTTAAGCCTAACCTTAAATGTAGAGACTGTGTCTGCCTCTCTAACATGAGCTGGAAGCTGATTCCATAAAACAGGAGCTTGGTAACTAAAGGCTCTACCTCCAACTGTACTTTTAGAAACCCTGGGAACCACTAAGAGCCCTGCATTTTGTGAGTGCAGTACTCTGCTTGGTTGGTATGGCACTATAACATCATTAATGTAGGATGGTGCCGTACCATTTACGGCCTTGTAAGTCAAACCTAATTCTGAATTCAACTGGAAGCCAGTGAAGTGACAACAACACAAACAAACTGCAACAAACATTCAGGACATAAAATAGTTTACTATCACTTTATAACTAATTACTACATTTTGTTTTACATAAACTGTCTAAAAATAGGGACTGGTAGACAGCATTGTTAAATAGGCCATTGCACTTTAAAAAAAAAAAAAAAATCATAATTTCTACAGCACAGACTAATGACTGCACTAATGAATAAATAATATGCCTAATGCCTAATATAAACTTTACATTATCTAGCATAAGCTTCTACAGTATATTTGGGCATTATTATTTGCTTTTTATGTGAATGTGTGATCACATATTTAATTGTGGTGTCCACACTGTGCCCTGAGCCCCTAGAATGCTTAGCTCCGCCCCTGCTCCAGGACAGAGTCCTGTCACAGTCTATGAGCTTTCACTGTCATTGCACTGGGCTGTGGCTCCACAGAAGACCAAAGACTTGAAAACAGTCCCTAGTGTCCATGATTTCATTAAATTTACTGTGACTGACCAGATTTATTATGCAAGCTTACATAGGCTCCTGCAGGGGGCAGTGGCTGGCGCGCCCCTGTCATTCAGCGCTCAACATCGATCTAAATATTCCACGGGCCGGCCCTGGACCATGGGGTGGAGACGGTGTGACCACGGGGCCACAGGGACCATACACAGCAGCCTCAGTACAATTTGAGGGAAAGCTTGAAAATTTTGCTGTTTGGGATATCTTTTAGAATGGGGGATTTTCTGTACGGGGGACTAGGTGACCCCAAAAGAAATGGGGCGCGCTATTTCGGGGACTTTAGTGCACTTCCCCCGTTCTGAGCTCAGGGCACCTCACTAAAGGATGCTTTTTGTTTTTAGGGGGACCCCGGTTGTACCGCTTGCACTTTTCCTCAGGATGGCACCACTGTCCACTGTCCTGACTGTTGCTTCATGTTGGGAGACTTAGGGTCACTTTTTCTTCACTTTGGGACACTTTGCTCCCAAATGACAGCCAGTGGTCATGGGTCATTGTGGGGTATCACGCCCTTTTCACTTTTACTTTTTATTCACTTTGGGGTACTTTGGTCCAGAATAAATCAAATGACTTGAATTCTTAGTCAGCACCTCAGTAGACAGCACTAAACCAGATTCTGAAAGCCTTAAGGAAAAGCTACTTAGCTTTAGGAGGGTCCTAATGAGTTGGGACAAAGACAGATGAATAGAAGGCGGTGTTTTGTGTAACATATTTCAATATTATATGTATACTATATTGGGAACTTTTGGAAAAAAAATCTACATTGCAAGAACCTTTTCCCTGACCTTTGACCTTTAGGAAGGTCTCATCAATTTGATATTTAACACACCAGTAGGACACATGGGCACTATTAACATACTAAATTTTCAGCATTGTAGCTCAAACTAATTTAAATAAGAAAGAAAAAGAGATTTTCTTGCCATTTTTAATTTAATTTTTTTTTTTTTTCTCCAGCATACAAAATTCATTTTGGGACACTTTCTCATTATAAAAAAGAAAAGAAAAGGGAAAAAAAAGGCATATAGGTAGCATGTATGTTAGGAATGATAGATATAAAAACCCATGCAATGACAAGTATAGTGAAGATTGGACGAGTTAAGCTCAGAAGTTTAGGAGCGGCTGTGGGAGTGAGTGAGGGACTGTCCTCTCCTCTCACCTGTCCTCTCCTCTCACCTGCCTCCCTCTGTCCTCTCCTCTCACCTGTCCTCTCCTCTCACCTGTCCTCTCCTCTCACCTGTCCTCTCCTCTCACCTGCCTCCCTCTGTCCTCTCCTCTCACCTGCCTCCCTCTGTCCTCTCCTCTCACCTGTCCTCTCCTCTCACCTGCCTCCCTCTGTCCTCTCCTCTCACCTGTCCTCTCCTCTCACCTGCCTCCCTCTGTCCTCTCCTCTCACCTGCCTCCCTCTGTCCTCTCCTCTCACCTGTCCTCTCCTCTCACCTGCCTCCCTCTGTCCTCTCCTCTCACCTGTCCTCTCCTCTCACCTGTCCTCTCCTCTCACCTGCCTCCCTCTGTCCTCTCCTCTCACCTGCCTCCCTCTGTCCTCTCCTCTCACCTGTCCTCTCCTCTCACCTGCCTCCCTCTGTCCTCTCCTCTCACCTGCCTCCCTCTGTCCTCTCCTCTCACCTGCCTTCCTCTGTCCTCTCCTCTCACCTGTCCTCTCCTCTCACCTGCCTCCCTTTGTCCTCTCCTCTCACCTGTCCTCTCCTCTCACCTGCCTCCCTCTGTCCTCTCCTCTCACCTGTCCTCTCCTCTCAGCTGTCTCTCTCTGTCCTCTCCTCTCACCTGCCTCCCTCTGTCCTCTCCTCTCACCTGTCCTCTCCTCTCACCTGCCTCCCTCTGTCCTCTCCTCTCACCTGTCCTCTCCTCTCACCTGCCTCCCTCTGTCCTCTCCTCTCACCTGCCTCCCTCTGTCCTCTTCTCTCACCTGTCCTCTCCTCTCACCTGCCTCCCTCTGTCCTCTCCTCTCACCTGTCCTCTCCTCTCACCTGCCTCCCTCTGTCCTCTCCTCTCACCTGTCCTCTCCTCTCACCTGCCTCCCTCTGTCCTCTCCTCTCACCTGTCCTCTCCTCTCACCTGCCTCCCTCTGTCCTCTCCTCTCACCTGTCCTCTCCTCTCACCTGCCTCCCTCTGTCCTCTCCTCTCACCTGTCCTCTCTTCTCACCTGCCTCCCTCTGTCCTCTCCTCTCACCTGCCTCCCTCTGTCCTCTCCTCTCACCTGTCCTCTCCTCTCACCTGCCTCCCTCTGTCCTCTCCTCTCACCTGTCCTCTCCTCTCACCTGCCTCCCTCTGTCCTCTCCTCTCACCTGTCCTCTCCTCTCACCTGCCTCCCTTTGTCCTCTCCTCTCACCTGTCCTCTCCTCTCACCTGCCTCCCTCTGTCCTCTCCTCTCACCTGTCCTCTCTTCTCACCTGCCTCCCTCTGTCCTCTCCTCTCACCTGTCCTCTCCTCTCACCTGCCTCCCTCTGTCCTCTCCTCTCACCTGCCTCCCTCTGTCTTCTCCTCTCACCTGTCCTCTCCTCTCACCTGTCTCTCTCTGTCCTCTCCTCTCACCTGTCTCCCTCTGTCCTCTTGCAATGCTGTTCTAGAGTTGACCAAAAATGGCTAAAAAATACAAATAAAACCTTAATATAGCCCCTTTATATCACTTTTATTTCACCCCACCATGTTTGCATCTGTTATAAATAATTTTATAAATGATGAATATTCCCATTACTATCACAATTATTTGTTTGTTCATACATAACTTTTTGTGTCTTGGTTTTACAGTTAAAATAATGTTGAAAATCATTTATCACTGTAATCTAGTTTTAGGTAAACAGGTCCACAAGTTAGGACTCTCTATCAGTTGTTGCTAAAGTTGATATGGCTTAAAGTTTTGGTGTTTTGAAGTTGGTAAAGTGAGTGAAAAGTAAAAGTGTGCTTCAGGTCACAGTGTTTATCATTAAGCCTTCGCACTGTTCACACCTTTAATTTGTCCCATGACGGAGTGGCAGCGTGTGTCCCATTAATGGAAGCTAATGACTGCAGCGTGTGTAGATTGTTTGTGCAGCCACAGCACCGGGGGCCTCGCGGTCGTCACGGTAACCAGAAGGTGTGATCCCAGTGTGAACAGTAACAAGAGACACCTGATGCAACAACTGCCAAAGCTTCACACTAACAAGTTCAGAGAGAGGAAAACATCAACAGTGTATGACTTTGACAAACTTCAGCCTGATGTAAACACTGGGTCACCACCTGGGCACTACAACTTTGGAAACATGATGCAACTTTGTACAGGATTAGAGTTTGTTTGGGGATGAAAGTAATAACACACAGTTAACTTAGTTTGGTTTGGAGCCAGAGCATTAGAGTCAAACAGAACCTTTAAAGGAGCTATGAGCAGTATATATTTTTAATTATATATTTTAATTATCCACGTCTCCCAGATAAGATGTAAACATGTTTAAATAAAATATTAGTTTTACTGATAACAATGGTACAGCTGGTTTAGTCATAATTAAGAAAAAACAAATTACATAATGGCCAAGTTGTTTTTGTTTACATTTTTTTGGTTTTAAAACTGCATTGCTGATCGTCCAATCAGAAAAGCGGAAAGACTGGCAACCCACAGACCATTGTTTTTATTTAGACTGCAGTACCATTTTGAAACCAGTAGAGTGCACATGCTGACAGTACCTTCAAGTTTTAACTTCAAACAAAAATAACATGCCACTGACTACTGTACATGTTTACTGTTAATGTGATATTGCTATTACTGCTATAGCTTTTCTTTCCTTGTAAATAATTTATATAGCACATTTTTGTTTTTGATTCATGCTCGCTTTGTTTCTTGCTTCCTGCACTTTATTCTGTACTAACAGTTGCCTGAACAAGTTAATTTCTCCACTGTGAGATTAATAAAGTTCAATCTTATCTTAATCCCTAAAACTACTCCTTTGTTTATTGGTTAGACAAGATACAGTAGCTTTTTAAACTGCCTAACAAATTAGAATACTATAGAAAAGTAAAATTATTTCAACAGTTTAATTCTAAAAGTGAAACGCACATACAGAGTAATAATAAAAATAACACATTGGTTATATAGCACTTTTCTGGACATTTAATGTCGCTTTACAGTTTTGGTGCATTATTCATTCACTCCTCAGTCACAGTCAGTGATGGAAGTGTGGCTGCCATTTTTGGCCTATGGCCCCTTCAACCATCTCAAACACACAGTCACACTGACACATTCACACACAGGGAAGGTGGATGAAGTGTACTGCCCAAGGACACAACATCAGTATGCAATGCTGGTAGCAGGGATTGAACCACCAACTTTTGGGTTAGTGGGCAAACGTCTATACCAACTGAGCTAAAATATTATAAAGATTTGGTACACAGTAGGGGTGCAATGATACATTTTTGCGACTATACGAAATGTATCATTTGGCATTGTTTTGATGTGATTCAAGAATGATTTTGTACTGATTTAAAGCAACTTGTGAATAGCAATGAACTGATTGGAGATATAGAATATTTCATAATATTAATGACAGTGATAGAAGAGGAGCAGCAGATGAAACCAGAGGTCAGAGGTCAGTGCACCATACTTCCCCCAGCTTCTAGCTCCTAGAGCAGCTTAGCTTCAGCTGTGGAGTTAACCCTGTTCCTGGCCTGACCATAAGCTTTCTCACAGAGGAACGTTTTAAGCCTAACCTTAAATGTAGAGACTGTGTCTGCCTCTCTAACATGAGCTGGAAGCTGATTCCATAAAACAGGAGCTTGGTAACTAAAGGCTCTACCTCCAACTGTACTTTTAGTAACCCTGGGGACCACTAATAGCCCTGCATTTTGTGAGCTCAGTACTCTGCAGTTCTCTGTAGTACTCTGTAGTACTCTGCTTGGTTGGTATGGTTCTATAACATCATTAATGTAGGATGGAGTCTTGTAAGTCAGGAGAAGGAATTTAAACCTAATTCTGAATTCAACTGGAAGCCAATGAAGTGAAGCTAGCACAGGAGTAATATGTCCTCTCCTGTCAGTTCCTGTTAATAATCTTGCTGCTGCATTTTGAACAAGCTGAAAACATTTTAAAGAGTTTTTAGGGCACGCTGTCAGCAGAGAGTTACAGTAATCCAACCTAGATGTAACAAGCGCATGGAGAAGTTTTTCAGCGTCACTTTTAGATAAAATATTTCTGATTTTGGCAATGTTATGTAAGTGAAAGAACGCTGTTTTACAGGCTTGGTTTATGAGCCTTAAATGATAAATCTTGGTCAAATAAAACTCCTAAGTTTGTCACAGTAGAACTTGAGGCTACACTGACACCGTCCAGGGAGACTCTGGTCAGACAGAGCTTCTCTCAGCTTTTTGGGGCCTAGTATAATGACCTCTTTTTTCTCTGGGTTTAAGAGGAGATAATTAATTGTCATCCAGGTCTTTATGTCTCTCACACAGGCGCTAAGTTTCTCAACGCGGTCATTCTGATCAGGTTTAATTGATAAATACAACTGTGTATCGTCTGCGTAACAGTGAAAATTAATGCCATGTTTTCTGATTATGTTTCCTAAAGGCAGCATGTAAAGCATGAACAGAATGGGTCCAAGTACTGAGCCTTGTGGCACTCCATAGCTAACTTTACTGCACTGTGAGGAATGTTCATTTACACTGACAAACTGGTACCTATCAGATAAGTAGGATTTAAGCCAACAGGGGGCGCTCCTCTGACCCCTATGTCACAGTCTAATCTCTGGAGTAAGATGCTGTGGTCAATGGTGTCAAAGGCTGCACTGAGATCTAACAGAACCAGGACTGAGACCAGTCCATTGTCTGAACTTAATAACAAGTCATTTGTGACTAATGCAGTTTCTGTGCTATGGTGGGGTCTAAACCCTGGCTGAAACTCTTCAAATAAGCTATTGTCCTGTAGGTGGCGACATAACTGTTTAAGTACAACTCTTTCTAGGATTTTTGAAACAAAAGGGAGATTTGATATTGGTCTATAGTTGGCTAAAATATCAGGACCTAGGCTGGGGAATGTGTTTCAGCATTAAACCATGGTGCTACTCGATTTGGCCTAACAACCTTTTGTTTTAGTGGAGCTACATTATCTGGAGCTGTCTTTAATGAGTGCATGGCGCTGTCAACAAACCCATCATTTTTACTTGGACTCAAGCTATGGGAGCTGTTCTCGACATACTCAACATTGTACTAAATATTGGCTTTATTATGTGTTTAAACTCTGACACAGATTGGTCAGATAATGTTCTCCTAATCTGGGCTTTGTTCATTGGAACAGTAAAGTCTTTGGGCCAGATTTATCAAAGGTTTGCGTGCACACTAAATGAAAAAGACCTGCTAAAAATGGAGCAAACCCAGGCGCAGCTGAGATTTGCGTCTCTCACAGGAGCAAATTCAGCGCGGCGCAGATTTTGCTGCTGTGATTCAATGAATCTGTAAAACTCTGATTGCAACAAGGCCTATCTGAGACTTTGTAAAAAAATGCATCAGTTGTGGTTCACTCAGTGCTCAGGCTTTAATGTAAAACAAGATAGAATTTCAGAAACTAACAAACACATTCAAGTTTTGTAATTCAGTATTTGGATCAGTAATGTTTGGCATGAGAGCTGGAGTAAACTCTGACCACACACAATGCAGAGTACTACAGATATTCAGCAGCAGGTGCTTTCTGAGGCCTTCAAAGAATCAGGCATGGATTTGTTTTTAAAATGGATGCACTCTTTTTGGTTTAGGAACACAAAATAGAAAAAACAAGATTTATTACTTGGTAAACCAAAGTTAGTCAAGTGTGCTGAGTCATTGATTTGATCACTGATATCCAAAATTAAGTTGTGGAGTTGTTTTGGTTCATGATGCAAGTGGCTTGGGAGGTCCAGTGTCCATCTGGGAGCAGGCGGAGGTGGAGGGAGACGAGAGAAAAAGCGTCTGGATGAAGTCATTTCTTCCCCCACCCCCCATCTCCTTCTTCCAACATGAGCAGTGAGCAGTGGTACCAGTGCTACCCAGAACTGGGCAATTGGTCCTGCACCAGGCAGATCCAAGATCAGAACTTCTACATCTATCTTATTGTGCTTTACATTTTCTCCATCAGCACCGGCATCTTCAACCTTATGGTCATCATTGCTATCTCGCATTTCAGGCAAGTCACAAGCTCTGACATCAGGTTTATTGTAATGCATAAACTCATTTTGTTTCTTTTTCTCAGGCAGCTGCACTCCTCTCCTAACTTCATCCTCCTCAACCTGGCTGTCACAGACTTCCTGGTGTGCTGCGTGGTGATCCCAGTCCAAGGTCCTGCCGAATTCACTTGCTGGCGAGTTGGTGACATCCTGTGCATCCTGTACAATGTCTTTACCTTCACTCTGAATTCTGTATCGACCGGAGGCATAATCCTTATCTCAATAGACCGCTACGTAGCCATTTGCAACCCCATGCACTACCCCACCGTGATGTGCAGGAGATCCGTTAGCATCGCCCTGATCACCTCCTGGATCGGCTCTGTCCTGTTCGGTTTTGGGTTTTTACGTTACAATCTCATTATGCCAGGGCAGTATAAGATGTGTGAAGGGGAATGCTTCTTAGTGTTCACCCATATTGAATATTGGTTTGACATGGCATTGAACTTCTGTGGGCCCTTTGTGCTCATAATTATACTGTACTTGCGAGTTTTCTTTGTGGCAGTGTCGCAGGCCCGTGCCATGCGTTCTCATGTTGCAGCCACTGCACAGCAGCCGGCGGTGAACTCCAGGAAATCAGAGCTGAAAGCAGCGCGGAATCTGGGCTTTGTTGTGTTTCTCTTTCTCCTCTGCTACACGCCGAACTACGTGCTGTACTTTCTGATGGAGAATATAAATATATATTTCTTGTCCTTCCTGTCGAAGTTGTTCTATCTGAACTCGTGTTTTAACCCCTTACTCTATGCGCTCCTGTATCCCTGGTTTAGGAGATCTGTGAAGCTGATAGTGACATTTAGGATTTTGCAAAGTGGGTCCCGAGATGCAAATGTACTATGATGACTTCAAGTGCAGTGTTAATATATGAAAAAGCATGTTACTGATAACCAATGTGCAATGAATTTGAAATAGCACTTTACACATTTATTATGACATCTGTAAACACTGAGGCATAGGGTTGAGAACCAAAAGGGCGCAAGTGACATTCTGGGTTTTCTGAGATTTACAAGACTTACAAATCAAATGAATGCTCTTGTTTTTACTGCCAAAAGATCACAATAAAAACAACTGGCTATCTCTGAACATAGGATTCAGACAGAGTGGTAAATGGATATAAATGCTATACTGTTATGTCATTTAGAAAAGGACAAAATGCTGGAGCCCAAAAAGGCAAAATAACTATTATTACAAATGAAAAATCTAAGTCAATGGTTCTCAAGCTGTGGTACGGGTTCCACTGGTGATACTCGGGAGTCTTTTGCTGTTTTAGTCCTGCTCTGATAAATAAATTCAGTACATAAAGTCAGTACTGTGCCATTTTTTCTTCTCTTGTAAATGTTACTTACAGCCTTTGGTTCTCAGCTCTCAGTGTACAAAAAAGGTTTTGTGTATATCTACTGTAAATTGACATGGTTTATTTAGCAACTGAAGCATCTACACTTAATACAAAATGCATGGTTGTAATTGTAGCTCTTCATTGTACACACTGCTTGTGTTGTTTTCTCTCGGCTATGAATGCAAATTGAATTTTCCAGAGGTAATAGATGTTGCATTACACTTCTGAAATGAAAAGCTGTTTTTCACCAATAGAAAAGGCTGCCCCTGTGTATACACCGCCCATGTGGGAGTCAAAGATACCAAACCCAGTATTAGTGGATGGGAACAATTAGTCTACACAAAAGCACTTTTATCATCACATGGGATTTTTTTTAATGTGGAAAATATAATTAATAATAATGAAAATGAGCAAAGGTTATCAGTTTTATTTATACATTTATTGAATAACATAAAACACTGGATGAAGTCTTTTGTGAGTATTTCTATAACCTTGTACATAGCAATCCATTGTCCATGAATGTAAGTGATATACAATATATTATAAATAAAATGTATTTTGTCTCTAAATATCTTGGATTGTTTATTTCACATTTGCAAACAAAAATAAGATAAGATAAAAGATAAATTCATGTCTAAATAAAAAAAAGAAAAAAAAGAAATGCATATTGCCAGAGGCCATGGTTCTTGACCGGAAAAGGGTGGCATGCCCTCTCCAGGTCGGAGGACTTTCAGAACCAGATTTATCATCAAGGTTAGCTGCACGCTAACTGAATATGCGCTAAAATTAGAGCAAACCCAGACGCAGTTGAGATTTGCGTGTCTTACAGGATCAGAGTGAACGCAATGCAGATTTTGCTCCTATGACCTAATGAATATGTAACCTGAGGCGTTCTCCCCAGAGTGCACAAAATGGAAGGCGGAGAAAATGCAAATTCATTCATTTCCGCAATATTATTTATCAAGGCTCACCATGACTTTGCGTGCGAAAATAGCGTATAAATTTAGCACGTTGGAGAAGGACATGCTAATCTTTTGCAAAGATATGGCTGCTGTGATTCGTGTGAGACGAATGAGAATAAATGAAGAAATATGTAGGGTTAGAGTGTTTGCCACGCGTGCAGATCTATTTGCCATGAAGGATGAAAAAATTATTCACCAGCACTTTCAGCTCTTCTTGGTTAAATTTTTGCTTCTCTTTATGTTCCACCTCCGCACCTTCCATGACGCAAAACAATACACGCAATGATGCCATTTAAATAGTTCTGTCCCATCTGTTTGCACCTGTCACTGGCCACGCAGTTTGTCTTAGTAATTCATGTGCAACACACCCATTAATAGTGGCCGCGAATTTTCTCACTGCACTCGCAGTTTAGCACCCGTCTTAGCCTCCCTGGGGAGGTGTTCCGGGCATGTCCCACCGGGAGGAGGCCCCGGGGAAGACCTAGGACACGCTGAAGGGACTATGTCTCTCGGCCTGGGAACGCCTTGGGGTTCCTCCAGAGGAGCTGGAGGAAGTGTCCGGGGAGAGGGATTTCTGGGTGCCCCTGCTTAGACTGCTGCCCCTGCGACTCGGCCTGGATAAAGCGGAAGAAGATGGATGGATGGTACTGTAACCGCATGTGCTTGTACTGGTTTGAAAACAGTATTGCAGTCTAAATCAAAGCAATGTTCTCTTTTCTGTTTGGACGATTGGCAATGCAGTTTTAGAACTATAACACAAAATGTAAACAAAAACAACTTGGCCACTATGTAAAACATATTTTTATTGATAATAAATCAACTGTACCATTGTTATCAGTAAAACTAATATTTGATTTAAAGGTTGAATTTGTAAGATTTGACATGTCCAAAACAATTTCCCTTTTAAACACCAGAGGGCAGAGTGTCTTACTCACTTTTCTATATCACCATCAGGGGGCAGTGTTCAAATTTGATTACAGGGGAGTGTCCATGTCATCCTCGTATGATGAGGGGTCAATACTGGAGCACCTGCTCCTTTTGCCCTTTGGCCCTCGAGGGCCCTTTTGTCAAGTTTTTTTTTAATTTATTTATTTTCTTTCTTATTTTTTTTTCCCTTTGGCCCTTCACAAGAACATACAGTATATGGTATCATACACAGTATTACTAAGAATTAGAGAAAAATGTATAATACATAACCTGCCACTGGTCAGTTCATCATGTGACGTCACCATGTGACCTTTAATTTTGCTGCTGCGTCCTGTCCAGCTGCCCTTTGCACAGCAGAGAGCGGAGCGTGAAGCCCAGAGAGAGATCTGTAGTAACTTGGAGTGGTCCTAAGCAAGTCGTCTACAATAAACCAACTGAGACAGGTGGAGGAGCACCGGGAGCTTCCAGGTGGGCCAGTGGATACTTTTGGGTCAGCTGTGAGAATGTGTGCGTGTTATGGATGGGCAATATTTGATCGTTTGCGATATACCGGTAAAAAAAATTCCCCACGATGAGAAACTGTCTTTGCCCGACTGGTGTGTGTCTGTGTGAGGCTGGTGTGTGTCTGAGTGAGGCTGGTGTGTGTCTGTGTGAGGCAGATGTGTGTCTAAGTGAGGTTGGTGTGTGTCTGTGTGAGGCAGGTGTGTGTCTGAGTGAGGTTGGTGTGTGTCTGTGTGAGGCAGATGTGTGTCTGAGTGAGGTTGGTGTGTGTCTGTGTGAGGCAGGTGTGTGTCTGAGTGAGGTTGGTGTGTGTCTGTGTGAGGCAGGTGTGTGTCTGAGTGAGGTTGGTGTGTGTCTGTGTGAGGCAGATGTGTGTCTGAGTGAGGTTGGTGTGTGTCTGTGTGAGGCAGATGTGTGTCTGAGTGAGGTTGGTGTGTGTCTGAGTGAGGTTGGTGTGTGTCTGTGTAAGGCAGATGTGTTTCTGAGTGAGGTTGGTGTGTGTCTGTGTGAGGCAGGTGTGTGTCTGAGTGAGGTTGGTGTGTGTCTGTGTGAGGCAGGTGTGTGTCTGAGTGAGGTTGGTGTGTGTCTGTGTGAGGCTGGTGTGTGTCTGAGTGAGGTTGGTGTGTGTCTGTGTGAGGCAGGTGTGTGTCTGTGTGAGGCTGGTGTGTGTCTGTGTGAGGCAGGTGTGTGTCTGAGTGAGGTTGGTGTGTGTCTGTGTGAGGCAGGTGTGTGTCTGAGTGAGGTTGGTGTGTGTCTGTGTGAGGCAGGTGTGTGTCTGAGTGAGGTTGGTGTGTGTCTGTGTGAGGCAGGTGTGTGTCTGTGTGAGGCTGGTGTGTGTCTGAGTGAGGTTGGTGTGTGTCTGTGTGAGGCAGATGTGTGTCTGAGTGAGGTTGGTGTGTGTCTGAGTGAGGCAGGTGTGTGTCTGAGTGAGGCAGGTGTGTGTCTGAGTGAGGTTGGTGTGTGTCTGTGTGAGGCAGGTGTGTGTCTGAGTGAGGTTGGTGTGTGTCTGTGTGAGGCTGGTGTGTGTCTGAGTGAGGTTGGTGTGTGTCTGTGTGAGGCAGGTGTGTGTCTGAGTGAGGTTGGTGTGTGTCTGTGTGAGGCAGATGTGTGTCTGAGTGAGGTTGGTGTGTGTCTGAGTGAGGTTGGTGTGTGTCTGTGTAAGGCAGGTGTGTTTCTGAGTGAGGTTGGTGTGTGTCTGTGTGAGGCAGGTGTGTGTCTGAGTGAGGTTGGTGTGTGTCTGTGTGAGGCAGGTGTGTGTCTGAGTGAGGTTGGTGTGTGTCTGTGTGAGGCAGATGTGTGTCTGCGTGAAGTTGGTGTGTGTCTGAGTGAGGTTGGTGTGTGTCTGTGTAAGGCAGGTGTGTTTCTGAGTGAGGTTGGTGTGTGTCTGAGTGAAGTTGGTGTGTGTCTGAGTGAAGTTGGTGTGTGTCTGTGTGAGGCAGGTGTGTGTCTGAGTGAGGTTGGTGTGTGTCTGTGTGAGGCTGGTGTGTGTCTGAGTGAGGTTGGTGTGTGTCTGTGTGAGGCAGGTGTGTGTCTGTGTGAGGCTGGTGTGTGTCTGTGTGAGGCAGGTGTGTGTCTGAGTGAGGCAGATGTGTGTCTGAGTGAGGTTGGTGTGTGTCTGAGTGAGGCAGGTGTGTGTCTGTGTGAGGCAGGTGTGTGTCTGAGTGAGGTTGGTGTGTGTCTGTGTGAGGCAGGTGTATGTCTGAGTGAGGTTGGTGTGTGTCTGTGTGAGGCAGGTGTGTGTCTGAGTGAGGTTGGTGTGTGTCTGTGTGAGTCAGGTGTGTGTCTGAGTGAGGTTGGTGTGTGTCTGTGTGAGGCAGATGTGTGTCTGAGTGAGGTTGGTGTGTGTCTGAGTGAGGTTGGTGTGTGTCTGTGTAAGGCAGGTGTGTTTCTGAGTGAGGTTGGTGTGTGTCTGTGTGAGGCAGGTGTGTGTCTGAGTGAAGTTGGTGTGTGTCTGTGTGAGGCAGCTGTGTGTCTGAGTGAGGTTGGTGTGTGTCTGTGTGAGGCAGGTGTGTGTCTGAGTGAGGTTGGTGTGTGTCTGTGTGAGGCAGGTGTGTGTCTGAGTGAGGTTGGTGTGTGTCTGTGTGAGGCAGGTGTGTGTCTGAGTGAGGTTGGTGTGTGTCTGAGTGAGGCAGGTGTGTGTCTGTGTGAGGCAGGTGTGTGTCTGAGTGAGGTTGGTGTGTGTCTGTGTGAGGCAGGTGTGTGTCTGAGTGAGGTTGGTGTGTGTCTGAGTGAGGCAGGTGTGTGTCTGTGTGAGGCAGGTGTGTGTCTGAGTGAGGTTGGTGTGTGTCTGTGTGAGGCAGGTGTGTGTCTGAGTGAGGTTGGTGTGTGTCTGTGTGAGGCAGGTGTGTATCTGAGTGAGGTTGGTGTGTGTCTGTGTGAGGCAGGTGTGTGTCTGTGTGAGGCAGGTGTGTATCTGAGTGAGGTTGGTGTGTGTCTGTGTGAGGCAGATGTGTGTCTGAGTGAGGCAGGTGTGTGTCTGAGTGAGGCAGGTGTGTGTCTAAGTGAGGTTGGTGTGTGTCCACTTTAACACTTTTATTTTTCATTTTAACAACTGAACATATAACAACATGAGTTTAACTTGTGTTTAACTCAGTCTCAACTAAAAATTAAACTTTTAGATTCTCAAAGCGAGAGCGCTAAACCGGAAACAGCTGTTACTAATATACGCTAGCTTCATTTTTAGAAGTTGCCACAACATTAGCTTTTCATCTCTTGGAATATGGCTGTTTATCACAAGGACAAGTATGTTTGATTAAAAAAGTAAAACATTTACGCTTTTATTTCTGTCATTTGGTTTGTTGTTTTTGCCTGAGTGAGGATTCTCTCTCGTCCAATCAGCTCGCAGTAGTGCCCATCTCTAACTGTTCCAGACGCTTAACCGAGCTGGACCCCATCGGGTAGTAGTGCCAAAAGTAGAACGGTTTGGACTGCTTTTTGGGAACACTTTGGAATGCTTTGGGAAGTGGAAACACTCCCAATCCAACCCGTCCCACCCTGTCCCGCCCCATTCTGACCTACTGGAAAAGCATTTCGAGAGACGCCACCGGTCTGTGCTGCGGATACGAGGGGACAGGAGAGAGAGTGCAGCAACAGCGACAGTGGTAATGGTTCAAACTATTTGCTGCACGGGGGTGTTATTTCTTTTGATAAAGTAAGCTCATTTATTTTTTAATATGTATGATCAAGAAATTTGACATTATTTGTTTCGAATACACAAGTATAAAGTCAAAACATTTTCTCATTTTTAGGGGTGCTGGGATTATTTTTTAAAAATGGTCTAGCCTCATCCATGGTCTGTCTCTGTTTAATATGCAGCAATTGAGTTCAACAGTGCCCGCCCCCTTCTGGTGCCAGAAGTAAATTTACCATTCATTTTTCCCATAGACTTTTCTAAAAATGCGTATTTTAAGAGTTTAAAAGCTCGACGAAGGCTAATCAGCTCTGTGCTAACTCATGACAATAACATGATTAAATTCTATCAAAAAGATTATCTAAAACTTGAAAATTCAGTAAAATGTGTTTGTAACTTTGCCTTTTGATAAGTTTTGAATATGTGTTTATAGTGGAATTAATTGTTTTATCCCTCAAGCCGTTAAATGTTTAAATGTACAATTTGTAAGTTTTGTCCTGTCTAAAACTATTCTCCTTTCAAACACCAGAGGGTAGAATTGTTGTGCACTTTTTGCTCACCATCAGGAGGCAGTGTTCAGATTTGTTCATAAGGAAGTGTCCATGTCATCCTCATATGATAATGAGGCGTCAACCCACTTTATGTAGCTCTCCTAAAGTTATTCCCCCTCCCACTAAACACTGTGTTTTGAGTGAGTAGCATGTTAGGGCATGGTGTAGAGGTAAAGTAACTGCCCCTGGATCAGCAGGTCACAGAATCAAATTCCTGTTAGGACACTACCTTGCCTGGAATAGCAATTTTTCTTAAAAATAAATTTCAAGTTGAAGTGCTTCTTTCTAAATCAGTGGTTAAGCAGTTTATTTTTTTTATCCCTTAAGCTTGAGGTCTCAAAATCTCTTAGTTTAGCGGTCATTGGTTGTTACAGACCACCATCAGCTGATAGTGGCGCTCTACCTGATTTAATGGAGCTTCTCTCAGATGAAAGTTTTAAAAAACTAATTGTCCTTGGTGATTTAAATCTGAACTGGTTACAACCAGTCTCTGATGATTTCAGGTCTTACTGTGACTCTTTAAATCTATTTCAAATTGTTGATAAACCAACAAAGCCAAATGTGAAAAATCCTGAAAAAAAGTTTCTTATAGATGTAATGCTCCGCACAAATACTCAAAAGCATCCATATGACTTTGCAAATGACATCAGTGATCACTGTGTCGTTGTAACAGATAGAGCTGAATAATTGCCAAAAGCTAAACCAACACTGTAAAAAAAAAAAAATCGTAAAAAGAAGGTAAACGACATTTACCCTAAAATTAAAGTCTGTACCATAAATTTAAAAAATGTGCAAAAACACTAAATTTACAGACATGGAAAAAAGGGAAATTACCATTATTTTACAGTTGTTTTTCTGTATTATTATGATCAAATACCTTAATTAAAGTGCCAATATCAACATTTCTAAAGGAAATTACCATCATTTTACAGATTTTTACAATAACATTAGGAGTAAACACCTTCAATAAAGTGACAATACTCAGAGTTTTACAAGAAATAAACCTTATTTTATAGATTTTTACCATAATATTAGGAGTAACCCCTTAAAAAAGTGACAATATTCAGAGTTTTATGGGAAATAAAATTAATTTTACAGATTTTTACCATGAAATGAGAAGTAAACACCGTTAACAAAGTGACAATGCTCAAAGTTGAAGGAAAAATACCATTATTTTACAGACATTTACTTAATTTTTAGGGTTAAACTAAAAAAAACAGTAAATGACTGTCAGCTGCGGCTGCCAAACAAAAACCCTAAAATTAAAGTAGAATTCCATAATTCAAATAATGTGAAAAAACATAAAATTTACAGAATTTTTCCAGAAAGTTTCTACAAGAATATAACATTATTTAAAAGCTGTTTTTATGTATTATTCAGATGAAACACCTTCATTAAATGTAGGGACAATATGAAATGTTCTAAAGCAAAAATTACATATTCAATACATTTAATATTTAAGAGTAAGAAATATTACATTTCATATACAACATATACTGTAGTTAAGATTTGCATAACATCCCAACATTTTTTGAATTAACCTATACAGTAACTAAAAAATAAAAAGTCAAATCAAACCCTACCACAAGTGTGAATTAAATCTGTCAGAGGTGACACTGAAGCAGATGAAGTCTTCCCCCAAATTTCCAGTAATCCACTAGATCTTTGGGGCATCTGCGGAAAAACAAGCAAGACAGAATTAATTACTAAAACATCCCTAAAAAGCAGCATTTTATGTATGACATCTCAGTAAACAACTTCAAAGAATTATTTCACTTTAAATAAAAAAAAGTTAAAGATTAAATTAAAAGAAGAATAATTTAACCCAGTATAAAACATTCTGGGAGCTAACAGAGTGTTCTTTTAAATATGCAACTTTTGCAGTGCTATTGTTTACATTTTTTATTGATAAGGCACAGATTCTGCGACAAGTTGGCCCCTGCCTAGGGTGTCCCCACCTAAGGCCCAAAGTTACTGGGATAGGCTCCAGTCACCCACGACCCCTAATGGGAATAAGTGGACGAAGATGACTGAATGAAGGCACAGATTTACAACTGATGTGTATTCACCCAGAAATTACCAATGTGTCATAGTAAAGTAAACACAGTTACCTTTATAATATTGTCTGCAGCATGAGCACCTGGAAAACCTGGTTCCTGGGAAAACATAACATGCAGAAAACAATATACATTAGTAACATCAACCAGTGGCTTACACAGAAGTGCTAATTAGCAACTTCACATAAAAACACCATGATTGAAATATACTAAAACAAATCACACACTTTGTCATCAAAAAAATCTACAGAAGATGCCACTGTTTTATGAACCATGTACTGGCTTTTCCATTCCAGTGCAAAAGAATAACCTTCACTATATGAAAGACAGTGGCAAGAAAGCTAGATATCACTTCACAATACACCTCTTTGAAGTGAATTAAGCTGAGGTAGAAAAAAAAATGACAACACATCAGACTTGGGGATATTGTAGGAAATGCTGCATGTTGCTGATAATGAGTATATGGTATGACTTACATCACACATCTTTATGACAGAAGAATCCTCAGTTAAGAGAATGCAGCTCTTCACCTTGATCGGTTTGTGACCTAAAAATAAAAAGGTGTCTGTAATTATAACCAGCGTAATAGCACAGTGCTAGAAATAAAAAGTATGCTGCTTGTTATTTACAAACTCTAAAAGGGTCCACAGTCATACAATTTAGTAAAAACTCAGTATAAGATAACTATATTTACCTTCAGGGTGCAGTTCACAGTTCAGGTTGGCACAGCTGTCCTTGTCCTGCTACTGCTCCTTCTGCCTGCTGTATATCTATGAACATAAAATGTTAATTTGTTTATTATTGATGTACTTTTACATGTAACGGTGAATGAACCTAAGTGAGTACCTGGATTTCTGTCTCTCTCTGGCCAGTGTGAAGAAAGTGGAGTATGCTGAGTTTCCTCCCAGTGTTTAAGCTCAAGTCTCAGTTTTGGCACAGCTGGTTCAGGACTTCCAACCTTACCCAGTGAGCTACTGAGACATCCCTGAAACCCTGCAACAGCACAAAGTTTTAGTCATTTAATAAATGTGGTTGTTATGAGATGCACAAAGGTACAGGAGTTACATATTTAGCTTCATCTGGAGCCTAAACTAGGATCATGTTTGCTACGTGCCATTTGCTTCTCCGTTGCTCGTGGCAAAAGTTTTGTCTGTTCATGCAGAGGCTGGGCTCATGGTTTGTTGGATACCTGCATTTCTCCAGAGTTTGGTCCCCCTCCCCCGCACTGACGCAGCTCTGTGCGGCTGTTATATATCGGATTGTATTAAAATTTTAACAAAATAGAACTTTTAGCATCACGATGCCGTAGTGCATAGTTTACAGTGCAACAGCAGCATGAAGTGCATTTCTTTACACTACCACTCTTCTTTTTTCAAGTACTAACATAAACACAATAATTAAAATAGCTTTACACGTTAACCTCCAAAAATAAAATTACATTTAATTACATTTTTTTACCATAAATATCCAACCAGAGGCACAAAGATAACATATAGTATGGCAAAGGAAGTGCTCTTGAAAAACTCCGGGGGAGACCCCAGTGGGCGCTCTCCCCAGACACGGGGAGTGCTGTGGTAGCATTAACGGCTAACATAGCAGCTAACATTAGCATTAACCACCCCAGTCCCGGTTTAACTCACCGAAACGCTTGTCAGCTCTCAACCTTCGAGAAGAAGTGCAGTCCCGTACCCCCCGTGGCCAGTGAGGATCTAAGACAGTGCAATTTTAGCCATTAGTTCTCCGTTAGTTTCTCTTTACCTCTGTTAGCTTAGCATGTAGCCCGCTCCACTTTTCCACTCACCCTGTGGCTCCAAAGTTCAATAAAATGCTCACAACGTCCGTAGGAAGGTCGGGTCCTTTCCTCCAAGTGGCAGAGAGGATTCTTGCTTAATTCAACTGATTTCAGATATTTTGCAATTAACTTTTTCTCCAGTAAAATCCAATAGCAGCCTCCAGTGCATTCTCTGTGCTTCTGCCAAACATCCAGTGAGAGTTAACGTTAGATAGTCAGGAGCTGAGGGGGCGGAGCTTAGCGCTAACATCCACTGAGGTTACGGCATCACTTTTTGGGCCTATTACAGGTTGGCCTGGGGAGTACATGGGTGACTGACAAACAATAAATCAAGTTTGACAATAACTACAGCAGTGCATTACTGGAGATCAGTTACATCAGTCTAACGCCACTTTTTATTCTGTAAAATTAAACTCAAGCCCAATTTAAACTTCGAACTTTGAAAGTGCGTTGTAGAAGCACTTAGCATTCAGTCAACATCAGTAACGTGCTAAGTACTATTATTGCTCATATTAGACTCACATTTGTTTGATTGATTTAATCATTTCTGTTAACAGTTATGGAGCTGGCTAGCTTAGTGCCCAGAGTGAGCTAACACAATGCAATGAAAAAAGTCCATAAGAGCAGCTAATTCATGCTTATTTCTCTGGGACTAACAAAAGTACTATAAACTATATCAAATAAATAAGAAAAACTCACCAAATAAAGAATAAATCCAGCTCAGACTCCTCAGGTTTTGCTGGCTGCAGTTTGGCGGCCACACGCTGCTGTTGGTAAGTTATCTGGTGTTGTGTTCCTCCGCCAGCTGCCATTTAAATAGTTCTTTTTTGTTTTCTAGTTATTTATAAAAATGTGGATATTGATTTAAATGTGTGTTCTATGTAATAGAAGTAGGTAAAACTAGTAGTAAAAGTAGTTAAAGAGTAACTAAACCCCAAAACAACTTTTTTTTTGCTGATAAACTGTCTAAATGGGGCTCTAACGGTGCTATCTTCTTGTAACTGTGCAATTTTTGGCATTTTCATATAAACTTGTTAAATTTGACAATCTTTGGTCTAAAACCGTCTTAGTGCTGCCCTCTTGTGGTTGAGGTGTGGCTACTGCAGTTTAATTTTCCTATTTGCCGAAGGCGGTACATCTTGGTTTTTGCCTACGTCACAGGCCGCGGCTCTGGTATAAAACCATCTCACAGACACACGGCCCCGTGGCGAGTCAGGAGTTGGAATTGCGAGCATTGCGAGAATTATCGATAGCGTTTATTCAGGTTAGCATTTTATTACAGGTAGCACTTTAGCTCTTAGATTAGTTAGCATAGCTGTTTAATATAATTTCTTAGATTATTTAGCCATAGTTATTAGATTTAACGTTAGTGTTGTTATAGATTAGTTAGGACCGCTGTAGGTTAGCATTTAGCATTAGCTTGTTAGTTAGTACTTAGTTTTTCGTTCTAGAATATTCTCTTTGTTTTATATTGTGTTTTGTGTGTCAGGATGGTACGTAGGTGTAGCGTTGTAGGTTAGTCGTAGTTCTTCTGGGTTACATAGGTTTCCAGAGGACTTAGAGATTAGGCGCCAGTGGTTGCGCGCACTTGGATTTGGAAATGGAGAGCTCCCGCCTAGTGCTGGAGTTTGCAACCAACATTTTACTCGGGATTCCTTCTCCAACCTCACCGAGTTTGAAATGGGTTTCATAAAGCAGCTTCGTCTGAAGAGCACCGCTGTACCAACAGTAGCTCTTCATGGACCTGTGCTCCCGACCCAGCAGCATCACCAGGGGACTCGCTGTTTGAAGGTTAGTGCATCACTCGTGCTGCATATTTCATAGTTTATTATACAACTATGTGACGTGTTTTGTCCAGCGTTGGCAATGTGTCTATGGTGTGATTAAACAACGATTTACATTAGCTTTAACCCGACCTGATTTTCTTGCGCCCCGTGCACAACGTAGTATATAATAATAGTCTCGGCAGTAAAGTTTCTACAACGCATTTGCAGTAGCGTACCAGTCTTATATGACTCGTGTAGGGCAGTGTCATAGGTTCTTCTTTTGTGGCGTTGTCCTCTTGTATTGTATTGTTGTATGGATGGTGTGTTAGCTTTCTATTCGCCTACCTTGAAAATAGGCGCCAGTGGTTGCGCGCCTATGGCGTGTAAAGGCGCAAACTCCGGTGTTGTGTAAATTGTAACCATTTTTAATGAGGGATTCCTTCTCCCACATTGTGGACTGTGTGCTCAGAGCTGGACACAATCCCCAGGTTGAATATTATATATGCATAATTTATCAAAAAGACACGCACATCCAACCAGCTGGATTGTGTGCTGGATAAAGGGTAAATATGAAAAAATGATGCATGTGAAAGAATTACATTTAACGTCACATGGTGAACGGCTATTAAAAATAACTGGTGAGCAGCAGCATTGTTGTGCAGATATTTTTTGAATAGTATGCATAACAAATGTTTCATTATTAATCATATTATTAATTATCATTTTATTTTCCAGCCTAAATTAACCAGAGAAATTGGCTGCCAGACTGATCCAGTCATCAGAAAATTTGCTGGTGTCCAGGCCAACCTGAAGCCTGCCAGGAGAAGCAAAGGTGAATTTCAACTTGAGCTCTGTCTTGTATTTTAATGCAGTTTTTTTGTGCGTCAAACAAGGTCTGCGTCAGGTGTTGGGGAACCAGAGCAGCCTGATGAGAAGTGGGCTACTGGAACAAGACGGAAATGGATGAGATGCGAGAACAAGGCTCTGTTTGAATGCTACTACTCCAGTAACCCTAGTCAGAGGGGTTACATGAAGAGAATGTGGGAAATATGGCAACTTCGAAACCCACAATCAACACTCACTGCTAAACAACTAGTAGCTCAGTGTTCCAACATCCACAAGCGGCACCTGCTTTCACAACTTGAGATTGACGAGATACAACACATATGCTACGGCAAGGGGGAGCCAGGATGCAAGGTCAGAGAGGAGAGTTAACACCAACTCCCCATCCAGAGGTTGGGTACGAAGCCCCAATAAGCACCATCACGCTGAGCGAGGCAGCAACTGACCTGAGAGATAAGATCATGGCTAAAATGCAGACCAGGCAAACCCGACACCAGTTACACAGGCTGAGTGAAGTACCTTCAGAAAGTCTCCTGGAAGATGTGAATGCAGCTTTGGGAACAATACCTACGATGACCATCACTGAAACCAATGAGCTGATATACACTTCAGCAGCAGTGATCCTTGAGGAGCTTGGCTAACCATAAAGATCCATATCCACCATGGAAAAGGTGAACCTTTAGAACTTTAGAAGCTAAAATCAAGGTAACTCGGAGAGAAATGAGCCAACTGTCAGAGCTCCAGAAAGGTGCAATGAAACAACAAGCACCCAAGAGGTACAGCAAGATGTCCATACCTGAAGCATTGGAAACTGCCAAGCAAAGACTCCAAGCCTTGGCCACCCGACTAAAGAGGTACACGAGAGAAATCGAAGCAAGGCGAATAAACCGGCTGTTCTCAACTCAACCAGCTAAAGTGTACTCTCAGTGGCAAGGTAATAACAACAGAGCAGACCCACCAAGGCTGGAGACTGAACAATACTGGAAAGGCATATGGGAGAAGGAGGCATTACACAACAACAGTGCAAAGTGGCTGGAGGATCTAAGAGCAGACCACAGCAACCTCCCTGAACAAGAACCAGTAACCATCACAGTGGCAGACATCCACGCACAAAAAAACTGGACAGCACCAGGGCCTGACATGATCCACACCTACTGGCTGAAAAAGCTAACTTCACTCCATGAGCGCCTGGCAGCACAAATGAACCAGCTGCTAAAGGATGGGGCCCACCCTGAATGGCTAACTGAAGGCCGGACAATCCTGATCCAGAAGGATCCCCTGAAGGGAAACAGACCCATCCAACTATTGACCAATAACCTGTCTCCCCACCACATGGAAGCTCATGTCAGGCATCATAGTGACTAAGATAAGTGGGCACATGGATCAATACATGAGCACAGCACAGAAGGGCATTGGTAAAAACACCAGAGGAGCTAAACACCAGCTGCTCGTAGATAGAACAGTGGCTCAGGATTGCAAAGCCAGACACACTAATCTGTGCACCGCCTGGTTTGATTACAAGAAAGCCTATGACTCAATGCCACACACATGGATCATGGAATGCTTGGAGATCTATAACATCAACAGGACTCTAAGAGCCTTCATTGCAAACTCGATGAGGCAGTGGAAGACCACCCTGGAGGCCAACTGCAAGCCAATTGCACAAGTGTCCATCAAATGTGGGATATACCAAGGAGATGCTCTGTCCCCGCTGCTGTTCTGCATAGGTCTGAACCCCCTCAGCCAGATAATCACCAAGACTGGCTATGGATACCGACTCAGGAACGGGGCCACCATCAGTCACCTCCTCTACATGGATGATATCAAGCTGTACGCCAAGAGCGAGAGAGACATCGACTCACTGATCCATACAACCAGGATCTACAGCAATGACATCGGACTTGAGAAGTGCGGGTGCATGGTGACAAAGAGAGGGAAGGTAGTCCATACAGTAGGGGTCCCACTCCCAGACGGCAGAATAGCAGACGTTGAGGACAGCTACAAGTACCTTGGAATCCAACAAGCAAATGGCAACCTGGACCAGGCCACAAGAAAAGCAGCCACAGCCAAATACCTCCAACGAGTAAGGCAAGTCCTAAGGAGTCAGCTCAATGGCAAGAACAAAGTTCGGGCAATCAACAGCTATGCCCTGCCAGTCATCAGATACCCTTGCGGGAATAATAAGCTGGCCAAAGGAAGAGATTCAGACCACAGATGTGAAAACACGAAAGCTCCTAACCATGCATGGAGGGTTCCACCCCAAATCCAGCACCCTGAGACTGTACACTAAGCGCAAGGAAGGAGGCAGAGGACTGGTGAGTGTCAGAACCACTGTCCAGGATGAAACATCCAAGATCCTTGACTACATCAGGAAGATGGCCTCAACAGATGAAGTTCTCAGTGAATGTCTCAGGCAGTGGAAAACAGAGGACGAGGTGCTGGAGGAACCATCATGGGAGGAAAAGCCCCTACATGGGATGTACCATCGACAGATAACTGAAGTGGCTGATATCGAGAAATCCTACCAATGGCTAGAAAGGGCTGGACTGAAGGACAGCACAGACGGCACTGATCATGGCTGCACAGGAGCAGGCCTTGAGCACCAGAGCAATAGAGGCCAAGATCTACCATACAAGACAAGACCCCAGGTGCAGAATGTGCAAAGAGGCCCCTGAGACAATCCAGCACATAACTGCAGGCTGTAAGATAAGAATAAGAATAAGAATACCTTTATTAGTCCCACAGTGGGGAAATTGCAGGGAAAGCATACATGGAGCGTCATAACCAAGTGGCTGGTATAGTGTACAGGAACATCTGTGCAGAGTATAGTTGGGAAGTCCCGAGGTCAAGATGGGAAACACCTCCAAAGGTGATAGAGACCGACCGAGCTAAGATCCTGTGGGACTTCCAGATTCAGACAGACAAAATGGTAGTGACGAACCAACCGGACATTGTGGTGATGGACAAACAGCAGAGGAAAGCCGTTGTGGTTGACATCGCAATACCAAGCGATTGTAACATCAGGAAAAAGGAACACGAGAAACTGGAGAAGTACCAAGGCCTCAAAGAAGAACTTGAGAAGGCCTGGAAAGTGAAGGCAACAGTGGTGCCCGTGGTCATCGGAGCACTCGGGGCAGTAACCCCCAAACTGGAAGAGTGGCTACAGCAGATCCCAGGAAAAACATCAGACATCTCAGTTCAGAAGAGCGCAGTCCTAGGAACAGCAAAGATACTGCGCAGAACCCTCAAGCTCCCAGGCCTCTGGTAGAGGACCCGAGCTTGGATGGATGAAACCGCCCGCGGAGGGCGAGAGGACAATTTTTTACATATATATATATATATATATATTTTTTTTTTAACAGCCACCCAAGCACGAGCTCCTCACAGGAATGTGTCATGTGATACTGGGACAACTTTCCCAGAGCTGCATTTTTCAGAGTGTCCCAGGGCTAGCTCAACACCAGTGAAAAGAAAAAGATCTGAGGTGTTAGCTGATGACTCCACCTATCACCTGGATGGAAGTGAGATCACAGTAAACTGTTCAAGGTGAGGTAAATATAATTTTGAACTTGATTTACAATAATTTAAAGATTTTTATGATATTTTGTATTTCTTCTTTATTGCTATGTAGCTCCTTCAATGAAATCCCTTCCCACGAAGTGACGAAGTACATTGTTCATGAAGAACAGTTGCTTGAGCTTGAGTTTTTTCAGAGGTGTCCTGTTTGCACCCGGAGTTGTGTTGTTGTTAAAACAACCATTGGGACTGTGAATACACCAATGAGTGGTCCAGTCAGCCATTGGTGAATAACATCCCAGCGGGCAACCTTCAGCTCTGTGCTGCTGTCCTTTTCACTGGCTCATCCTTTCGTCAGATATCCAAGGTGAGAGACAGTTATGCTTCTCAATTATGTTTATATCTGTCAGGTGTGTAACATTTGTTTGTTTTTTTTTAGTTCTTGGAGGCCTTCCACATTCAGGGGATCTCTGAACAGTGCTTCCACAGGCATCAAGCCAGGTTTCTCATCCCCACCATTAACTGGCAGTGGAAGGTAGAGCAGGATGAGCTCATCAAAGAGGCTACTGCTCGTGGGCCTTTGACACTTGGTGGGGACATGAGAGCAGATTCACCTGGTATTAATTTTTATTACTACAAGTGATTTAGTTACTAGTATAGTTTGTGTATTTTATATTTTGTATTGTCTGTTTGTTAGGATGATACAGTATGTAGCTGTAGTGTTTTAAGTTCTGTTTTTTAGGGGACTTGTAGATTAGGCAGACAGCCTTCAGTATAAGAAAGCTAAACAGTATTTCACACATTTGTAGGTCACTGTGCAAAATATGGGAGCTACACCATGATGGACCTTGCTGCTAACAGAATAGTAGACATCCAACTCGTCCAGGTAAAAAAAAAGACAGCAGCATGTGAAAAGCTCACAGCTCTTTTGTTGGCTCCACGTCTACTAAAAGACAGAGAAGATAAGCCCGGAGTATCATACGTCATCCCTGGAAGCTTTTCATAGTTTGATTTTGAAGTTTGCCCCCAAAAATGTGGTGTTTTCCTTTAAAGGAATGTTGTGCAGGTAAATGTAAAAAATAAAATCTTATAAGTATTCCAAATATTGCGTTTACTGCAATAAATGTAATAAAATCAAAACCTTAAAAAGCTTTTTTGATTATAGTTTCCATTAATTATCACAAGGACATACATCTAATTATTTTTTTCTTATTTCTTTTTAGACTACAGCTTGCTGCACTGCACTATAATGAGAATGCACGCAGGTCCCAAGCAGTTACAGCCACAGGAGAGTTGAGATACTCAATACAGTATCCCAAATACAAGCACGGCGATTACACTGTGAGACCGCTCAAGACCAAACCGACCTCAAGTATGTCATATTTGATTTTGATATTTGTATAAAATGAAGGATAAGCTTTGTTTTAAAATAATTTTTTGTTGATTAAAGGATACATCGAACATTTGATGGGTCTGCTTTTTGGCCACGTGGTGGAAGACCCACAGCCATACCAGGACTTCTCGGAGCAAGTTCCTGTTCCCCAGACGCTCTGCTCAGAGTTTGTCAGACCAGACAAAAATGAGGCCGTGAGCAAACACAGGTCACGATTCTTCAAGAACACATGAGGTGAGACCACATCAGAATAATGAATTAGAATTATTTACTGCGTGAAGTACCAGTATATTTATTTGATATATGTGTGGTGTTTTTGCGTTGATTTGTTACTTTTAGCTTTACAGTGGTATTTCACATTAGAGTAATAGGACACTGATAAAACAAATACACTGTTTTATAACAGTACTCCTTTCCAAGATGACCACTGTATGTATTATTGTAGGGTATAGGTAGGTCTGAGGAATAGTAAATATGAAAGACTAACAGTAAATCCACACATTTTCAAAATAACAAGTGTTCTTTCAGCCATATTAGTAGTTCATATTTTCAACAAGGAGGTGGGAGATTTATTGATTGTTGAGCCCAAAAGCAATTAGCAATTTTAAAAGAATTATATGTTTTTGCACAAATAATCCATAGGTTTAAAGTATGTTTACCTGCACAGTACACAATGGTCATATCAACACTAAACCAGGTCAAAATCTGAACTGAACCATGATTACTTTTTTTATTTTTTATTATACTTTATTGATATATATTGATTCATTCTCTGCAATTTGACCCATCTCTCAGTGCCGCTCAAACCTGTCAGGAGCAGTGGGCTGCCGCAGCGCCCGGGGAACCTTCTCCCGATCTTGAGCCAGGATCCTGATCAGGAGCATCTGGCTGGAGGTTTTAGCCTGTTGTGCATGTTTTGAGGTTGATGGGGGAAACCGGAGCACCCGGAGGAAACCCACCCAGACACAGGGGAGAACATGCAAACTCCACACAGAAAGGCTCCACATGGTCCGGGAATCAAACCACTAACGCTAACCACTAAGCCACCACGCCGCCAAAAGGTTTTAAATCAGCACTATTCCAGGTAAACACTAAACACAACCCGAACTTAGACTAGACTTCACAATTGTGTTTCTCAGTTTTTGAATTGCATAGAACCATTTTAAAGATGTCTAATATCCTTAGTTGTCCACAATGTTTTGTTTTTTTTTCTCTTTTTCAGACTGACCTGCATTGATGCAACAGATAAAGAACTTTTCATCTACTTGCAATTTATTTTTATTTATACTTGTATAAATAGATTCTTTGTACTGGAACTAATTTGTTCTTTACCTACTAGGGCTGCACAATTAATCGGAATTTAACACAAATCACAATTTTAAAGATCACATTCAGCAAATCGCAGAGGCTGCAATTTTATAGTCAACAGACCCTTTCTGTTTTTAAACAGAAAGTACTAAATTCTAGAATGGAGGCAAGACCATAATAAATCTTTAATGGAAAAATTTGCATTAGCCACAAACTATTGCAAAGTAAGATGATTTTGACAAATGACAATCACTCTGCTACATGTAGGCAATGTCAGAGCCTGGTTAGGAAAGATTAGTGTAAGTACCTCACATTGTATGTTTATTTAATGTGCACATTAGTTTACAGTTAGACTTTTGGCTGGTGGTCAAATTCTTGATTTTTAGGTTTTACTGGACAAGTTCTTACAGAAATGTTGATGACATCAATAATTTTTTCATTGTATGTTGAGCTGCATTGTATGAAAAAGGACAGACCCTAAAAAAAAATGTCATAACTTTGGGCCTGCAAGCTCCTGTGCTGTCAACAAAATAATTTATTTATTCAACATATCAATAGAATATGTTATATATGTTCAGCGGTCTCTGTCCTGGTCCTCAAATAAACTTCTGCTTCCTCCAGTGTCTCTGGCCTCTTATGATACTGCAGGACATCACATAAATCACTATAATTATTCTGCTTGTTAAACATTGTTTGTACAATAAGTGTTACCTATGAACATTAAAAGTCCAGGGGAGGAAGGAATCCTCTGTAAGGACCATCCTCTGGGAACTCCTGCCTTATTCTGGTGACCATGCAGGATGGTATCACCACTCTTACATGCTGGCCCAGATATCCCCAGCACCACCTAACCACATTGCAGTATGCAAGATGTCTGTAACAGCTGAAATAGAGGTAGTACATTTGTGTGTTGTTTACTACAGTGTATCATACAGGTTTTATTGGCTCTTTCTGAAACTAACCTGTTCAACATTGTTTCTTGCATCTCACCAAAGAGCTGCAAGTAAGTACCATATACAGCCTGCAGCACATACGGGTTTAGTGCCACAGGCTCAAACCCTGGGTGGTCAGTTACGCAGGTGACCACACCCACCTGTTTACATCTGTGCATTACCTATAACATAAGGAGCAATTATCTCCTAACTCAATGTCATTTACAGTACTTTACTTACAGTAAAATGCTCATGCTTTCGCAAATATGGTTGACATTATTATGGCACTTATGTTTGTTGGTCATCTAAAACTGGAGTGGGTTGTGCGAGGTGGGTCAACCCAGACAAACTTCAAATGAAGAATGGGGACAACATCTGGATGTATCTTTTGGTTTGGAAGTGTGAAATATTCAGGCTATTTACAATAGTGAGGAGTAGAAAAAGTAGTGTTGAGATGATAAGGACTGCTGTTCATAAATGATAACATTGCAAAATGTCCTAGTTTAGACATGATTATACCAGTATATTTACAGTAATTTAGACCAAGTTTAGTCTTGGTTTATTCCTGGTTAATACCCGGCATGATTTAGTCTCTGATATAACTCAATGTGTCATGGAAATCCTAAATACATTTTGAAAAAAGTGTTACTTGGTGTAAAAGATTTGACAGGTCTTTACTATTATTCTACCTTAGATATCTCTCTACAACAAACGTTCTCTATGGGAGACAGAGAGCTGCCATGACCGCAGGTGCACCTGTTGAGACAGAATCGTATTATGCTTTATAGCATTGAATTAATATGTTTACTAAACATTGTTTCATCTACATATAAATTTACACTTTCTGAGAAGTTTGTTAGCTACGACTTTGAACGATAGCCTATATTAGCATTGATGCCGCTAACATCACTTTACCATTCAGAAACAGGACCTATTCTGCCCTGCAGTGCATCAGGCTTCGGGCATTGCTGAGGCAGCGTCTTGAGCCAGCATCTCGAACCGATACGGCTCAGGCCCGCTGGGCTCCACAAAGCCTCCCTCAACCTCTGGTGAAGGAGGTGGAGAAAAATCCTCCACCTCAAAAGACAGATCTGTAACAAAGCTACCGTCACTCTGGTCACTCTCCATGTTTCAAATTATGCTAGCTGTCACTGGCACTGTCAGTAGCACTGACCACACCCCCACCTCACCCCCCGCTCATCCCCCCACACTTGGCCATACCCCTCTGTCTGTCGGCCCTGCCCATTTTTGTGGAATTTTTGAAAATTTGTCTGGGGGCGGGGTTAGCCTCTTACAGGGGGGTTAGCTCCACTTTAAGGAGAAGATCATCAATGAATGCAGAAAGCTTCCATCCACTACAGAGATTGAGAACCTCTTACTGGCAGCAGATCCCTGTGAAGACATCAGTGAAGATGCAAATTTTGCTAAGTTGATGTTAGCAATATTAACATAACATTTCTCTGTTAAACATGAAATGTGTAACATTCGGCCTTCCCTTAAGGTAAAGACACAATGTCTATTATGTAATAGTTTGACGAGCGAAATGCTCTATATTAACAATGACCAACTTCTTTTTAGTGAAGTGTCCAATTCTTTTTTCACAGGCTGGGATAGTGACCTTGCTTCAGTTTTGCTGCTTTTACATCTTGTTCCACCCACTGCTCAAGGCTGTAAGAAACCCGGGAAGATGTCAGCATCCCATGCAGAAAAACATCTTGTGCTCTTCAAGAAGGTTTGCATTTTTACTGACCTTATTTTATATTTATTATTATGGACAATGTTTTAGGTGTGTGCTAGCTTTTTCCATAGTAGATTATTATAATTTGACAATCTCAGTACATGTTTGTATGATAACCCCTGGCCTAGAATATTTTCTCCATCACAAGTCTCTGCATCATCCAAGGTTTACTGTGTTATTTCCCCCAAAAAATATGAGTGAAAAATACGCTTATTGGGGTTTTTCTTGTTATTTAGACTGGCACGAGTATTGAGGAACATCTCAACGCGATCACTACCAGCACTCAAGCCTACCTCTTGGCAACTGGCACCCAGAAGAACAGAATCAGTCAGTTCTTCATCATCCTTGACAAGAATGCCATCTCCTGTATGTCTAACCAATCCTTGGGTGCTTTTGATGAATTGTTCAAGGCCCATTTTGTGTTTAGCACATCATATCACACCATGTTGTTTAACATGTACACATTCATTCAGACTACAATTTACAATATTGATGTTGGCAAAGTGAGGGAGAGGCCTTGGGTTGCAGAAATAAGAGCTAGGTTACTTCATTAGTGTTACTATGAAGTGCTATGTCTGTCAGGGTGAGTTCATGAGTTCAAATTTGCTTGTTAGGCATATTAAACTGTTTCATGGTTTTCTTCCCGGAAGAAACCTCCGTCTTAGATGTGTTCAGACTGGTTGTGGCCGTGTCTTTGGTTCCTTCTCTGGGTTTAGGAAACATTTAAACACCAGGCATACTGATCATACTGTACAGGCTGACTTAATTGGTGATTCAACTGTTGAGCTGGATGTTAATGTCAATAGTCAAAGCGAGGCACAAACGGCTAATGTAGAAGAAATGCCCTCAACTTCAAGAGAGCTAGAACCATCCAGCAAGAGCACTCTGGATATGTGTGCTTCTGCTGTTGCACAACTCAAGACAGCTGGCTTAAGCCAGTTAAACCTGAATAGTTTTGTCTCTTGCATGGAGGAAGTGTTTTTTGAGGTTCATTCTCGGGCTAAAAATGCAGCTTTACAGTGCTTGTCTTCACAGGACACAGAAACTAAAAACAAAAATTGAGCAGTCCTTCCAGATGCTTCAGAACCCGTTCACGTACATCGATTTTTGATCCTGTTGTAAAGGTTCTAGGCACACGGTTTGACAGCAGAAGAAGTAAAGCTACTGGTACATACGAACAGGTTGTTGTTACAGATACATTTGCATATGTCCCTATTTTGGAAACTCTGAAAACATTATTTCTAAACCCCAATCTCTCTGAAATTTTTGATAGCGCACAGATTCAAAAAGAAGGCTTGTATTCGGATTTAAGTGATGCTACCTATTTGAAAGAAAATCCCATTTTCTCTGAGAAAAAAGATGCTTTGCAGATTCAGTTGTTTTATGACGATTTGGAAACTGCAAACCCATTGGGTTCTAAAAAGGGTGTGCATAAATTAGGTGCCATTTATTTTACAATAAGGAATTTCCCCCTGGTTTTTAATTCCTCACTGACAAATATTTATTTGTGTGCTCTATTCCACGCACAGGATATCAAGCGGTATGGTTTTAACCATACCTGTGCTTGAGCCACTTGTCAGTGACTTGAAAGTGCTTGAGAATGAAGGCCTTGAGGTTCCTATGTCCGGTCGTGTCATTCATGGTACCATAGTTCAGGTCACTGGGGATAATCTTGGCTTGCATAGTCTTTTTGGCTTTGTGGAGTCAATACAATCTTGGTGCTTACTGCATAATATGTCATTGTTGTTTGGTGACTTGATAGAAATTGGGGATAAGCATTGGGATCTTTTGCTGTTGCTTCTACAAATTGTTAACATCATATTTTCTCCTGTTGTATCTGAAGGTATGACCATATACCTCAAACATTTAATCGCTGATCATCATAGACTTTTCAAGCAGCTATTTCCTACAGTGAATCTCTTGCCAAAGCATCACTTCATGCTACATTACCCTCGTAGCATAAGAAAAATTGTCCCAGTTCTCCACACATGGTGCATGCGTTACGAAGCTAAACACAACTTCTTTAAAAAGCAGGTAAAAAGCTTTAAAAACATTACTTTAGCCCGAAAGCACCAAAGTTGTATGGCATTGTGTCATGAGTCATTCAGCAAGGAAAGATTGACTTTAGGTCCAGAAAAAATCATCACACTGAGTGAAATCAAAGAAGGTCCTGAAATTGCTTTGAAATTGAAATGTGAATTGTCAATAAGTGTGTTTTCTGCAAAGTGGATTAAATGTCAAGGTACAGACTACATTGTTTGTACAGAGGTAAAATTGGGTGTCAGTGTTTTGTGCAATCAAATATGGCGTCATATAACTATCTTTAATATGAGAGCACGCAGACAACACAAACGCGTACAGTGCATAGAATCGAGAGCATAAAAACTAAAAGTGAGAGGTGAAAAATGTTATAGAGAGCATATAAACGATAACAGAGTGCACATATAAATCTCACACTGATGTTTTTTTGCTGCTCGTTCTCTGTTTACACTTATGCTCACTCAGTTTGACGGTCCTCTGCGCTCTCATTTTTTTCCCCACAACCGGAAATATGTCATCAAAATAAGGCTTGATAAGACGATCCCAGATACTCCAGATAGCCACAAAGAATAGCTCATTTTGAATTTCGTCAGGCTAAAACATGGATTCAAGCGCAAATGTAAGTTAAACATTTTTTCACAAGACATTTTTTTATTACATTTTGTGTCATTTTAATCTGATTTGGTATATATATATATTTGTTATCTAAAGCTAGTTTAATGATGGTCAATGCTAACACCCCAGCAGTCCATCCACGGGTCAGACATGTATTTCTAATACAAATAATATATCGGGTGTGAGTGTTTTGGTCCGCATCAAACAGCACCGGTCTAGTCTGAACCAAATCTGCCCATGTAGCTTTAGCTTTTTTCATTTTAATAAATGTATTATTATGAATGTAAAGTATTTGGTTTCCAAACAGAAAGCGCCCTCTACTTGGCGAAATTAGTAGCCAGGATTTGCAAATGAATACAAGTTCTATCCAATAAACGAAAATATAACATAAAAGTGCATTTTTCAGTTCAAAAAATTTTACCTTTTAGCTTCAGTACATTCAGAGTAAAACATTGTTAGTGTTTTGTCTTATTATTTTGATAATTATGGCTCACAGTTACAGTAAACCCCAAATACAGTTATTCACAAAATGTTAATATTTCATCAGACCAATAAAAGAATGATTATTAGCCTTTTGAGGAGTACTCAGTATTTGTTTAGGACTCCTTTTGGATTAATTTTTCATTTTTGCCTCAGTGTGATGTCCACTGGAGGGGCTCTGGCACCGCTGAGGTGTTCCGAACGTCCTGCAGGATGATCAAATCAGCATCTCCTTGCGCATGGATGTAACTGTTTGTGAATTCTTGGCATTTATCTTTTTCTCTCTTTTCAGGAAATACTTAACAGAATATTGGAACTTCTAATGACTAGACTTCAGTGGGTCATTCATCAGTCCTCTGTTGATCTAGATTACCTACAGTACATCTGCAATCAAGAATATATCCTAATTGATGCAGCATCCTGGATTTTTAATGTTCCTTCTCCCTTAATAGAGGGTCTCGAACATTTAGGAAGACTTGTTAATTCTGCCATTGAACAGGAGCAATGTCCTACATTTTTTACTCTGGACCAAGGGGAAAGGGGGCGGCCTAAATTTGAATTTGCTGCTGATTTCCTACAAAATCTTTTTGAAATACCACTGCCTGTGAAGTGCGTGGCCAGTCTTCTAGGTGTTAGTGAAATTACCATTTATAGGAGGATGAAGGAACATGGTATATCAACAAAGTCTTCATATAGCACAATGTCTGACCAGGAACTTGACAGCAAAGTTGCTTCTGTTAAGGCTAGAGCACCACATGCAGGTTACAGACTTACAGACTTGTCAAAGGCATGTTACAGTCTGAGGGCCACCGAGTTCAGTGGCATAGAATTAAAGGTTCTATGCACAGAATTGACTCTGCCGGGGTTCTATCCCGATTGACAAGCATGGGGAGCACAGTGAGACGAACCTATTCTGTTCGAGGTCCACTGGCACTTGTCCACATTGATACATATTACAAATTGATAAGGTTTGCACAAAATTTCAGTCTTTAATTATAAATTGATTTTTCATTTGTAAATCAATGGTGGATTGAATAGACTGCCCACTATACATTCATAATAGTTAAATGTATTCATTTGGACATCATGCACTGAATCTTGCAGTAGTTTTATCCACTTAATTTACATTACTGTTTAGTTTTTATGCACTATTTTATTGTTTGTTGCGCTAGTATTTGCTTTAGCCCATACATATACAGTAGATGTACTGCAAAATAGGCACTTGCTGCTTATTGCTCTTCTGGTTATATGCTAAAGTGTGTTGCTGCCTTGTACTTTTAAATGTGTAATGTCAACAGATTTAGATTTAAAATAATTGATTTTACAAATTTAGAATATAATGCTTTCACATACCCAATTTTTTTATACTCCCAAAGGCAAATATGGTTCAAAGAGTAGATTAAAGTACATTACATAGATTTTTACTAAACATCCTTTTGTGCCTTTTACTGTTTTTAGGTACAACATTGTGATATTTGGAAATGTGGATGGCTACTCTAGAAAGGTGAATATAGTGCCATTAGTAAAACAACATTTGTGTTTTTGATAACTTCTTAAACCAAATAAAAGTATTTTCTGTTCCTAGGTCCTGTACCTGCATGCTGCAAACAATAACAAGTCAAGTACTGCCCTTGGTCTTTTTCTGGAATCTGTGCAGCAGTTTGGTTGGCCATCAAGGTATGCTTCTTTACTGCTGACTGATTTTAAGTATGAGCTGAGGTGATACATTTTTCTTACAGAATGCTTAAAGTAGTTTTATAGTACTTATACAGGTCTGCTATATTGATTTGGAAAATGTGTGTCAACAAACTAATTTAAAACAAATGGATAAACTATTACATTACTGTCTTTTAATCCAGAGTAAGAGGAGATCAAGGAGTTGAGAATCTTGGAATAGCACGGTGCATGTTCTCGGTGCGGGGGACAGGACGAGGCAGCTTTGTTTCTGGAAAAAGCATCCATAATCAGAGGTATATTGTAATGCACTGTAAGAAACTGAAATTAACCTAAATAAATAAAAACTATCTTTTCAGAATAGAGCGTTTGTGGAGAGATGTGTGGATGGCCGTTACCCAAATATATTACAAGGTTATGCACGGACTTGAAGAAGATGGCTTCCTAGACCTTGCTAGTCCCTACCACATGTATTGCGTTCACTATGTCTTCCTACCGCAATTGAACAACGACCTAACAAAATGCACTGATGGGTGGAACAACCACCCACTGCGCACTGAGCAAAACCTTACACCCAATCAGCTCTGGGTTATGATACTAAGGACCCAGAACCTGCTCTGGAGGTATATTATAATAGACCCACATCAACAATATAAATGTGTTAACTGAAAACAGCTCCATATGAATAAGTGCATTTGTGTTGCAGCTTGAGGAGGTCCACCCCATTGACTGGGAAGATGCCGGGATCCCCAATGAATCCCACAGTGGAATTGAGGTCCCTCACATTCCCAGCCCATTTGCACCTGGGGAAATTGAGCAGCTAGAAACAAATATTAATCCAAGAGGGCAGTCCCAATGTTTTGGCAAAGACATTTATTTGAACATGGTACAATATATTCACAGATTTTTTGCCAACTGAAAACAATGGTGTACAATGACAGTGACTCTTTCTAGTTGTACTCAAGAGTCATGTGCAGTTTAAATCTTCATTTAGTTTACTTTAGAGCAGACCAATGGTTCTCAGATATGGTATGTGTACGACTTGTGGTACTTGGGCTCTTTCAAGTAGTACTCAAGTCTGATGGGGGAATTGAATCTGACTTGGTTTAGACCTTGTATAGCCGCGGTTTAAATTTCTAGTTTGTTCTGGTTTAGATCTGATTTAGTTACTGTTAAAACCTAGATAAGTCTTAGTTGGTTTAGACTTGGTGCAGATCCGATATCTGGTTTAGACCAGGTATGGAAAATTCCTAGTTTAGACCTTAAAGTTTGGTTTAGTCCTGTTATGAATTGATTTTAACTAGTTTTATGCCAACTATCTGAAATGGTCCTTTGTGTCAAAGGGTTGAGAACCACTGGCATAGACAAAACATAGCATTAGCTGAACACTAATAGAACTTGTGACATTGAAGATAAGTTGGGGTTTTACATTTTTAACAAATAAAATGTTACATACATTCCAAAAAACATGTTCTCTGTGTATTACACTCTGCTAAAGGTATTTCCAAAACGTATAGCAAGACATAGCACACGTTTGAATTCATCATATGTGTTCATGTGTGCCACTGGAAAAGTTATGGTCTTGGTGCAAGCACTAACTACTGGAAAACAAATTTCATGTGCTTCCTGTTGGCAGACATGATTAAACCTGATGCAAATTTCAAAATGATTTCTCTCAGATGGCAAAACTGGCTTATGTGCCTGGCCAGTTAACCATCATCTTCTAGCTGCTGAAGATAGTCTTGAAGATAGTTCAGAATATTTAGTTCCAGATTGTGTCTTGTGGTACCTTGTTCACTTAGTTCAGGTTTGCAGCTTGACATAATGAAGTTCGCATCAGGCTTTATAAAAGAAACGAAAAAAGTGACAAATTAGAAGAATGTATTCCTACCTGTGACAAAATAATTACTTGGTATGATTTTGACTCTGCAGATCCTCATCTGTGGCAGCTCTCACCTTTTGACAAGACAAACAACTTATTTTGTGTTATTAAGTGATACATAGATTTTACAATCTCCCCATTTAGAGGTCAGCACTGGGTATTCGCTGCCTCCATCTGACCCTCTACTCTGCATTCTCTTCTCTCACACCAACTTCATGTTCGCTTTCACTACACCCATAAACCTCCTCTTTGCTTTTCCTCTAGCTCTTCAGTTTGCTGGCAGCTCTAACCCCAGGCTCATCTTTCTATCCATATATTCCTAGTACCTCCTCTGTTCATGTCCAAACCATCTCAGTCTGGAAACTTTATCTCCAGGACCTCTCACATGAGTGGTCCCTCCACTCAATCCTAATCCTATCCATTCTCATCACCTCCACAGAAAACAGAAACATATTGAGCTCTGCTCCACTGAGCCACTATCTCTAAACCGTACATCAGAGCTGCTCTGACCACTGTCTTGTATGCCTTTTCTTTCATCCTTGCTGAAACTCGTTACACAACACACCTGACACTTTTCTCTACCCATTCCCACCTGCTGCACACACCTCTTCACCTCTAACCCACACTCTTAATTTACCCTGGACTGCTGGACCCCAAATCCTGCACATTCTTCACCTCCACTCCCTGTAACCACTCCACTGATTTCTGACCCATCCACACATGTATTCTGTCTTGCTGCGGGTAACCTTCATTCCTCTCTTTCCAGAACATACTCTATTTCTGTTCTTATTCACATAATGATAAAACAAATTGAACCCTGGTCCTAAGCCTCTAGTCTTGCTACCCTTCCACCTGGTCTCCTGAACACCTTCATTCTCTGCATCATGTCAACCAATTCTCCCACCTGTCATTGTAGCAACATACCAACATCTCAATCCTACACCAACCAGTAACCAACATTTTAATTACTATACCTTTCCAATTAATTCGTTGGATTCTACATCTGTGACATCTTCGGGAGTTACCATCACGCAGTCAAAGTCCCCTGTAACAAGACAGGTGTAGCACCAGTCATGCATGAAAGCAGGCGCTGGACCTCCCTGAGCCAAGCTCACAGCCATGATCTCCCCAAAGCTCCTAAATATATTTAAAAAAAAAACAAAAAACAAAAAACAAAAAAACATGTGCACTTAGCTTTCCAGATTTTAGGGACACTTTCTCATAACAAAGGGTATATTTAACCTTATACAGTACTATAAGAAAGTACATCTGCAGCAGCTGCTACAGTGCACTAAACATACACTAAAACATAAAGTAAATCCCAAAAGAATGTTTAAAACCTAAAGTAGCTCTCCTCCAGGGCCCTTATAGAGTATATGGGATTTTTCCCTTTATTGTCCCTGCCAGGCTCGAAGTAGCGCACTTCAATTCCACTCATCATATCTGTAAAATTCAATAAAAGAAAAAAAAAAACAAACAACAATCATGATCAACAACTGATGTACCACAACAACCTGAAAAATTACCAGTGAGAAACTCTTTCTTTATTGCCCCGGTATCAACACCCGCCTCTCCAACAAAGCAAACTTTAAGGCTGCTTTTTGGGGTACCTTTCTTCTGTCTCTTCCATTGTTGGAGAGCACGGTGAAAAAAGTTGGATCGGGTGACAGACTGAGAATGTCTGTGAGGAGTCTACACTGTCAGCTAAGTTTTGCAAAATGTCATCAAGGCTAAAAGAAAAATACAATGTGAAATCCATATAAAAGAAATTTTACATTTACAGTATATGCTCATTTCTCTTAAATCAGTTCTTGCCTTTGAGGCTCTACAGTGTCTGCATGCAGGGTTTTGTGGTTTCCTGTGGGTCTGAAAAAAAAAAACAGAATAGAAGAAAATATAAAACGGTAACATCAGTTCAGTAGCAATGCCATCTTTTGGTTCTAAACTTGAAACATACAATAAAATGTAAAAATATCACGTAAACCACAAGAAAGAAGTATATTATGAATGGTTTAACAATGTATCAGTAACCTTAGTTTCAAAACACAGACGGTCAGCACCTACCTCTCACTGCATGAACTTGCATGCACCTCTAAAACATCAACTGAGAATGGTGCCTGGCAAATTGGACAGAAAGCCTTCTCTGGCTAGATAAAATAAAATAGTTATTGGGGACCATAAGCATGGTATATAAAAAGTCTGTCAGAAATAAAGAAGGTTTATATAACAAAAGTTACCTTTTCAGGCTCTGCTTTTTCATCAGGTGGGACATATTCTAAATCGCTGTCACAGTTGAATATCTAAAAGTAAAAATAACGATCAATGGCATTAAATGAAAACTGTTCTAAATTGTAGTTTTGCAAATACTGACATAGTAACTTACTTCTTCAAGGTCTTCTGGAACTGATACCTCGCTGTCAGAGTGATGTCCACTACAGGAGGTAACATGAACAGCTAAGAAGGGTAGAGGCATTTGTGCATTGCACTTACTGCAGTTGGCTTTGGGCATTTTTTGAAATTCTTTTGAGCTGAGTGGCAATGGTGCCAAATCAATTTCTAACTGAAGTGGCACTATGTAAAGAGTTGATTTGCCACCATTGCTAGCCGTTTGCACAAGTGCTCCAGTATAGCCTTCTGCTTCTGGTGCAACAGCACTTAAGGGCCTCTGTCCACTACCACCTATAAATATATCAAAACTAAAATATAACAACAAAGCAAAAAGTTGTAACAATGTTTTTAACCTGAAAACACAATCTTATCATTTACCTATTGCCTTATAAAATAGCCAGCCACCGTCCAGGCTTCGCATTTTGGGGTATTCAAGACAGAGGATCTCAGATAACTGCAAAAGACATAATCAATTTACTGCACTGTGCACAATACTGTATATTTGGGAATTATCATTATTGCATTAGGTAAACACAATATCCATACTGTAAAAAACTATCTGTAATGACATATTATGACAGAAATTACCCAACAGAAATTTTGTCTTAAAATGGTTATCCAATTAGAGATTTACAGGAAACTGTTACGAACATGAGTTGGTCTAGGTTTTAACCTGGCTTAGACATTGTTTAAACCTGGTTTATTGATTTTGAGCTGGTTTAATAATTGATTTCAGATTGGAATAGTAAACCAAGGTGTTTGGATTTGTTATAATCTATGTGAAAAGGAATCTCTGAAAATATAAGTAATTAAAATATGTTAATATATGTTACGTATTGCATGCGTTTCTGATATTGTACTACCATAATACAATCTGTGTCTCAAACATATACATACTTTAAATATAATTAATAAACTTCAAACTACAAATAACACTTACTTCAGCATGACTGTGGTTTTCATTAACAACCACGCTTCTTTTTCCGAGTCCAGCTTGGATTAATTTAAATTCTTCGTTTGGCTTAGGCGTTTTGGATGTCATTTTAGGTAGGAGGTAAAATGATGTAGTTACTTCTTTAGAAATCTTGCGTTTAATCGGACCAAACTTTGATTTGCCCCGTGACCCCTTTTGGAACACACCTGGAAAAGATCTAAAATAATACTAACATCAAATAACATATTTTAGAACGCCAAATATATATTATAATAGAAAAGAGCAGAACCTTGTCATTTCCTGCAGCACAGAAGATGATCGTGCGGGTTGGTTGCTGTGGACAGGAGACTGCAGACTCAAAGTAGTGTTGGCAGTGGAAGACTGCAGAGTACTGTTGATGACTGTAATCAGATTTTGAGCTGTGCTCACTATTTCCCTCATAGAATTCTAGGACAAATGAAAAACAAAGTAAACACTTTAATGTCTTATAATTGATGCTGTAAAACTATGAGGTTTGTATAAGGTAACATTTTATACTGTATATAGTTATTACATCGTTACCCATCACTAATACAACACTAGCTGGTGGTGTGCAGGTCAGGTTTGTCTGTATATCAGATACACTCAAAGAAGTAGAAAGATACGGCCTCTAATACTTATTTATTATAACAGACATAGACGTATAAAACTCCAGAACTTAAACTAAAGCTACATGGGCAGATTTGGTTCAGACTAGACCGGTGCTGTTTGATGTGGACCACAACACTCACACCCGATATATTATTTGTATTAGAAATACATGTCTGACCCGTGGATTGTCTGCTGGGGTGTTAGCATTGACCATCATTAAACTAGCTTTAGATAACAAATACCAAATATAGATACCAAATCAGATTAAAATGACACAAAATGTAATAAAAAAATGTCTTGTGAAAAAATGTTTAACTTACATTTGCGCTTGAATCCATGTTTTAGCCTGACGAAATTCAAAATGAGCTCTTCTTTGTGGCTATCTGGAGTATCTGGGATCGTCTTATCAAGCCTTATTTCGATGACGTATTTCCGGTTGAGGGGAAAAAAACGAGAGCGCAGAGGACCGTCAAACTGAGTGAGCATAAGTGTAAACAGAGAGCGAGGACTGGTCACATCGAGAGCGAGCAGCAAAAAAACATCAGTGTGAGATTTATATGTGCACTCTGTTATCGTTTATATGCTCTCTACAACATTTTTCACCTCTCACTTTTAGTTTTTATGCTCTCGATTCTATGCACTGTGTGCGTTTGTGTTGTCTGCGTGCTCTCATATTAAAGATAGTTATATGTCGCCATAATCAAAGCCATTGCTGTGATTAATGAGACAGTTGTTTTTTGTGGAAAACTAATGGAAACTGTGCATTTTGTTCAGCATTGTTATGCTTTTAAGGTCAGGCTGCATCCAGATAAGTTGAGTTGTCATCCAGATGAGTTGTGTTACTACAAACCATTTGATGTTCAAATGAAGTATGGAACATTAGATTCCTCTAAATATGTTGTCCCATATTGTCATTTTATGCCTTAGGTCAATGTGAAATTGAATGGATGTTCCAACATGCATTATGGGGTACATTTCAATAAATGTTACTGTTCTATCTTGTGATTTGTATTTATTTAGAGTATATTTTACACTACAAGCAATTAAAAGTCACACTTAAGAGTATTTATTTGCATTAGAACTTAACACTTAATAGGGTAATTTTAACTCTGTACAGTGTTATACCATTTTTTAAAATTAACTCTATCAGAGTTATTTTTAGCACCACAGTAGAGTAAATAATAAAACTCTGTTTTTAGTAGTTTTTACTCTCTCTGGAGTTAATAAGCCTTCAGTGTCAAACTGTGACAACACTTCAGAGTGTCATTTTCTTACTCTAAGCAGTGTAAGTTTTATTCTAAAATTTTAACACTGAAGAGAGTAAATTTAACACTGTACAGATTAGGACCATATACACTCGGAGATAGAGTAAAATTTTAGTCTTTAAGTGTTATTTTAACATTTAAAAATTAACTGTGTATGGACTAATGCAGTTTTATCCTTCAAGCAAGGGTTTTAGCAGTTTGTAAGCTGAGCGCAGATGTGGGATATTGTTGTGTCAATTAACTAAAGCCGTCACCCGGCGCACTTTATTTCAGCAGATATAAAGCACACAGGAACATTTCACTAAAGTATGCGACCAAAAACAGCCACAGTGTGCACAAAAACATCTGAAAACGCCACAGAAGAGCTGTGAAAGTGGCTTCAAAACAACGGTTGTAGCCTCAGAGTGTAGAAATTAATAAATACGTCAAAGTGCCTTAATAGGTGTATAATAAATTAACACTGTGCTAAAATGGGCAGTTGTGTTGTTTGTGATTGAGTATCATGTAATTTAACTTGCTGTGTGTTTTATATCTGCTGAAATAAAGTGCGCCGGGTGACAGCTTTAGTTAATTAACACAACAATATCCCTGAGCCTCCGCGCTCAGTGATTAGTGAAATATTTAACACACAAATGCTAAAACCCTTGTTTGAAGGATAAAAACATTAGTTTGGTGATTTTATTTTACAATGTGTACGACATAAATATGTTTTTTGAAGCTGCCCTTGTCCGGCTGCTCACTTACAAGCTGTGACCAGAAGTGGATCATTGAGTTTAGCCGAATGCAGAAGTAGTTAGTGCATAACCACTATTATTCAATCAAATTGCTTCAAATGTATTATTATTATTTATTTTTATTTTTTATCTCTGTCCCTGCAGCCAGGCCTGGGGTAAGAATAACATCTGTAACATCTGTGTCACAACCACAAGATCTCAGTCACATGAATGTGTTCACTGCAGCAGAACCCCACAGAGCTATGAGGAAGTTTGTTTTAATGAAGTTGATGGACAGCACCTGTTCTGTTCAAGGAAGAAACTCACCTGTTTATTAAAATGCTTTCACTTTTGAATCATGCAGAGACAGGAGAGCGCTGTAAACACTTGGGACATCAATAGAAACATTTAAATCCAGCTCTTAATGTGCTTAATAGTCTGTTTAAGTTCAGCCCTGTCAACATTTAAACAGACAAAACATAAAAACACAAGCCTACAAAACAACACACGAACACATCCTGAAACACACAAACGCTAAGAAACAATAAAACACTGTAGAAATAAACAGCAGTAAAAGAGGTAAGTAAAACAAAAAGGTGCATGTCTGAGGTATTTCAGAGAGCATTGTTCAAAGCCACCACAGTGTAGTTTTGGTAAAAAGAAGAAACGTTGCAAGTATTTTTCACAGTGAGAGAGTGAATGTGAGCTGAACATAAGCAGAGGTCAGTCAGCAGAACACAACTTTACTGAAGAGACGCTTCTTCTTTCATTTGGTGTTTAAACTTTCTGAGGGAAAGTGTTAATGTGTTGTTTTACTGCAGCTGTTGTTGAACTGGTTCATATCTACAGAATCCACAGAGGAATGCTGTAAACCAGGTCTAAACCAGGTCTAAACCAGGTCTAAACCAGGTCTAAACCAGGTCAGGGGTGAGCTCAGGAGGAAACAAACTCTGAATAACACAAAGCTATGATAGATAGATGTTTCTGCTTTACTGACGAGGACCACACCTCTTTATTCAAACACTTTCACTTTCAATTAAGAACTACACTGCTGAGGAAAATAAGACGTAACCCTGTTAAATACTGTCATAACCATACAAGGACTAAACCAGGACTAAACCAGGACTAAACCAGGTCTAAACCAGGTCTAAACCAGGACTAAACCAGGTCTAAACCAGGACTAAACCAGGTCTAAACCAGGGCTAAACCAGGGCTAAACCAGGTCTAAACCAGGACTAAACCAGGTCTAAACCAGGTCTAAACCAGGTCTAAACCAGGACTAAACCAGGTCTAAACCAGGTCTAAACCAGGACTAAACCAAGTCTAAACCAGGGCTAAACCAGGTCTAAACCAGGACTAAACCAGGACTAAACCAGGTCTAAACCAAGTCTAAACCAGGTCTAAACCAGGACTAAACCAAGTCTAAACCAGGGCTAAACCAGGTCTAAACCAGGACTAAACCAGGTCTAAACCAGGACTAAACCAGGACTAAACCAGGTCTAAACCAGGACTAAACCAGGACTAAACCAGGTCTAAACCAGGACTAAACCAGGTCTAAACCAGGACTAAACCAGGACTAAACCAGGTCTAAACCAGGACTAAACCAGGTCTAAACCAGGTCTAAACCAGGACTAAACCAGGTCTAAACCAGGACTAAACCAGGTCTAAACCAGGTCTAAACCAGGACTAAACCAGGTCTAAACCAGGACTAAACCAGGTCTAAACCAGGACTAAACCAGGTCTAAACCAGGTCTAAACCAGGACTAAACCAGGTCTAAACCAGGACTAAACCAGGTCTAAACCAGGTCTAAACCAGGACTAAACCAAGTCTAAACCAGGGCTAAACCAGGTCTAAACCAGGTCTAAACCAGGACTAAACCAGGTCTAAACCAGGTCTAAACCAGGACTAAACCAGGTCTAAACCAGGGCTAAACCAGGTCTAAACCAGGACTAAACCAGGTCTAAACCAGGTCTAAACCAGGACTAAACCAGGTCTAAACCAGGACTAAACCAAGTCTAAACCAGGGCTAAACCAGGTCTAAACCAGGTCTAAACCAGGACTAAACCAGGTCTAAACCAGGACTAAACCAGGACTAAACCAGGTCTAAACCAGGTCTAAACCAGGACTAAACCAGGTCTAAACCAGGTCTAAACCAGGACTAAACCAGGTCTAAACCAGGTCTAAACCAGGTCTAAACCAGGACTAAACCAGGTCTAAACCAGGTCTAAACCAGGACTAAACCAAGTCTAAACCAGGACTAAACCAGGTCTAAACCAGGACTAAACCAGGACTAAACCAGGTCTAAACCAGTACTAAACCAGGTCTAAACCAGGTCTAAACCAGGACTAAACCAAGTCTAAACCAGGTCTAAACCAGGACTAAACCAAGTCTAAACCAGGGCTAAACCAGGTCTAAACCAGGTCTAAACCAGGACTAAACCAGGTCTAAACCAGGACTAAACCAGGACTAAACCAGGTCTAAACCAGGACTAAACCAGGACTAAACCAGGTCTAAACCAGGACTAAACCAGGTCTAAACCAGGACTAAACCAGGACTAAACCAGGTCTAAACCAGGACTAAACCAGGTCTAAACCAGGTCTAAACCAGGACTAAACCAGGTCTAAACCAGGACTAAACCAGGTCTAAACCAGGTCTAAACCAGGACTAAACCAGGTCTAAACCAGGACTAAACCAGGTCTAAACCAGGACTAAACCAGGTCTAAACCAGGTCTAAACCAGGACTAAACCAGGTCTAAACCAGGTCTAAACCAGGACTAAACCAGGTCTAAACCAGGACTAAACCAGGTCTAAACCAGGACTAAAACAAGTCTAAACCAGGGCTAAACCAGGTCTAAACCAGGTCTAAACCAGGACTAAACCAGGTCTAAACCAGGACTAAACCAGGACTAAACCAGGTCTAAACCAGGACTAAACCAGGTCTAAACCAGGTCTAAACCAGGACTAAACCAGGTCTAAACCAGGACTAAACCAGGTCTAAACCAGGTCTAAACCAGGACTAAACCAGGTCTAAACCAGGACTAAACCAGGTCTAAACCAGGTCTAAACCAGGACTAAACCAGGACTAAACCAGGTCTAAACCAGGACTAAACCAGGACTAAACCAGGACTAAACCAGGTCTAAACCAGGTCTAAACCAGGACTAAACCAGGACTAAACCAGGACTAAACCAGGTCTAAACCAGGTCTAAACCAGGACTAAACCAGGACTAAACCAGGTCTAAACCAGGACTAAACCAGGACTAAACCAGGACTAAACCAGGTCTAAACCAGGTCTAAACCAGGACTAAACCAGGACTAAACCAGGACTAAACCAGGACTAAACCAGGTCTAAACCAGGACTAAACCAAGTCTAAACCAGGACTAAACCAGGTCTAAACCAGGACTAAACCAAGTCTAAACCAGGGCTAAACCAGGTCTAAACCAGGACTAAACCAGGTCTAAACCAGGTCTAAACCAGGACTAAACCAGGACTAAACCAGGACTAAACCAGGTCTAAACCAGGACTAAACCAAGTCTAAACCAGGACTAAACCAGGTCTAAACCAGGACTAAACCAAGTCTAAACCAGGGCTAAACCAGGTCTAAACCAGGACTAAACCAGGTCTAAACCAGGTCTAAACCAGGTCAGGGGTGAGCTCAGGAGGAAACAAACTCTGAATAACACAGAGCTATGATAGATAGATGTTTCTGCTTTACTGACGAGGACCACACCTCTTTATTCAAACACTTTCACTTTCAATTAAGAACTACACTGCTGAGGAAAATAAGACGTAACCCTGTTAAATACTGTCATAACCATACAAGGACTAAACCAGGACTAAACCAGGACTAAACCAGGTCTAAACCAGGTCTAAACCAGGACTAAACCAGGTCTAAACCAGGACTAAACCAAGTCTAAACCAGGACTAAACCAGGACTAAACCAGGTCTAAACCAGGTCTAAACCAGGACTAAACCAGGTCTAAACCAGGACTAAACCAAGTCTAAACCAGGGCTAAACCACGTCTAAACCAGGACTAAACCAGGTCTAAACCAGGTCTAAACCAGGACTAAACCAGGTCTAAACCAGGACTAAACCAAGTCTAAACCAGGGCTAAACCAGGTCTAAACCAGGACTAAACCAGGACTAAACCAGGTCTAAACCAGGTCTAAACCAGGACTAAACCAGGACTAAACCAAGTCTAAACCAGGGCTAAACCAGGTCTAAACCAGGTCTAAACCAGGACTAAACCAAGTCTAAACCAGGGCTAAACCAGGTCTAAACCAGGTCTAAACCAGGACTAAACCAGGTCTAAACCAGGACTAAACCAGGACTAAACCAGGTCTAAACCAGGACTAAACCAGGACTAAACCAGGTCTAAACCAGGACTAAACCAGGACTAAACCAGGACTAAACCAGGACTAAACCAGGTCTAAACCAGGACTAAACCAGGTCTAAACCAGGTCTAAACCAGGACTAAACCAGGTCTAAACCAGGTCTAAACCAGGTCTAAACCAGGTCTAAACCAGGACTAAACCAGGTCTAAACCAGGTCTAAACCAGGACTAAACCAGGTCTAAACCAGGACTAAACCAGGTCTAAACCAGGACTAAACCAGGTCTAAACCAGGTCTAAACCAGGACTAAACCAGGTCTAAACCAGGACTAAACCAGGTCTAAACCAGGTCTAAACCAGGACTAAACCAAGTCTAAACCAGGGCTAAACCAGGTCTAAACCAGGTCTAAACCAGGACTAAACCAGGTCTAAACCAGGTCTAAACCAGGACTAAACCAGGTCTAAACCAGGGCTAAACCAGGTCTAAACCAGGACTAAACCAGGTCTAAACCAGGACTAAACCAAGTCTAAACCAGGGCTAAACCAGGTCTAAACCAGGTCTAAACCAGGACTAAACCAGGTCTAAACCAGGACTAAACCAGGACTAAACCAGGTCTAAACCAGGACTAAACCAGGTCTAAACCAGGTCTAAACCAGGACTAAACCAGGTCTAAACCAGGTCTAAACCAGGTCTAAACCAGGACTAAACCAGGTCTAAACCAGGTCTAAACCAGGACTAAACCAGGTCTAAACCAGGACTAAACCAGGTCTAAACCAGGACTAAACCAGGACTAAACCAGGTCTAAACCAGTACTAAACCAGGTCTAAACCAGGTCTAAACCAGGTCTAAACCAGGACTAAACCAAGTCTAAACCAGGGCTAAACCAGGTCTAAACCAGGACTAAACCAGGTCTAAACCAGGTCTAAACCAGGACTAAACCAGGTCTAAACCAGGACTAAACCAGGTCTAAACCAGGTCTAAACCAGGACTAAACCAGGTCTAAACCAGGACTAAACCAGGTCTAAACCAGGTCTAAACCAGGGCTAAACCAGGACTAAACCAGGGCTAAACCAGGTCTAAACCAGGGCTAAACCAGGTCTAAACCAGGACTAAACCAGGTCTAAACCAGGACTAAACCAGGTCTAAACCAGGGCTAAACCAGGTCTAAACCAGGACTAAACCAGGACTAAACCAGGTCTAAACCAGGACTAAACCAGGTCTAAACCAGGTCTAAACCAGGACTAAAGCAGGTCTAAACCAGGACTAAACCAGGTCTAAACCAGGGCTAAACCAGGACTAAACCAGGTCTAAACCAGGTCTAAACCAGGACTAAACCAGGTCTAAACCAGGACTAAACCAGGACTAAACCAGGTCTAAACCAGGACTAAACCAGGTCTAAACCAGGACTAAACCAGGTCTAAACCAGGTCTAAACCAGGACTAAACCAGGTCTAAACCAGGTCTAAACCAGGACTAAACCAGGTCTAAAACAGGACTAAACCAGGTCTAAACCAGGTCTAAACCAGGACTAAACCAGGTCTAAACCAGGTCTAAACCAGGTCTAAACCAGGTCTAAACCAGGACTAAACCAGGTCTAAACCAGGACTAAACCAGGACTAAACCAGGTCTAAACCAGGACTAAACCAGGTCTAAACCAGGTCTAAACCAGGACTAAACCAGGTCTAAACCAGGACTAAACCAGGTCTAAACCAGGTCTAAACCAGGACTAAACCAGGTCTAAACCAGGACTAAACCAGGTCTAAACCAGGTCTAAACCAGGGCTAAACCAGGACTAAACCAGGACTAAACCAGGTCTAAACCAGGACTAAACCAGGTCTAAACCAGGACTAAACCAGGTCTAAACCAGGACTAAACCAGGTCTAAACCAGGGCTAAACCAGGTCTAAACCAGGACTAAACCAGGACTAAACCAGGTCTAAACCAGGACTAAACCAGGTCTAAACCAGGTCTAAACCAGGACTAAACCAGGTCTAAACCAGGACTAAACCAGGTCTAAACCAGGGCTAAACCAGGACTAAACCAGGTCTAAACCAGGACTAAACCAGGGCTAAACCAGGTCTAAACCAGGACTAAACCAGGTCTAAATTTCTGACTGACTTAAACCCAGGTTTAAGAGTCTCAGTTATTTATGACTGTGATATGAACAATGCAGTGGTCAATAAATAGGAGATAATGATACAGTTGAAGTGTATTGTGCTAGAAAATAAAAATAAACAAATCCATAAAACACACCATCTTTAAACTTAGTGTTGGGCCTCTGTCCTTCCTCTGAACACACAGCTGAGCAAACAGAGGTCAGAGAAGTGGACAGAGTACTACAGACTACTACAAATACATCTGTCACAGTACTAGTAGTAGTAGTAGTAGTAGTAGTAGTAGTAGTATTAAACTTTTGATTTGTCCAGTAAATCCAAAGTACTGCAGTATTAGTACTGTAGTTTTGTGACTGTGACAGAGTAGTTTTTCCAGTTCAGTGGAAGCTGAAGTTCCTGAGGAAATGATGAGAGAGGATTTCAGCCAATCAGGAGAGAGCAGCTGTTATTTAAACCCATGCAGGACTGGAGTCCTGACAGAGACCTGAGAGAGTCTTCAGTCTCTTCCTCCTCAGGATCTGGACTGAACAGGTACGTGAACAAATCTGAGAGGAATCTGAACTGAACCCGCTGTGATAATGGGGTTTACACGCAGGAGCAATAATGTTTGTACTGATAAAGTTTAATGTATGCAGACAGTACACAGAGTAAATCTGTGCTGTTTATATGTTGTTGTTTTTACTGTGGAGCAGTAAAATGTTGATATGTGATCATGAGAAAATAAAGAGTGGATTGTCAGGAGCTGGGTCTGGGACAAGGAAGGAGTTTAAAAATATTATTTGTAATGAAAAGTGTTCATCACCTCATACTCCAGGTAAAAACCTGTCACTGATGTCACGCCATAAAAATCTTTAACTGGCTTTTTATCCATTTGACAAAAGTCTCATTTTTGTATTATTACCCCAAGTTTCCATAAGTGGGTCAAAAATGACCCGCCTTATTTCCAATGGAATTTCATTATGACTTTTGATTCTTACTGTGACTGTCAGGAGTTTGTATTTGTGAACCACACAGACTTTATCAGAACTGTCAGCCATTTACTCATAGAACTTTACTCAGCCAGAGCTCATACATGTGAGTGTGGCTAACTTACGGAGGACTAAAAATGACATAATTATAAATAAATAAAAAAATGTAGAAGTGTAGAGAGAAATAAATACATATGTACAGAAATGCATACATTCTGGGCATAAAAAAGTAAAATTCCCCAATTTTCTTTGCCATTTTCACTCTTATTTATTTATGTATTTCTAATTGTGGACATGTAGAAATACATAAATAAATAGGAGTTAGGTAACATTACTGTTTGTACTGCATCTTGTGTGGACCTGCAGGGGCGTGCCTTCATTATGGGCACTAACAGCAGATCTTCATGAGGTAAAACAGGTCATATTAGATCAAACCGGTTTTAGAGTTAGATTTGGCTTCAGTCAGGTGCTGCTGCCAGAAGACAGTGAGGAAAGAGGTGTGATTGCTTTGGTGACAACAAACACTGCATTTTAGCCTAAATGTAGTGAAATAAAACTCGTGACTAACAACTCTGTCCACAGGAGCTCAGTCCCTGTGTTTTTACTGATGTGATAAAGCATCTGTGGCAGAGTGGTTAGTGTTCTCGCCTCCCATCAAGGAGATCATGGGTTTGAGCCCCGGGCCGAACCATCACACGATCTCTCTGGGTGGAGTCTGCATGTCTACTGTGGGTTCTCTCCAGCTTCCTCCCACCGTCCAAAGACATGCATGTGCATGTGAATTGGTGATTGGTGATGCCCCTAGTGAATGAATGTGAGAGTGAATGTCTGTGTCTGTGTTCGTCTCTGTGTCAGCTCTGTGTCAAGCTGGCCCCTGTCCAGGGTGTACCCTAAGGCCCAAAGTTACTGGGACAGGTTCCAGTCACCCGCGACCCCTAACGGGAATAAGCGAAAGAAAATGAATGAATGAATGAATAAAGCATCTGTTGCACGGGGGGCAGGGGAACTTAAAGCCTGAATGTCTCTGTGAAAATAAAATAAGAGTGTGGTTATGGGAAACTGTGTGACTATACTTCAGTCTGCAGTTTGTAGAGTTTGCTCCTCACATGATTTGAGGCAGTGAGCCAAAAGTAATGTAACTAAGTTACTTTTAAGAGTAAGAAACAGAAGTAAAAAATACAGATGTCAAAATGGAAAAATAAAAACATTTCAAACATGAAATTATTCTTGTGTAGACTAAAACATGATACAAAATATAGTACAAATTAGAGCTGAACAGATATATCGGCCAGATGATATTATCAGCCGATATAGCCATTAGAAAATTATTGGTTATTGGCTGAAATCTGGCCAATATCCGCCGATATAAACAGTACTATTTTTACTGCGTGCTGTTTACCTGCAAATTTTGTTGTTCTCCCCATGCTCTACTTGCATGGTCAGTTTAAATGAAATTTAAGTTAAACAAATTTAGTTAAAGCTAAATAAAATAAATAAATATAATACATAAAACATATAATAATACTCCCCACACCAATACCCACTACAACCTACATAACAATCAGCATAAAGTTGCTCAGACTTAAACATGCAAGTTGACGTCATCTCTGATTACATTCAGTTCTGTGTAGACACAGTTGTGCCCAGTAATACAGTTAAAGAATTCCCAAATGATAAACCCTGGGTATCTAAAAAACTGAAATACCTTTTACATAAAAAGAAGGTGGCTCATAGTCATAAAGATGATAAAGCTAAGAAAGAAATACAAGAAGAAATTAAAAGACAGGTGAGAACTGATAAGCTTGCATTCAAACAAAAAGTACAGGATAAAATGGCACTAGGAAATCCCAGAGAAGCATGGCAGGGCATCAAGGCCATGACAAACGTTCCTCACAAGGGAATAACTAAACCTGCCACAGACTATGGGAGGGGAGAGGAGTTACAAACAGCAAATGAGCTAAACAGATTTTTTTCTAGATTTGGTAATGAACATGATTGTCACCAAGTAAACCTACTTTTATCTGGAGCTCACTGTAATTTTGTCCATCAGGCTGAAGTTTGTTATCTTTTAAAAAAAAATAAATCCAAGAAAGAGCCCCAGCCCTCATTCATTCCCTGTTCCCAGTTCATTTCTTGGTGTGATGAGTCCCATCTCCTCCTAAATACAGCTAAGACGAAGGAGATGACCATCGACTTTAGACAAGAGCCTACTAACTGTCCCACCATCATAAAAGGAGAACCCATCGACACTGTCTCTGAGCACAAATACTTGGGTTTGATCCTAGACCACAAATTGAAGTGGGACAAATACACAGAACACATAACAAAAAAGGCCAACAGAGACTATACTTAAATTCTATTCTATTCTTAAAAAACTGTTGTCTTTTGATGTGGACAAAGTAATGTTGAAAATGTTTTACAGTGCTTTTGTGGAGAGTGAGCTGACTTTTTGCATCATCTGTTGGAGCTGCAACCGAGGCACAAAAAAATTCAGTAAGAAAAATAGTTATCATTGCCATTAACATACAAAGCATTACTCTCAGCAGTCTGCAGGACATCTATTCATGTCGATCTAAGAACAAAGCAGAGAAAATTTATCAGATCCAGGATCCCTAACCCATATTCATGTAAACAAGAGCAGAAAGAAAAATGTTTTAAAATACTTTTCCCTAATGTATGTATGTATGTATTGGCCGATGTATTGGATATTGGTATTTTTATTTATTTTTTGGTTACTTAATATCGGTGTCGGCATTGGCCTCAAAAAAATCCATATCGGTTGGGCTCTGGTACAAATGATATTTTTAAACCAAAATGACAAAAGAGCAATAAAAGCACAGGCTTTGTCCAAATGTCCTCCCTAACTCCTCTGTAGTGCTCTCTGTAGTGGCCACGCCATTTTGTAGTGGTGTCCGAATGTCTAGTGGATAAAAAAAAGTGCACTCAAAATTTCCCACAATGCATTTTGAAAAGTAGTGGACAGCGATGGTCACTAGAGGTCAGTATAGACCAGAATGCTTCGCAAGTTTCGTCAGAGAACAGAGGGACCGCAACAAGTCTTTAAATTGAACGCAACACATCTGAATGAAACCAGTTAGAAACCCAGCTGTTTTTAATTCTTTCAGGTCGTTTTTACGAATAAATAGCTCTTAAAAAGCTAACGTTAGCTTACCTCAGCCTGCACAGGTGACAGCTTCCCCTTGTAAGGCACAGAGCTGCAATAATCCAGTCTGTTTTTAATTATCTATAAATACTAAAAATTCGCTAAAGTATGGTCGAGCTGTATCACAGAAAACCATTATCAGCAGAGCTCGCCAAACTTTGTTTACACAGACGCCAGAGTCACATGACCAACAGCGAGTTAAAAATAGTGAGCGAGTGTCTGAATCATTCACAAAATGAGTGCACTATAGTCCGCTATATAGTGCTGGACTACATAGGGACTGAGGGGTTAGGGGACATTCGGACACAGCCATTGATTGTAATACGGTTCACCTTTGACCTCCTTCTGAAAGAGTCACTCATTGATCTGAGGGATCAGAGTCGCTCACAAACACCACTGCTCTTTTACATGAACTCACTGCACTTTTAATGTTTTTACTGCAGTCTCCAAATCCTCCACCAGGAAACTCAGCAGGACAGAGACAGCAGTCCTGGGCTGGGGACTCTCCTCTGGACTGTTTAGTCCTGGTTTAGTCCTGGTTTAGTCCTGGTTTAGTCCTGGTTTAAACCTGGCTTAGTCCTGGTTTAAACCTGGTTTAGTCCTGGTTTAGACCTGGTTTAGACCTGGTTTAGTCCTGGTTTAGACCTGGTTTAGCCCTGGTTTACTCCTGGCTTAGCCCTGGTTTACTCCTGGTTTAGTCCTGGTTTACTCCTGGTTTAGTCCTGGTTTAGTCCTGGTTTAGTCATGGTTTAAACCTGGTTTAGCCCTGGTTTAGTCCTGGTTTAGTCCTGGTTTAGCCCTGGTTTAGACCTGGTTTAGACCTGGTTTAGTCCTGGTTTAGTCCTGGTTTAAACCTGGTTTAGTCCTGGTTTAGTCCTGGTTTAGTCCTGGTTTAAACCTGGTTTAGTCCTGGTTTAGTCCTGGTTTAGACCTGGTTTAGACCTGGTTTAGTCCTGGTTTAGTCCTGGTTTAAACCTGGTTTAGTCCTGGTTTAGTCCTGGTTTAGTCCTGGTTTAAACCTGGTTTAGTCCTGGTTTAGTCCTGGTTTAGACCTGGTTTAGACCTGGTTTAGTCCTGGTTTAGTCCTGGTTTAAACCTGGTTTAGTCCTGGTTTAGGTCTGAGTGTGAGTATAAGAAGTTCAGTGATGTCTCTTCCTGCAGGAGTCATGTGGTGGGTGGTGGTGAGTTTGGTGCTGTCCTGGAGCTCTCAGACCTCAGCTGTAGATGTGAGCTGTAAGGATGAGAACAACAAGAACGTCGACTGGTGAGTTCCTGAATGTCACATCCTTTTTACAGATTTAGGATTTGGTTTTATTTATTCATTTTTCCTTTTGATTAATGGAGCGCCTCAGCATACAGGGTTACTCAGACAGAATACTACTGCAGCTCTGTTTCTGAGGAGGACACCACATTAGAACAGGGTTAAAGAGAGGAACAGGAAAGAGAGAGGGAGAGGGACATTTAAAATTTGACATTAATCCTCCGGTGACCCTGGGACCTTTTTGAGTTCTTTTAGCCATTTTCTTTTTTTTAAAGCCGATATCTTAGCCTGTGTTAATGCTATGGGCCTGAGATTTCATAAGGGTACATGGATTGAACTAAAGCTAAAAATCCCACCCTCGCTTTTGACCTCACCTGCTCAGTTTAAGAGTTCCACAAACACTGCATGTTGGTGTACCTTGGGACATAAAAGGGTCCCTCTGACTTCCATTATAAATGTGTTTGGTAACACTTTATATTACAGTACACTTTTTACATTGTATCTACCTCATTAATTACAATGTAACAAACTGTGTAACTAACTGTAATAACATGTAACTACATTGTACTTACATGATAACCTGAACCCTAACCCTTAATGCCATCATGTAAGTACACTGTAGTTACATGTTACTACAGTTAGTTAGTGTCCTCCCATGAAGTCCATTCCTGTTTAACGTTTGACCCATTGTAGATTTGTGAACAAAGATGTTAGCTTGTACCAGAGATTTCTGTAAGTCTTTAGCTGACACTCTAGGATTCTTCTTCATCTCATGGAGCATCGTTACAGGACAACCACTCCTAGGCAGTGTGCGCACAGTATTGAACCTTCTCCATTTATAGACAGTCGCTTGTACCGTGGACTTAGGAACATTGATGCTTTTAGAGAAACTTTTGTAACCCTTTCCAGCTTTATGCAAGTGAACAATTCTTACTCGTAGGTTTTCTGAGAGCTCTTTTGTGCAAGGCATTCACATCAAGCAATGCTTATTGGTCAGGGCCACGTTAAGCCACTCCTCCAATCTTCTTACACTAATTGGACACCGGGTTGGCTGGCACCTGACTCCAATTAGCTCTTGAAGAGGTCACTAGCCTAGGGGTTCCAATACTTTTTCTACCCTGTACTGTGAATATTTACATAAATGCTCAATTAAAAACATGAAAAATTGTTTGTTTTTTTCCAGCTTTAGTTTAAGCAGACTGTGTTTGTTTGTTGTTGTGACTTAGATGAAGATCAGATCACATTTTATGACCAAATCATGCAGAAATCCTAGTATTTCCAAGGGGTGCCAATACTTTTTCTTTCAACTGTACATTCAATGATTTTCTCACACAGATTACTGCATCACAAACTGGTCACTCACTGGAGATAAAATTAGAAAACTAATAGAAACTCTCTTTAAAAAAATCGATAAAAATTCTTGACCAAAAACCCAGGCCATTTCACCACTGTGATATTTTAGACAAATATAAATTGCTTAACTTCCAAAACTTTATTCACTTTAAAAACTGCTGTTTGATAGAAAAATCTCACCTCCACTTTCTGAATACATTAAACCAAAAACTGTGAGAACAGCCGCCAATCTCTCACAGACAGAGCAGCTCCTTAAACACGGAGATGAGCTGATTTGGCTCAGCTTCAGTGTGGTTGGCTTTGTGTCCAGGGAGACTCTGGTCAGACAGAACATCTCTTAGGCTTTTGGGGCCTCGTATAATGACCTCTGTTTTTCTGGGTTTAGGAGGAGATAATTAATTGTCATCCAGGTCTTTATGTCTTTCACACAGGCGCTAAGTTTCTCTACGCAGTCATTCTGATCAGGTTTAATTGATAAATACAACTGTGTATCGTCTGCGTAACAGTGAAAATTAATGCCATGTTTTCTGATTATGTTTCCTAAAGGCAGCATGTAAAGCATGAACAGAATGGGTCCAAGTACTGAGCCTTGTGGCACTCCATAGCTAACTTTACTGCACTGTGAGGAATGTTCATTTACACTGACAAACTGGTACCTATCAGATAAGTAGGATTTAAACCAGCAGGGGGTGCTCCTCTGACCCCTATGTCACAGTCTAATCTCTGGAGTAAGATGCTGTGGTCAATGGTGTCAAAGGCTGCACTGAGATCTAACAGAACCAGGACTGAGACCAGTCCATTGTCTGAACTTAATAACAAGTCATTTGTGACTCTGACTAATGCAGTTTCTGTGCTATGGTGGGGTCTAAACCCTGACTGAAAATCTTCAAATAAGCTATTGTCCTGTAGGTGGCGACATAACTGTTTAACTACAACTCTTTCTAGGATTTTTGAAATAAAAGGGAGATTTGATATTGGTCTATAGTTGGCTAAAATGTCAGGATCTAGACTGGGTTTTTTCAGAAGCGGTTTAATAACTGCATATTTAAAAGACTGTGGTACATAACCTGTTTCTAGGGAGGCGTTTATTATGTTCAGTATAGATTCATTAATTAGGGGAAGAGTTTCTTTAAAAAGTTTGGTAGGAATTGGGTCTAAAAGACAAGTTGAGGTTTTGGAGGACATAATGACTGATGTTATCTCAGCTTGGTCTACAGCGATGAAGCAGTCTAACGTTAGAGATGGTTTTATAGTGGCCTCCATTTTTACAGCTTTAGCTCTGGGCTGATTGTAGGTAGAATTTTATTTAATTTGTCTCTAATACTTGTGATTTTGTTGTTAAAAAATGTAAGAAAGTTTTGACAGCTGAGAGTAACAGGGATACAGGGTTCTACTGAGCTGTGACTGGTGGTCAGCCTGGCTACAGTGCTGAACACAAACCTAGGGTTGTTCCTGTTTTCTTCTATTAAAGTTGAATAGTATCTGGTTTGGCCTCACGCAGAGATTTTTTATAATTTAAAAGACTATATTTCCAGGTATTCAGAGACTGCTCTGAGCTGGAGTGACAGAGCCATAGCCTTTCTAATTTACGGGTTGCTTGTTTAAGGGAATGTGTTTCAGCATTAAACCATGGTGCTACTCGATTCGGCCGAACAACCTTTTGTTTTAGTTTCTACTTTATCAAGAGCTGTTTTTAATGAGTGCATGGCACTGTCAACAAACCGATCACTTTTACTGGGACTCGAGCTATGGGAGCTGTTCTCAACAAACTCACTCAACATTGTACTAAATATTGTTTTTATTATGTGTTTAAACTCTGACACAGATTGGTCTGATAATGTTCTTCTAATCTGGGTTTTGTTCATTGGAACAGTAAAGTCTTTGAGTATAAACTGAAAGGTAATTAGAAAGTGATCTGAGAGTATGGGGTTATGAGGGAGGACAGTGAGCTCACTAATCTCTATACCATAGGTTAAAACAAGGTCCAGGCTGTGCTTGTGACAATGAGTGGGTTCATTTACAGTTTTGAGTAAAACCTACGCTGTCTAATAAGACTGCAAATGCATTTCCTAGACAGTCGCTGCTGTCATCAACATGAATATTAAAATCCCCTACTATTACAGTCTTATCTGAGTCTAACACTATACTGGATAGAAAGTCAGAGAACACAATTAAAAATTCGGAATAGGGACCAGGAGCCGGTAGATGATTATAAACATAACTGGTTTTTGTTTCTTACAGTTTGGGTGATTTATAGTCAGTATGAGGCTTTCATGTGTGTGATTAGATTTGGGGCTAAGAAGTAAACTAGACTGTGATATTACTGCCACTCCTCCACCTCCGCCTGTGCTCCTCGCTGTCTGAAAGTTTACATGACTTGGGGGAGTAGCTTCATTAAGTCTCACATAATCATCCTGTTGTAGCCAGGTTTCTGTTAAGGCCAGTAGGTTAAGTTTATTATCATTAATTAATTCATTAACTAACAGGGATTTAGAGAAAATGGACCTAATGTTTAGTAATCCACATTTAATTATGTCATTGTTTTGTTTATTATTAATATTATTAATAGGGTTACAAGTAGTCTTAATTAAGTTTGTGGATCTCACTCCTCTTATTTGTCTTTTGCTGTTGGAGTTAGTGTTAAAGTTTAGGCGGGGGACAGACACAGTCTCTATTTGCTCTGCTAAAATACCTTTATACTGGGTTTGTCCCAGCTCGTAAGGAAGCTCAGAGAAGTGTTTTAAACTACTGCTCTGTGCCCGGGTCCCACCTCTGGTTCGTCAGGTTGGACGACTAATGTTATCAGCCATATTTCTGGACAGCAACGCTGCACCATCCAACGTGGGATGAATGCCATCTCTCCGTAAGAGACCGGGCCAGTTATCGATAAATATGCCATTGCCTATGCCGTTTTCTGGGCACCATCTAGATAACCAGCGGTTGAATGATGAAAAGCGGCTGTACATTTCATCATTGGTCAAATTGGGAGGGGACCAGAGAATATTACGGTGTCCAACATCAACTTAGCAAGTTTGCACACCGACCCTACGTTCAATTTTAGCACCTCTGATTGTCACCGCCGCGCGTTGTTACCACCAACGTGAATCACAATTTGATGGAACCTGGTCCTACTCTGGGCTAAAATCCTAAGGTTTCCTTTGATGTCACCCACTCTGGCCCCCGGAGAACACCTAACCGTAACCGCTGGCAGCTTCACGTCTCTAACTATCGAGCTCCCAATCACCAGAGTCGATGGTTCAGCGGGTGTGTCGCTGAGGGGAGAAAACCTATTCCAGACGGGAACCTTTGGGTGGTCTAAGTGTTTGCGTTTAGCACTATGCTTCCTTCTTACTGTTACAACGCCGTCCTGCTTTTCCCCCAGCTGCTGGGGAGGCGCTGGGGGGCTAATCTGGCTAGCACTCCTGCTACTGCTAGCACGGTCCGCAGTGCCTGTAGCTACCTGGCTAGCTGGCTTAGCCTCAGCCTCCACTGTGCGGAGCCGCGCTTCTAACTGCTGTAACCTGGCCTCCAAAACTAAAAACAAACTACACTTCACACACCTGCTGCTATCATCACTAAAGGAGGCAGGATTCTCACTGAACATATGGCACTGAGCAGAACAGAGGGGTCAAAGCGGAAGATGTAAACAACATGCTAATGCTAAGCTAAGCTACAATAAGCTAAAGGCTAACAGAAGTTAGTAACAAACTAACTAAGTCGTGAGCTGAAAGTGGCTTGGACACAAAGCGTTTATATACAATACTAGATTTCTCACAGAGCAACTAAACTGCTGGAAGATATGCCTTAAATAATTCAATTTAGTCAAATGACAAAGAGCAGTTGTGTACGCTACCAACAACAACACTGGAATGCACTCACCGGGAAGTGACGTCCACTCAGTCCTCTGTGGGATGACAGTCAGCACGTCTATGTGTCTTTTTTGTTTGCCATATTGCGGGGTTCACCTAAAAAAAGCTGTCCATCCCACATCTAGAGCTGAGTGCCATACTTACAGGTGCTGGCCAAGGTAATCGAGACTGAGCTTGCAATACCACCTGAGCGCATTATTCTCTGGTCTGATTCCACGACAATGCTGCACTGGATCAAGGAATCCTGTCATTATAAAGTGTTTGTGGGGACCTGCGTCACAGAAATCCAGAACCTGACAGACCCCAATAAGTGATGTTATGTGTTGCAGCTGCGACGCACAAATGAGCACTGGAGTTGCTTTTGAACCGAAGCTTTATTTTTAAAGCTAGAACATTTGTTAAACTCGCTTACAAAGGCTCCTCACTTCTAGCGTGCCTCGGCTGCGGTCGTCAGACCCGAGTCACGTTCAAGGCTCACACGAGAAAACAGTACGTGTTTGAGACGTTCACTTACAACTCGTAAACAGTAATATTGCCCAATGAAACACAACACCTTGTACAAAATTGTGTGGGGTGTCTGTGAACAAATAATATGATATAACAACAATTTATGAACAATCTATATGACCTGAACCTTGTCATGTCTCTCACACTCTCCCCCACATAAAAGATGTCGTCCCGACATTAAAATGTGCCTCCAAATCAACAAGTCAAGGACAGAATAGCATGGAATTGACAAACAGGTTAACAGCCTTTTTTTCCTGAGGTACCCAGACTACCGTGCACTGTAGTTGTGTATTCTCCTGATACTCAATCAGTTTAACATTTGACAGTCTAATATTTATGTCCTAATAAACATAACCAAACCATTTGTCCTCCAATACAGGGGCATTTCTCTTTTTACATTTCATTTTCCAAAGAAAACATTTCCCCAGTTCTTACAAACACAGTCGGCCATCAAGCTATGTGTCACGTTACTTCAATAACCAATGGGCACATTTGATACAATTTGAAAGAGGGGTATAAAGAGTAGATATTCCATATATTTTTCACCAAGGTCGCCAGTAACCCTTAACATTTAAACATTTAGTAGCTACTGTTCTCTCTGTGAAACTTGGCTGACCAAGTGTATTATAAGTCAAAGTCTGTGGCTTCCTTCTTTCTCTCTTCGGATATGAATTCAGCTGTTCTGTTCCTACAGCATACTCGGAATCTGAACTATTGTTCACATGTCCTTCATCCTCAGTGTCCACCTCTTCAACAGTCAGAGTAGGGATGGGGTCCTCCTGTCCATCCTCCGCCATTTGCAGAGGCTCCTTTGGCACTGAGACATCACTGTCCATCTGTGGAACAAACTCCGCTGCAGTGGGGTCGAGTGAGGGTGAACTGTAAGGCTCAGGGAAAGACCACGTGAAGACTACATCAGACAAATCCCCGTCTGAGTCCTCCTCACTTCCCACTTGCTGCGCCTGTGTCAAATGTGCTTTGCTGTTTTTGTTATTGTGTCTTTTCTTTGTTTTTGTCACAGTTACCATTTTGTTTTCATCAGCAGTGAGTGGAAGGAAATCACAGGGCAACAACATGTTCCTGTGCAAAACCCTAGTTCTGCCTTTTCCATTCTCCGGCTCCACCTCAAATACAGGACTGTCTTCACCCTTTTGATGTTTTACGACATAGATGTTATTTTCCCAATAGGAGCGGATTTTGCCTGGCCCTCCCTTCTCAGTCACATTTCTTACAAGTACATGACTACCTATTTGAATTGGTGGACCGTAAACTTTTTTGTTGTACTGTGTTTTACCTCGATCAGCTGACTTAGCTGCATTCCTGGAGGCGACACTGTATGCCTCAATCATCCTTTGTCTCCATCTTTCAACATAATCCTGGTAGGAGCCTGAACTGTCCTCCTGCTCAATCCCAAACAGAAGATCCACAGGAAGCCTTGGTAATCTACCAAACAGTAAGAAAAATGGAGAGTAGCCTGTGGCCTCATTAGCAGTACAGTTGTAGGCATGTATGACTTTGGGAAGGTGGCTTTTCCAGTCCTTTTTTTGTTCCTCCGTGAGTGTTCTTAACATAGCAAGGAGAGTCCTGTTAAATCTTTCTGTTTGTCCATTCCCTTGAGGGTGATATGGGGTTGTGTGTGACCCCTTTACACCAGACAATTCTTTCAGGTGGTGCAACAGTCTGTTGTCAAACTCTCTCCCTAAATCATGGTGCAGTTTTTCAGGAAAGCCAAATCTAAGGCAAAAGTCATTAAACAGTCTATCAGCCACAGTCTTTGCTGATTTGTTAGTAGTTGCGTATGCCTGAGCAAAGCATGTATAATGGTCCATGACCACAAGAATATACTCGCAACCCCCTGTACAACGCTCCAGGTGCAGAAAGTCAACTGACACTAACTGAAATGGATGAGTAGTTTCAATGCTCTGCATCGGGGCACGTGCTTGTCTGTTTGGTTTTCTTTTCTTTAGACACTCACAAACATTCATCACAAAGTGCTCGATGTCTCTTTGCATCTTTGGCCAGTAAAACCGGTCTCTAATAAGGTTTAGTGTCCTTTCTGAACCCAAGTGGCCCATTTGTTTGTGTAATTCATTTAAAACAAGAGGGTGATATACTGTAGGGAGAACCAGTTGATTTTTGTGCTGAGTTTTTCTAAACAACGTCCCATCCTCCCTGATCTTAAGCTTACTCCACTCTCTGGCCAACGCCTTGAACTCAGGGCCCTCAGTTTTAAGTTCATGTGCAACAGGTCTCTTGTTTTGCTGTATGTACTTGTACATTTGACCTATTACAGGGTCTTGCTGCTGGGCCGCACATATCTCCTCTCTGGGTAGTGGCTGAACAGTGTCCAACAGTCTCTCCGCCTCTGTTTGCTGCTGAAGAGCATTAAAGGAAACAGCGCTAAACATAGGAGCTTGTTCTGATTGCTGCACTAAGACGCCCTGCTGTGTGGCTGTTACAGCATCCTGACTAATGGCCCGTGTACAGTGGCTCATATAGTCCTCAAAATCAACAGGCATCCTAGATAACCCGTCTGCGTCTGCATTTGTTTTGCCGGGTCTGTATTTTATTGTAAAGTTGAAATCTGCTAATTCCGCTACCCAACGCTGACCTGAAGCGTTCAACTTTGCTGTTGTTAATACATAAGTGAGCGGGTTATTATCTGTATAAACCACAAATGATGGTGCATGAAATAAGTAATCTCTAAAGCGCTCGCAGATAGCCCACTTTAGTGCTAGAAACTCTAATTTACCCGCATGCATGTGGTAGTTTTTCTCTGGTGGTGTTAATGTTCTAGATCCATAGGCTATAACCCTCAATTTGCCATTGTTACGCTGATAGAGCACTGCTCCTAGCCCTGCTTGAGAAGCATCCGTATGTAACACAAATGGTTGATTGAAATCAGGATACCCTAGGATTGGAGGATTGGACAGTTTATCAACTAAGTAACACAAAACCTGATGGTGAGTCTCTGTCCATTTAACAGGGGCAGATGATGGCAACTGTCCTTGAGTGGGTTTGCTTTTCCCTTTTCTAGTTTTTTTCTGCGTCTTTAAGTCATGTGGTGTATTGGGAAATGTTGATGGAGAGGCCAGCAGTTCATATAAGGGCTTGGCAATGCGTGAAAAGTCTTGTATATAAGACCTATAGTATGATAGAAAGCCCAATATTTGTCGCAACTCACGCACTGTGTTGGGATGTTTATCTTTCAGTGACAGTACAGGGGCGACCTCTGCTGGATCCATACTATGACCATCTTTTGACACAATCCTTCCCAAAAATCTGACTTTAGGCTTGAACAGTTCACATTTCTTAGCAGTAAGTTTGACCCCATGTTTCTGGTACCTTCGTAATACTGCCCTCACGTGTTCAACATGGTCCTGGAAGGATTTACTGTGAACCAAATTATCATCAAGATAGGGTAGGCAAATGTCATCACGCAAGCCCCACAGACACTCTTCCATGCTTCTCTGAAATTCCGCCGGGGCAGAACTTAATCCAAATGGAATTCTAACCCACTGGTACAAACCCCAGGGTGTGATGAATGCTGTGAGTGGCTGGCTCTCTTCATCCAAAAACCCCTGATGATAAGCCTTCCCCTGGTCCAGTACTGTAAACCAGGAGCTGCCAGTAAGGCTGTCCAGCATATCTTGTATCCTAGGAATAGGATGTCTGTCCGGCACTGACTTACGATTGAGTTCACGATAGTCTACGCAGAGTCTGAGCTCACCTGATTTTTTCCTTACACACACTATGGGGGAAGAATAGGGTGACTTAGATTTTGTGACCCACCCTCTGTTTATTAAGTCCTGCAGGTATGTTTTTACTTCCAGATGCAGTGGTTTTGGCACACTGATATAAGTCTTTTGGACTGGCGTCTGGTCTTTAAGAGAAATGTGCATGCGGAGGGTAGGAATGCAGCCAACATCATTTTCATCTCGAGCAAATGCTTTACACTCCTCCCGGAGCATTTCTCTCACTGCAGACTGTTGCTCATTGGTTAAATGTTTTAACTCTACAGGAGGGTCCCATGCCTCACTCATGACACTGGTGGGGGATGACGAGACTTTAACGTCAGCATCAGTTTCCACCTTATTGCGTTGTGTTATGCCCACAGGCTGTAGGGCTGCTGGGTATACTGCTTTTACACCTTCAATGTGTCCAAGAATAACACGAGGCTCTATCGTGATACTATGACCTGTGGTGTTAGTGACAGATACTGGGACAATGGATGAGTTGCCCCTCTTTACCTTAAACAGTACTTCTTGGATATGCAATCCTTCAGGTAAACTTGGGTTCACATTTGGGCAGAACAACATAGCAGTGCCCTCATCAGCTTGTATACGTGTGCGACAGCGAATGGTGGTAGCTTCATTTGGACTTAAGACAATTCTACCCCTTTTTGTCTTTACTTGTGTCTCTGTGTTAGCTGTTTGGTGTGCATGTATTAACTGCACAAAGGTCTTGGCAGACACCACATCAATGTCAAAAGCATTACTCACAATGTTAGCTGTACAGTCACTGTCTCTAGGACCTTGTTGTTTCAGTTGCTCATTAATCACTTCCTCTATCACATTAAATCCAATGATAGGGTCCTGAGCTACATTTGGGTCACTAGAGACCAGTACAGGCACTAGAAGGCTAGGACTGGAAACTTCAGCACCTGTAAGTTTAAACTCAACAGGCACCCACCCAATAAATGGTATTTCTGTGTGGTTTGCAGCCAGCCCGTTTAATGGTTCTGGCCCTAAAAGTTCATCTATCCCTCTGATAGTGGCGTGAGGTAAGTGCTCACTTCTCCAGCTGTCATTTATTACTGTAGCCTGTGCACCTGTATCCCACAGTGCTGTAACTGGTACCTTATCAAAAGTGCACCTGACCATTTTACGTCTACCAATCAATTTAATAAGTTTTCTCCCTTGTTTATTTGAGAAAGTGTCTAACTTTCCTATGTGTGATGACCACCTCTTCCCCTCCTTCTCATCCAAGTAGTGCTCAAGTAGCCTCACTGCTGTACATGTGTGTTTGTGTTCCTGCCAATGGTATGTCTGACATGCTTTGGAACAATATGTGGCAGATGAGCAGCTTGCACATGTCTGGAGCGGTGCATCGTGTCATTCCTCCAGTCGACAGTGATCGCAGCAGCGGGACTCCTAGTGTGGTGGCTGAGTCACTGCTGGTCCCGTGGCAGTGGCCCTCCGACATTTCCCTGCAGCAGATGTGGAGCTCGGCATCCTCTGGAGATGTGACCAGATTGGCCACACCTGAAGCAGTGGGTGCAGTTGTCCCCCTCGCCGTTACTCTGGCAGGTCTTGCAGCCTCTCTTCCTCCGGGTGCCGGTGTTGTCTGCTGGCTTCCTGGTGGGCTGGGACTTTCTGGTGTTCAGGGAAGCAAGCATCATCTGTTTCACCTCTGCAACTTCAGCTTTTAGTTCTTTTACCAAGGCATGTACTTCAGGTGGGGCTCGAGCCATCTTAGAATTCTCCTTGGCTAGAGCTGCACCCTGCGCTGTGGTGGTCTGCGAGCTGCTGCGTGGCTCATCTGGTGTTAGCAGCTCGTTAATCCTAGGTGCCTTGGTGTTGTTTCGCTTTAACTTGTTCAGCCTCTCTGCCTCAAGGTTGGCAGCTTCATTAAGTCTCTCAATCATTGCTTCATCAGTCACATCCGGGTTGTCAAGAAGTGGCTTAATCTGGAACTTAATGTTGTCATTTAGTAGGCCTGTACCCACTGACCTCAAGAACTTCCTCTTCACCAGGTCTGCACTGTAGTGCTCTCCTTGCTCTCCTTTGGATGCATATAGGAGCCTATCTTTAAGCTCAATGGCCCTGAATAGGAAGTCTTGGGGAGATTCTTTTGGGTCTTGAGAGATGTTAATCAGTTTTTGGTACAAGTCAGAGGTGTCATCTTCTCTGTAATGTCCTTTAAGAATTGTTTTTAACTGAGGGAGTGTTAAATCAGTCTTTATTTCCAGCATGTCTCGCAGTTTGAGCCCAGGACTGATGGCTCTTATCACTGCCTCAATCACTTCTGACTCACTGTGACCTTTACGGAGTCCGTGTTCCATTTGGTGGAGCAGGTTTGTGTAGGACAACCTGTCGCGCTGCCCGCCTTCACCTATTTGGCCGCAGATGCGAAACTCCCTGCGGATCGTCACTTCTGGAACTTTTGCTGGTGGTGGGTTTTGGGTCCAGACGGGTGCGGCGTCTGCCATTTTGAGTTTCTCCTCCAGCGCTCTGATTTCCCCCTGCAGCTCATCGCATTTGTCTCTAATGTCCGAACGGCGGGAAAAATCGCGCCACCCACTGGCATCGCCTATAGACCCAGTTACTCCCATAAACGATAAAAGTTCCCGTATAAACTGGACTGCATCGTCTGACGTGTAACCTTGCTCGACTTCGTCCAATTTATTTTCAATCACCTTCATAAGTGCTCTCCGGCTACTCTCCTTAATAGACTCATCTTCCTCTGTCGTGCTAACGTTAAGGCATTTCAGAAAGTTACAGACCTCCATTAGCTGATCCCAGTTTAGCTGGCACAGTGTGGCGGTAACTTTGTCCCTTAAGGTTTCTGACGCCATAGTTTGCAGTCACAAAATGATCCGCTTATCAGTAGAATCCAGGTTCGCTGTTGGAGAGAGGTTTCTCTTTTAGCAGCGCAAAAGGCGCTGATGTTAGCCGCTAACTGTGCTAACAAAAACTGTCTTTTTTTCCGCTCAGTCTATAAAACCTTTCTCCTGGCTGGCTCGCCATGATATGTTGCAGCTGCGACGCACAAATGAGCACTGGAGTTGCTTTTGAACCGAAGCTTTATTTTTAAAGCTAGAACATTTGTTAAACTCGCTTACAAAGGCTCCTCACTTCTAGCGTGCCTCGGCTGCGGTCGTCAGACCCGAGTCACGTTCAAGGCTCACACGAGAAAACAGTACGTGTTTGAGACGTTCACTTACAACTCGTAAACAGTAATATTGCCCAATGAAACACAACACCTTGTACAAAATTGTGTGGGGTGTCTGTGAACAAATAATATGATATAACAACAATTTATGAACAATCTATATGACCTGAACCTTGTCATGTCTCTCACATATGTCATCTCCGCAAGCAATCCCGCAGATGATATTACCCTGACTGTGTCTGCTGGAAATGATACAGGAACATTGGTGGAACAGAGGCCCACACTTTCTCTACCTGCCAGAAAATGAGTAGCCTATTATGCCTTCTTCTGAAATTGAGCCTGATGCCACAGAGTTGAGAAAATCTGTCTTGGAACCATTTCCAGCTCCTTGCACACTCAGCTTCCTGATCCCACTCAGTTCTGCAATTGGAAACAGCTTCTTCAGGAGACAGGTAGCCCCTTCATGGGGTGGCCAAGGCTGGTACCACCTCCACATGTTCAGCTTCTGATTTCCTACAAGCAGAGAAGCTTATTCTGCTAAAGATTCAAGAGGATTGTTTTCACAAAGAAGTAAAGGCTCTGAAGGCTGGACTTCTCTGCCTTCAGACAGTTGATTAGCATCTCTTTCACCAGAATATGATGAAGCCAAAGGACTAGGGACTCACAGGACTCACAGGACTCAGCGTTGGTGGAAGGTTGCGACATGCAGAAGGCTTGGACCTAGCTACAATCCACCCAATTAAAGCCACCATGTGACAAAGCTCATCACTGATGAGTCACTACTGCACCCTGGGCCAGAAAGAATTCTTGCCAAACTCATACGCAGATTTTGGATTATATGGGGCAGAGGAAACATCAGCACTCAAGTCTGGAGTGTCGTCATTGGAAAGAGAAACCTGATGTTCCTGACTTCCCATCTGCTCAACTTCGACTCCATAAACCACCTTTCTATTTAACCAGAGTTAATTGTTTTGGGCCTTTCCAAGTGTGTATTGGACGTTGCACTGAATAAAGATGGGAAATCATCTACAAATGTATGCCAACATGTTCAGTACATCCAGAACTATTGGAGAGCCTTGATACAGATGCCTTCTTAATGTTGCTGAGACGATTCATCTCCCAAAGAGGAAAACCATTCAAACTCTTCAGGGACAATGGCACCAACTTTGCTGGTGGAGACCGGGACTTATGGGAAGCAGTTGAGTTAATGGTACCTCAGCTGAAGGAGCAACTCGCAGGACAACCAGATATTATTCAGATTCAATCCCTCCAATGCACCGCACTTTGGTGGTACCTGGGAAAGAGAGGTGAACTCTATCAAGACAGCACTACGAGTTGTCTTCAAGGACCAGACTGTTCCTGAACCTATGCTGCTGACAATGCTGGTTGAGGTCGAAGGCATTAGGAATGCTAAACCCTTAGGTTATTTATCTTCAGACGCCTCAGACCCAGTACCAGTCACGCCTAACCTCCTGCTTATGGGCCGTCACGACTCGTCACTTCCTCAAGCTGTCTACGATCCTAGTGATTTAGGAAGAAGGCATTGGAAGCATAGCCAAGCCCATGCTGATCAATTTTGGTCCTCTTTCATCAGACACTATCTGCCAGGGCAGATAGTGTCTGATGGTAAAGCACTCACTGTTGGTCAAGTTGTCCTAATAGTGGATCCTTAGCTCTCTTGGGTATCATGGCCTGTGTGTCGGATTACTGAGACTCATCCAGAAGTAGATGGACATATTCAAACTGCCAGCATCCAAGTGAAAAGTCGCACCTATATTTGTCCAGTGGCCCAACTCATTCTGCTTCCAGCTTTTGAGGATATGGATGATGAGAACACTAGCAACTAGGCTTTCTTCCTGTAATTCAACTGCCCTGTCCCTGACCACTATCCATTCTTCACAGCAACAAATCTTCAATGAGCATTAGTCACTGGTCAGTGTGGTCGGGTTGAACCCTCTGGGACCTACCAATGATCCTGATCCTGTGTTCAATGGAGCTGAGCTCAGGACTGTCCACTCTCTTTCTCTGGGGGTAGGTTCTGACAAACCCCGCACTGTGGGCGAGTGTTGCCTTGGAGGAGAGAATTTGGTTCTCTATACAACACTCAAGGTGACCAAAGTGCTTTCCAATAAAATTTTATTAAAATCATAATAAAACAATAAAATCAGAAAAGATATAAATACATGAATACAACAAATTATAAATAGTGTGTCACAGCATTGCTAAGTGTTGAAAGCCAGTCTGAATAAATATGTCTTAAGCCTGGATTTAAAAAGACCAAAGTCTGTGATGGTTTGCATATCAGGAGGCAGCTTGTTCCAGAGTCAGGGCCCGGCCACAGAGAAGGCCCCATCACCCCAATGCTTGTATGTGGCTCTCTGTACTTCCAAGTGGAGTAGATTAGATGACCTCAAGGCCCTGTTTGGGTTATGGACTGCCAACAATTCAGTAAGATAGAGTGGGATGAGGACATTAAGAGCTTTAAAAACAAAGAGTAAAATTTTAACATCAAATCTAAAAGAAACAGGAAGCCAATGGAGTGAATAAAGGACTGGGGTAATGTGCTGACGTCTGGATGTGTTGCTTAAAAAATGGGCTGCCGCATTCTGCACCAGCTGGAGGCGGCTCAGGAACAACTGGGAGACTCCAACATAAAGTGCATTGCAATAATCTATTCTGGAGCTGATAAAAGCATGAATTGTTTTTTCAAGATCAGTGCCATTAAGAAAAGGTTTAATTTTTGATAAAATACACAACTGAAAAAAAGCTCGCTCTCACCATGCTGTTGATCTGTTTGTCAAATTTAAAACTATTATCTAAAATGACACCAAGATTCTTGACAGTTTGTCTGAGCCTATAAGTCAGTTCACCAAGATCTGGAAGTGCAGGATCACCAAATAAAATGTACTCAGTTTTGTCCTCAAGTGGAGGAAGTTTTGTCTTAGCCACTGCATGATGTCTACAATACAATCAATTAAAAATTTAAGTGCATTTCTTGGCTTTGGCATCACAGGTAAATAAATCTGCAGGTCATCTGCATGGCAGTGAAAGGCCAGGTTATGCTTGGTTACACACTTTTACCTTTGATCTAAGCGGCTTATGCAGAACCTGCACACACCGCTGAACATAATTTTCCTCCACTTATTCAGGTTCAGTGCACACATGCCGACACCAGCACAAATGGACCTGGCAACAGACATGTGACCTGACTGTGAGCACTAGAAGCTCAAAACAAGTAGCAATCAGTAGCAACAGCAAACAAACAAGCAAAATAATAATAATTAAAAAAAATGCACATCTTTCATGGATGCAATCCACAAAACCAGCTCTGCTGCTCATTCCACAAATGCATGTTTCTTAGAAATGTGGCATAATTTGAAAGGGAAATAACAGGCCTTCAGGGTCAAGAAGCATTGAGCAGCAGAAGCTGTGAAGAGGTCATCTGTGAAGAAAACATTTCCTTAGATCTGTGCATAGGTGGGCATTGTCTGGTGTTATCAAAGCCCACCAAAATCCATCCAGAGCTTCTGGGAGACAGAGACAGGGCACCCTTTATTCTGGGCCACAATGTAATGCAAAAGAACCCCCCCCCCCCCCATGTTTTAATTATTTATTTAAAAAATGAATAAATAATTTATAGTTATGATTAGAACAGTAGAGCAGAAGCCGATGAAGAGATCTGAGCTTTGAAAGTAGACAAAAATATTAATCCATTTGGATTTGAGAGCCGTTGTTCTGAGGGGATTTTGGGTCCCAAGGGACATGAATGTGAGTTTTCTGGAGGGTCCCCAGAGGGTTAATACAACAGTCATCTTTAGTGTCATTTTTATTTTAAGATGCATCAGAAGCTTTGCCAGCTCAGAGAACAAACCTCCACACAGTGATGAGTGGACCACTGATACTGCATCCTGTACTTATTTCAGGTACATTTTGTATAAAGCCCCTAAAGTTGCAGACGGGACGGGTCAGAGGTACATCTACATTGACAACAGTGGGACCAGACGCATTAATACACTCATCAGCAACCCTAAAGGAGTCCTGGCCAACACACTGAGGCCTATGCTCGATAAAAGAAAGGTATGTATTCAATAAAATACTAAAGTCAGCCACTTCACTCTGTGGAGCTTTGTCCTGTAACAACTGATGCAGAGTTCAGAGTGAATCCAACAGATTATTGTGAATTCCATATTTCTTTTTGAACAATTCCATGGTTTCACAGAAATGGCTTTGCCAACATTTACATTTCTATACTTTTACACATTTTTCATAAAACAACAAAGAAGATTGTCCTGTGTGGGGTCTGAGATCCTTGTCCTCATGTCCTTTCTGAGAAAACAAAATCTCCTCACATCCCGCTCACCCCTCTGCTCCGAGAGGCTCTGGCTGCCTACAGCCTTGTGTCCAGCAGTGACTGGGAAGCCAGTCTTCCTTTTTCTTTTCCTGGCCAAGCCACTGGCCGAGAGAAAAGGTACAGTTAGGCTCCTACACATTCAGACTCAGCCTGTTCTGTGACATAATGTAGGAAGACTTCACGCTGAACCCTTGTTGACCTTTAATGGAGCTCCACAGGGGTTCCTGCTCGGAGTCAGGAGTCTGACTCTTATCACACCAAAGGACTTAAGCAAAGGCATATATCTATCCTATACGAACTGCATGACTGGACTTTACTGACCTACTGCAATAAATATGCCAGAAGGGGGGCCTTTCTTCTTGTGAGAGGACAGACAGAAACCTGGTACGGGACAGTACTATCACTTTAAGGGACCAGATAAATGACTCCTATTGTTTAAATCAAAACTGTGTACGTTTGAGGAGAAACGTACAGACACTCTGCCATCTAGTGTTCAAGACGGACTGTGGTCACTACATCCCTATCTATCATGACCCCATCTGTGCTCCTGTCCCGACCTGTGTGCCCTCAACCTCACCTCTAAGGATTTCCCGGATCTACCTCAACCCACTCACCTGTCTGGATGAGGCCCACCTGCTGCATCCTGGATTTCCCGGACCTATCTCTCTCCACTCACCTGTCTGGATGAGGTCCCTGCTGCAGCCCGGATCTCCCGGACCTATCTCGCCCACTTACCTGTCTGGATGAGGCCACCTGCTGCATCCTATGGACTTCCTCAACCTGTCTCACCCACTCTCGTCTGGATGAATCCTTACAGAGCTGATCTATGATCCTATAGATGAACTAAGGGACTAGCAGTCCTAGATGCATTGCCTGTCCGTCCTGGCAGAGGATCTCTCCTTCAATATGGGCTCCATAAGGTTTCTTCTTTTTTCCCGTACCTGGGTTTTTTAGGAGTTTTTCCTTACCGAGAAGGAGGGTCTAAGGACAGGAGTGTCCTGGGTCTATTTAGTTTAGTGTAGTTATTGTTTGTGCTGATTGTGTGTTAAGTCTGATTGTGTGTTTATGTTTGATCAACTGTTTGTGAAGCCCTTTGAGGCGACTTTTGTTGTGATATTGGGCTATACAAATAAATCTGAATTGAATTGAATTGAATTGAATCCCTATCCATTATTCACTCCAATAAAAATATGTGTATTAAGGTCCTTATGCAACAGCCATCTGTTCAGGAGACTGACTTCATGCATATACATGTTGCTTCACAGGACACGATCATCATGATCTTTTGTGTAAACTGTTGAAATTATCATGTTTAATATTGGTTGAACATGTGTTTATTTCATGTCATGTCATCAGTCGGTGTGGTATCATCATGATAGTCTTATTCAGTATAAACGTAAAGTTACTTAAATATCTGGTGTAATTGAAGTGGAGTGTTAAAAATGATTAGCCATGTAAGGCGTTCGGTTGTGTAAAGTGATATCTGACGCCTTAACGTGAAAGACCACCCCCAGAGACGGCGAAGGTAAAACCCCTCGCTTTCTCTTTGTTCGTGCTCTTACGCGCTAAAATCCAAACCTTTACACGCTCTCGTGTGTTCTTACGCTTTCCTTTTCGTCGATGAATTTTTATTTCTCTTTTGCTACTTATACTTTTGTTTTTGTATTAGTGTCCTGCAAGACACTAGTTAACTTTCGTTTTGCGAGTAGTCGCTTTTGTAGCGTATTTTGAAACTTCGCACGGCAAACTTCCGTCCCAGTCTTCAACATAACCGCTGGATTGACTATAGCGGTTCCCTCAGAAGTCCAATTTTAAGTTTTTATAAGCCGCAGTGAAAGCTGGTTTCAAGCTTTCACCTCTAGTATTGGACTGCTGCTGTACTTAAGGCTTGACGCTGCCTCTCTGCTGAGCCACGGCAGTAACTCAAAGCGGCATCCACGACCGCTGCGTACATCACTGGCGCTGATATCAGGACGAGCTTCGGAGGACGAGACCAGGAGGGAGTAGTAACTGGACAGGCCAGCCAGCGACACTTCGTGAACCTGCAACACAGCGACCCCCAGCCCGACAGCCGGTGGCCTGCTGAGCCCGTGGTCCTCGTCATCCTGACCTCCGCTCGACCTTCCACAGTAAGCGCAGTGTATATGACATCTATTGAGTTTGGCGTCAAACTCTTTAAGTTCCCTAACTCTAGCGTTTATCTTTCTATGTCCCCATAATCTCATGTAAATCCTATTGCCATAATACTCCACTACAATTAATTAGATATTCTGCAATAATCCATTTACAACGTTCCATAAAGTTATCTAGCCCTAGGTCCTGTTTTTCATTACATTGTTTGCTCATTCTAATAATAAACCCATACTTAATTCACTTTAAGTTGAGTTTGGTGGTCTTTATCTATTATCAAAGTCACTGCTGGTTAACCTCTTTTCCCTCAGGGACATAAGCTGTTGTGGTTAAACTCCAGACCTGATTATTTGTCACCTATCAGGTATAGTTCGTTAAGCTAAACATCTGTGTCCTAAAAGCATAATTAATAAATGTATGCTACAATAAGCACCGCACAAAGACAGAGAGCACTGTTCCTGGGTCGACTGAAAGTCCCCTCTCAGGAGTAGGAGCAGGTTACGGGAACTATGGTCCCAGGCCCCAGTTCCTATAATATTCACACAGAACAGAATAGTTCACCAAAACATCTGCAGCTCTGCTCCTGTCTGTTCCTCCGAGCCTCTGTCTCTAAACCGTATGACAGCTGATCTCACTGCTGTCTTGTACACCTTCATTTTTATGACCTCTCCAAAGCAAAAATCCCATTTATAACTACAACAATATCTTTAGTTCTTTTGTCATGAATTCTAACAAACATACAAGTGTCTGAGAGTAGGTTGTGCCGCAGGAGAACAGTGGAGCTCATGACTCCTCTCTCTTTTAGCTGTCCGGCTTTGGTTTCCTCAGCTACAACGACCAGCCTCCTCCAGGGTATGGAGGCTCCAGTGAAGACGATCTCAGCATCAACTTTAGTTCAGAGTATGGCCACAGCAAAGGTACACAAACTAACTCCAGATTTACTTTTATCTGCAGACACTTCCTCTCTGCTCCACCAGAGGGAGTATGACTGTATTTCTGTGTGTGCAGGTGTGGTTCTTGGAGACAGTGGTACTGAGACCGCTCTGTGGCTCACTCACAGCACTCCTAAGTTTCCATTCAGCAGAGACGTGGAAGACTTTTGGCCTTTGACTGGTAATACGAATGGTCAGACCTTCATGTGTGTGAGTCTGAAACTCTCAGACCTCCAAACCGTAGGTAAGCCTGGCTCATGGGCAGTGGGCAGTGGGGTAGGGTGCGATGAGTCCCAGAGCTGGGACCTCTTTACTTGGATCTTATTGGTCTGATGATTATTGAAAAAATAAATAATGTTTACCCAAAATTTGTCATGTCTGTAGTCCTAATTTTGCAATCGGCTCTGTGTAATTTAATTTCAAACAATTTAGTTTCTGATTTAGACAAAGAAGACTCAAAACAGAACACTCATCAATAACAAAACATCACATCTTTAACTGAGCATCAGGCTGTTTTCATGGTTTCTGTCATGTCTGTTGTTTTTTTAGGGACTCATCTGCAGTACATCCATGCACGAATTATTGACCAACGCATTCCTGACAATTTCCCCAGTGAGATCAGAAGTGCAGCCAAAGGGGTCAGTCTCACTCCTCCGGGAACCTTTCAATTCCTGAAAGTAGGGAACAGGGAGCTGAGAATTTTGGCCAAAAAGACAGGCCTAACGGCTGCTGGTAAGAGACTGTTGGACTGTTCTGTTTCTTTAAGCTCTCACTGTAAGAAACTGTGTTAACAAGAAAGACTTCTGGACAAATGTTGTTCCTTAGAACACGTCCAAGGGACTTTGTCAGTCCTGAGGAGACTGCTGTGTGAGTGTTATGTACGCAGTTGCTACAGGAGCAGCTCAATGGCCTGGGCTGGAGTTAGAGGGAGAGTCGTTAGCCACCTGTGAGTCATTAGCATAAGCTGCTCTGATAAAAGAGAGTTCCGTGATATCTCTGACTGTTTGGAGTCATAGAAGATGCAGATGAGCTGGCACAAGACCAGCAGTGTTGGAAGGTACTGTTTAACCTGGTTGGCTTAATGCATGGAGACAGCTGACCTTCACCTCACAGGAGCCCTAATGAACGAACTGACGAACGAACTAACTAACTAACTAATGCACTAACTAACTAACGAACTAACGAACTAACTAACGAACTAACTAACTAACTAACTAACTAACTAACTAACTAACTAACTAACTAATGAACTAACTAACTAATGAATCATTCTTTTATCTGCTCCTAATTCCTTTTCCATGTCCTGATTAGGCCTTATGGGGAAGACCGGGAGTCCATAGCTCAGCTGTGTTTCTGCTATAGACATTTCCTCTGAACTGAAAATACTGTATGTGGTGTTGAGGCATACCTTCAGTAGCAGACGTGGTCCAGAGTAAGACTGGCCTTGTCCTGTAGTGATTAGTCCTGTAGTAGTCTCTTCTTAACTGCTGTGATTGCTTTAGAGGTGGGATGCAGGTGAAAGGGAACTGACATCATAAGTCACTATGGTCTTGAAAGGTTCAAGTCATAAATTTCTGATTTTACTATCAAAGTGTGAGTTAATGATGTGTTGCCTACTAACGTGGAGAGCACAGAAGCAAAGTGTCTGGAAATATTAAATGTTATGGAGTCTGCGCTACTGACAACAGGACCTTCTTTGTGTATTTTGGAGAGGCTGTAGATGCAAGGGATGGTTTCTCCTGGGTATAGTCTGTAGCACAAACGACAGTCAATGATCCTTTTCCAGTCTCTGTATACAGTCCAGGACCTTCCTGTAGCCGCTGGTTGGGTCTCTTCTCAGTGTCTCATAGGTGGTGGTGTCACTGAGCAGGCTGCTGATTTTGTCTTTGTCGTCTGCAGTGTTCAGGATCACTGTGCGCCTTCCTTTGTCTGCTGGATGATTAGGGATTAGGGATGTCAAGATGTCAAATTTTTGTACCACGATTATTGTGAGATTAAATACTGTGATTATTAGATTTTCACAATTATTTACACTATTTTTTATGAAATGCCTCTAAACATGTCTGAGCCATTCTTTAGATATTTTTATTTCTTTTTTTATTTTATTGATTAGCTATAAGGACCATATAAACCTGTACCAACTGTGGGCCAGTTTGTGGCATGCTTTTATGAGGCCATTACTACAACTAAAACTTTAGATCATTTTTTTCTGGTGGTATCTGGCGTCAGACAGCAGCCTCAGCAGGAATCATCAGCCCCTCCCCTCAGGTACAGCTGCTTTGGTAATTTTTATTTGGGAGACTAGTGTCCACAGTGTGTCCCAGGAGAGGACAGTGTCCTAGGGTTTCAGTTTCTGCTGGAGTTTAGCTCAGAGTTCACGCATATGTTGCGTAATGGAGCGGTCGAGAATATGAGGCGAGAGAGGGAGATGAAAGGAAAGGAGCAGCGCTGAGAACGCCATGAACGAGAGCAGAAAACCTGAGTTTGATTCATGGTGAGATGAACTGTGGACAGTGCTTTGAGATACGGAGTAGCCGCTGCGTTTCCTTAAAACACCAAATAAAACGTTCCGGGGGCTCCGAGAAGTAACGCACAAGAGCTCCCCGCCAGATACTGTGGTTTCTAAAATTCATATGTTATCTTACTGTGATGTTTATAATCAATGAATAATTGTATAATCAGTTAATCCTGCCATCCCTCAGCGTAATGTTGGGCAACCCACCTTGCCTGTATGACTGTGTCTGGTGGTGGTGGAAGGGTCTGTTGGTGCAATGTGTGCAGCTGTGGCTACAGAATGTAGCTCACCACCAGCGACTGTGGAGTGAATGAAAAACCCCTTCCCTTCTGTGTAAAGTGTGGGTAAAGCGCTGTATAAATCCCATTCCCTTCCCGCTACAGTGAGGTTGGATGGGGGTGGTTTGGCACTGGATAGGCCTGCTGTCACATGAATCTGAGCTCTACTGCATCAGAATTATTCAGCTTCTTGTTTCTGATGCATGACTGTTTGAGAGTTTCCTTACCATCCAGTTCTGTTTTCCTACTTTAGGCAACCCTCTCTGTGAATGTGGCTCCAACTGGTTAGGCTAACATCCCTATGTCTTTGTTTGTTTAGATGGAGACCTGTACGTGCAGCTGACTGAACATTTCAGTAGTGAGGTGTACGCTAAACCCTGGGGCTGTCAGTCAGGCAAAGACTACAGCTACTGTGAAAAAAACAAACACAAAGTGATGAACGTGATAAATATAAAGACAGAGCTGGGGGAGTGGTCCTGGACAAAAGACCACTCCAAATGGGCCGTGACCACTGCAGACAACATCTACTGGACCTGCATCTGTGACATGAACCGAGCTCGTTCACAGTACGAGCGCCGGGGAGGAGCTCTGTGCATCAAGGGCCCTAAGATTAACAAGATCTTTAGAGGATTTGTGAAGAAAACTTTGGCCTGTGGAGAGAGTCCCTATAGTTCAGGAAAATGTGATGATTCTGAGGAAGACCCTGAAATAGAGTCACTCTCTGACAGCTTTCAGGAGAAACTGGAGCTGTGACATCACAAGATTTTAACTAAATAAATAAAGATTAAATAAAAGGTAATTTATACTAAAGCTACACGACAGAGGCTTTAGTATTCTTACACAGGCCCCATTTACTTCTGTAGGGCCAAGCACCACCTCACAAAATATTTCACTTTTATCTTATATCATTTTTTATATCTAATTTTTAAAGAACCCACTTTCGGAAGCTAAGATGACCCTAAACCAGGACTAAACCAGGTCTAATCCAGGTCTAAACCAGGACTAAACCAGGTCTAAACCAGGTCTAAACCAGGACTAAACCAGGACTAAACCAGGAAAAAACCAGGTCTAAACCAGGTCTAAACCAGGACTAAACGATGACTAAACCAGGTCTAATCCAGGACTAAACCAGGACTAAACCAGGTCTAAACCAGGACTAAACCAGGTCTAATCCAGGACTAAACCAGGACTAAACCAGGACTAAACCAGGACTAAACCAGGTCTAAACCAGGACTAAACCACGACTAAACCAGGTCTAAACCAGGACTAAACCAGGTCTAAATCAGGACTAAACCAGGACTAAACCAGGACTAAACCAGGTCTAAACCAGGTCTAAACCAGGTCTAAACCAGGTCTAAATCAGGACTAAACCAGGACTAAACCAGGACTAAACCATGACTAAACGATGACTAAACCAGGTCTAAACCAGGACTAAACCAGGACTAAACCAGGACTAAACGATGACTAAACCAGGACTAAATCAGGACTAAACCAGGTCTAAATCAGGACTAAACCAGGACTAAACCAGGACTAAACCAGGACTAAACGATGACTAAACCAGGTCTAAACCAGGTCTAAACCAGGTCTAAACCAGGACTAAACCAGGTCTAAACCAGGTCTGAACCAGGACTAAACCACGACTAAACCAGGTCTAAACCAGGACTAAACCAGGTCTAATCCAGGACTAAACCAGGACTAAACCAGGTCTAAACCAGGACTAAACCAGGACTAAACCAGGTCTAATCCAGGACTAAACCAGGACTAAACCAGGACTAAACCAGGTCTAAACCAGGACTAAACCACGACTAAACCAGGTCTAAACCAGGACTAAACCAGGTCTAAATCAGGACTAAACCAGGACTAAACCAGGACTAAACCAGGACTAAACCAGGTCTAAATCAGGACTAAACCAGGACTAAACCAGGACTAAACCAGGACTAAACGATGACTAAACCAGGTCTAAACCAGGTCTAAACCAGGACTAAACCAGGTCTAAACCAGGTCTGAACCAGGACTAAACCAGGACTAAACCAGGTCTAAACCAGGACTAAACCAGGACTAAACCAGGTCTAAACCAGGACTAAACCACGACTAAACCAGGTCTGAACCAGGACTAAACCAGGACTAAACCAGGTCTAAACCAGGACTAAACCACGACTAAACCAGGTCTGAACCAGGACTAAACCAGGTCTAAACCAGGACTAAACCAGGACTAAACCAGGTCTGAACCAGAACTAAACCACGACTAAACCAGGTCTGAACCAGGTCTAAACCAGGTCTAAACCAGGACTAAACCAGGACTAAACCAGGTCTAAACCAGGACTAAACCAGGACTAAACCAAGACTAAAACAAGGCCTAAATCAGGTCTAATCCAGGACTAAACCACGACTAAACCAGGTCTAAACCACGACTAAACCAGGTCTAAACTAGGACTAAACCAGGACTAAACGATATCTAAACCAGGACTAAACCAGGACTAAACCAGGTCCAAACCAGAACTAAACCAGGACTAAATGATGTCTAAACCAGGACTAAACCAGGACTAAATCAGGACTAAACCAGGTCTAAACCAGGACTTAATGATGTCTAAACCAGGACTAAACCAGGACTAAACCAGGACTAAACGATGATTAAACCAGGACTAAACCAGGACTAAACGAAGACTAAACCAGGACTAACCCAGGACTAAACCAGGACTAAACCCTGACTAAACGATGTCAAAACCAGGACTAAACCAGGACTAAATCAGGACTAAACCAGGTCTAAACTTGACAACTGGAATATGCCTAAAATAAAACTAAATCAGGACTTGACCTGTGAGAGAGAGTAGTCCATGTGGAACCTGTACCACAGTTTAAGAAACACTACAGAACAGGTCAGTCCCAAAAAGAAATGAACTAGATTCTAATGAATGAATTTAATGATTAACTCTGTCCCGCTGCAGTTTGTTAAACTGATGTTATGAACAGTACTTTACTCTGTGGGTTTGGGGTGTAACTGCAGATATGAATCATATAAACTCAGTGTGAGTGAGCTTTAATGTTGTGAGGGGCTCTGTGGTTTGTTATGGGATCAGACTGAGGGTCACTTTTAATGTTGTCCTCTATTTTAATATGTGATGGGAATTATACAGTTTGATGTGATAGTAAAGTCACTTTAACAATAATTTTTATTTAATATTATGTATCAATGATTCTCAACTGGTGGGATTGGACCAAAAAGTGGGACGCAGGGAGGCTGTGCTTATGTGAAGCTTAAACATTTACTGCTGCAAAGATGTGTTCAAAAATCTACAAATAAACCTGATTTTATTAAAAAAGTTTTATTTATTTATTTTTTCTCCACATTCACAGTTGACCTAAAATCTGAAATATTTGAGCGACAGAGCAGAGGAGGAACAAGAGAGATCACTCACATCATTCACATGGTACTTTGGAACGTTTTACTCCAGATGCCCTTCCTGATGCAATTTGAACTTAAAACAGGAACTGAAAATCCCTTTATGAAGCAAAACAACAAGAGAAAAACTATTAAAAATAAAAACAATGACTCTGAGTTACGAGGAAGAGTGTAGGTCTGGGAAAGATATTTGGAAAGATGAGAGCTTTCTGTGAGCTGGAGTGAGTCTGGACTTAAAGGAGCTATGAGCAGTAAATATTTTTTATATTTCATAAAAATGAGCCACATGTGTCCCAGATGTGAGGTAAACATCTTTAAATCCAATATTAGTTTTACTGATAACAATGGTACAGCTAAAACTAAAACTACATCTAAAACTGCATCACCAAAGCGTTTGCACACAGAGAAGATGCTTCCTAAAATCATAAGTCAACATCAAGCAGGATTTCTAAAATCACGATATGGATCAGAAAATGTGAGGCGTGCGCTTAATATTATTCATTAACTAAATATTACTGAAGACCCAGCCTTAGTTGTTTCTCTGGATGCTGAAAAAGCAGTTTGATTGCGTAGAATGGGCTTCTTTCCGCGGAAATCACGTGATCAGATGACGCTGGCTGAGAAGGGTCTATACAGCACATAATTTAATATTTAATTTTTGTTTTTGCCATAAGAAAAGGCACTTGTAATCCGCAGCTCTTAAAGCTCTTCTGCTTTTATTTTGCTGCGGGGTGATTTCCTTTAAGTGACGGGGTCAAAGGTCATCCCCTCTGCGGCGGGCTCTGGTCAGCGTTAAAGACAAACAAACAGCTGAAACTGACGCTACTTACTCATTTCATCCTTTCTGCAACGGTGAGTTTTTGGGCACATTTTGGCTTCTTATTTTGTGTTCATAGTGACCGTGTTTTGTGTTATATTTAGCGTATGTATATTAAACTCCATAGTGCTGGCCCCTTGGCTAAAACTGTCTACTTGCGCTTGGGGCATGAAAAGCATTACTTCTACTGGCGCAGTACAGATCGTATTTACGTTTTAAGCCAAGCCGAATTGTAGATAATAATGTAATCTACTAAATCTTTAATTTGTCCTAATGTTTTGAGTTGGTTTTATGGGTCTTTGACACTTTCATTGGTTAATGCATAAATGGCAATGAGCTTCTTTCATAATGGCAAATGAATGGAATGAATGGCCTTTAATGTAGCTATGTTTTTGATTGATTGTTGCGCAGCTTTAACTGTAATCGAGTATCTGCTTAAGTATTTTTATTACAGCTTAACTATTTTGATTACTACTTGATTATTTTGACTACAGAATTATTGATTTAAGTGCACTTATTTAATTTGTTAAATATTGCTGAGTTTATTGTAACTTTTGGTATCTGACTAACTGTATTTAATGGTTATGGTGAAGTATGGATGTCTGTAAAATAGCCCTGGACATAATATGTAATGACATGTATATTGGTATAATATATATTATAATGGATGGGTGTATCTACATATGTATATAAATACATATTATACATATGTAGGTGTCTGCAGTAGGACAAACTGACTCTTCCTGTGGTATTCCTACTGGTCATTTATCCATGGACATATAATTTTTGCTTTTTTTCCTTTTCCTGTGGAATATAAATGAAATCGTGGACTATGGACAATTACCACACGCACTATAACACTCTATAATGCTCTAATATTGAGTCATTTTCTGGAACTGTCAGAACAAATAATATCTTTTGCATATTGTTGTTATCCTACTATTTCAATACACGCCAGCAAAATTGTACATATGACTTCTGTGCTTTCATTCACACTCTCAAGCTTCTACAAAGAACAATCTCCTGATATTAGTCCTAACCCAATCAGGTTACACACTACTCTCAATAATAATCTTTGAAGCAGTTTAAACTTTAACAGCGGTGGCGGCCACACAGCAGGCAAAAAGCAATTTACTAAAAAAATGACCATTTCAGAAAAATTAGTCTACTAATTTGAAAGTAAAAATGTCAGAAAAATCCCTTTTTCTTTCTCATTTAAAATTGGTGTTGTGTTTGTTAACAGTGACCCTGTGTACTACCAGTGTGCTGAATATCAGATTGCTCTGACTTTTCTAAAGGTCAAAGGTTAGGGTAAAGTTTCTTGCATACATTGTAAAAACAGTGTTAGAATTTACCCCAAAAAATGTGGGTAACAATTTGCACAGATTTTTTTGGGTTAGATTTTACCCCTATGTGTTTAGTACAACACAATCATTTAAAATGGGTAAAAGCAAAGTATTTTTTTTCTAATACTTTTTAGAAGTAAGCAGAAAATTGGATAACATGTAACTGTAGGCTGAGTATGAAATAGGTCTACTGAATCATAACCAGTAATCAAAACAAAACAAAACAAAACAAAACATTATTTTCTAATAATTTAACCATAGTGAGATGGTTGAGGCTCACTTTGCCTGGATTAAAGTTACTCGTGTATGTTAATTGAAGAGGAAAAAACTTCCACAGGACTCCAATGTAAAAATGGAACAAACAAATCTTTAATCCACAGTTTTGTTAAAGGTTCTTACAGGAGTAATCAAAGTTAAGCTTTCCTCAAAAATAAACAATACTACGGTAAGAAAACCGTTTGGCTCGGTCCTTCACGAAGCCTCAACTTTACGTGCTGTGTGTCACTGTAGTGGGCTTCACACATTTCCACCGCTAGAGCGCTCTCTCTTTTAAAGTGACAGTAACATATTTGACAGCTATAGCCTAACAGTAAAAAATAGGGGTGCATCGGATCACAAAACTCACGGTTCGGATCATGTCACGGTTTTAGAGGCACAATTCGGATCATTTTTCGGATCAGTAAATAATGCTGATAAATGCTTTCAATTTATTTTTTGGAACACTTTAAAACATATGTATTAAAACATATAAAATACTTCAAAACATATATACACACATTCATATACACACAAGACTTCAAAACATTTGCCCATTGAGTAGGCCTATTTAGAAAAACAAAACACTGACATCTTTGAAGTCAAGATGTCCATATATAAAGATTAAAGTGCAGTTTTCAGAGTATTTAGAAAAACAAAATACTAATGAAATCTATGAACTCAAGATGCCCAAATTTGAAAAAACAAAAAAGACAGCAAGGCAAGGAATTTGAATTTACAACTTCAAATTCTTTTTCAAAAATATAAGGATGTCTGCATTGTCTACTATGTCCCCTGCTACTGAAAACACCCTCTCACTGGGGACAGACGTAGCAGGCACAGCGAGGTAGCGCCTTGCCACCCTGGCTACATGAGGATAATTGCACTCATTCCTTTTCCACCATGCCAATGGATCCCCATCCACTGGAATGCCAGCTGCTGCCTGGTAGGAAGCCACCTCCTCTTCAACTGCAGTGGCAAATGTCTTGGCTGTGACCTTGTTTGCAAAGGTCTCCCCAAAAAGCTCCTTCATTGCTGACTTTTTTTGTGGAGATGTGTCCAAGTGTTCTCCTGACTGCGCAGTGGCTTGACCCTGTAGTAAACAATGATTTGATCCATTTAATTGATTGTTTTATTTTAATATTTCAGATTTTGTATATACATAATTGTATCAATAACATTTATTAGACTAAATGAATATTCATATTTAAAAAAAAAAAAAATTCTCAAAGCAATAGAGCCAAGACTAGACTGCAGCACACTATTCAGGTAATTCATTCATATTTTTTTTTACCTCATCATCACTGGCCAAAATCTCAGTGGTGAGGTTGGAGTAAGTTGTGAGGTGCAGGGAAAGATCGAGGTGAGATAGAGACTTGAACCTCGGGTCCAGTGCAGTTGATCTATGAAGATAGTCCTGTAGATTAGGAGGATCAGTGTATCTGGGGTCCAGGTCCTCTTTAATGGCAGCCTTTACATCTCTGGTGAATGGTGCAGTCTTCCTCACTTGGGGCCAAGGATTATAAAATCCTTGATTTCAGTGGTAGGATCATGGACACAGATGGTGCAGAATCAGTGCTCAATAGGGATGTAACCATTTTGAGGGGTTTGAGCACCTGGAGGACCTCCTCTGCCACTTTCACATCATCTTCAGATAAGGTAACGATATCGCTGATATTTTTTTTCAGGGCTTTGTCAGTAAGCGCAGAGAATATAGCTGCCTGCTGTTCAAGATAACGCTCCAACATGTCATAAGTGGAATTCCACCTTGTTGGCACATCATGTATGAGCTTGTGGGTGGGCAGCTGTAGCATTTCTTGCTTGGTCTTAAGCAAATGAGCTGCTGTTGAGCTATGGTGAAAATATGAAACCACCTTTCTGATCCTCCCAAGCAGACGGTCCATCTGGTTCACTTTGATTCCCCTTTGGGATGCTAAATTAATGACATGAGCAAAGCATCCTATCTGAGGGCCCAGTCCAGCTTCATATACTGCATTAATTTGGTTTCTAGCATTATCTGTGGTGACTGAAATGTTGACTTTGGGCCTCTCTAACTTCCACTCTGCTACTGCTCCTGTCAGTACCTGCGCTAGATTGGTGCTGGTGTGACTCTCATAGAGAGGGCGTGTCTGCAACACCAGGCTTCTTATCTCCCACTCCGATGTGATAAAGTGAGCTGTCACCGTCACGTAGCTTTCTGTAGCTCTGGACGTCCACCCGTCTGTGGTGAGAGCAACGGATGATGCACTAGCTAATTCCTCTAAGACTCTGTTCTTTTCCTGCTCATAAAGTTCTGGAACAATCTTTGTGCTACAGTGTGTGCGCGAGGGGATTTTGTACCGCGGCTCAAGTTCCTTGATCATATTTTTAAATCCCTTGTTCTCCACGAGGGAGTATGGCCTCATATCTGCCGCTATGAACACTCCGATGGATTTTGTAATATTTTTAAACTGCTGTGATGTTACAGGGAAAGGCTGCTGAAATGCACCGGTGATTAGTTGCTGTGTTGTCTTTTGTTCCGTTGTCGTTTTCAGTGACACACTCGGGTGATGTCGCTTCATGTGCGTGATCATGCTAGATGTATTGCCATGCTCGTATGACTTTCTCATGCCACAGTGCCGACACGCCGTAACAGTTTTGTCCACCAACCTTCTCCCATCATCATTATAGTTGACCGGAAAGGCAAAGTGCTCCCATACAACTGATTTAAATGATGCGGGGGGGCTCTCTAGTTCTTGCTCTCCTGCTCCTCCGCTTGCCATCGTTGCTAACAGACTTCGCTTTGCCATGCACAAACTGTCTTGTTCACGTGACCATACACCTTTTTTTTTTTTAATAATCAACCAATCATCGCCTTCCAGAGTAAAACACACCCAATCCGCGGTACGCATGTGTTCCGCACCGTGGCTAGTGATCCGTACGGATCACGGTTCAGCACTGATCCGTTGCACCCCTAGTTAAAAACAAAAATTACTTCTTTACATATATCTTTCTTAAATTCAACATAAATTCAAATCAAATGGACTTTAGCTCACTTAACACAATAAGCTTACATAATTATTAAAATTCAATTCAGATTTATTTGTATAGCCCAGAATCACAACAAAAGTCACCTCAAAGGCTTCACAAACAGTTAATCAAACATAAACACACAATCAAATCAAACAATAACTACACTACACTAGGCAGACCCAGGACACTCCTGTTCTTAGACCCTCCTTCTCAGTAAGGAAAAACTCCTAAAAAACCCTTGTCTTGTCTCTCCTCTCTTCAGCCTCCGTCTTCTGCGTCTTCTAAGTCTATGTTTTTGTTGCGTTAAGTTTACTTTGCCGGTGATAATATCTTTTCAGGATAAGTCGCCTAAACTTTTGTTTGATAGTTTCAAGTATCATTTTTGTAGTTTATTTTGAAAAGCCTCACGCCGCACAACATCCGCCATCTTTAACAATCGCTGCCTTGACCAAAGCGGATATTTCAAGAAGTTATACTTTTAAAGTTTTTGAGTCGCTGTGAAAGGATTTTTATTGAATTTTTCATTTGGCATTAAAAGGACATTTGCCATACTCTGAGACTTTGACGACACATTATAACACATTATCATGGAATAAACATATAAACAATATCATTTCTTAAATGGGAAAAGGTTTATCAATAATTAGAAGATATACAGAACTACTCTCACCAAATGCAGTCAGGAAAATAACTCAAGCTTTAATACTATCTAATCTGGATTATTGCCCAATGGTTGGGTCCAGTAGAACAAATGAAAATATAAATAAATTCCAAATAATTCAGAATAGAAGCAGCTCGCATTATGCTGAGGTGTCACTACACTACGAGGGTAAGAAAAATGCACAAAATGTTGAGATGGCTATTGGTTAAAGACAGACTGAATTATTCTTTAACAGTATTTATCAGAAATATTGTTTATACTGGAAAACCAAATGTTTTGTTTCAGAATGTGTCTTTCAGGCAAAATAGACATTTCTATTTTACCACACATGCCGTAAAAGGAGGATGAACGCTAGCCAAAAGCTAGGACTAATATACAGAAAAGAACAGTGTTGTACTGTGCCATGCAACTGTGGAATTCAATGCCTAAAGATATTATTTATAAGGAAAGTAAAATTGTTTTTAAAAGATTGTTAAAACAGTACTTTATGAAATGTGAGACGTTGTAAAATCCCTTAGATGGTGATATGATTAATGAGCGATACACAAGGGAGGAGGTAACAATATAGGACATGAATTAATATTTTACAGAATTTTTATCTTGTTTTATCTTTTTTTTTCTACACGTATGATCTGCTGTTCAAATGTTTCTTTTCTTCTTTGTTGCCAAGAATCATTTGGTCAAGATATCTTGATGTAAATGATGTACTGTGTGGACCACTGTAAGAATAGCGGCAGCATTGCTGCAGCTAATGTGGATCCATTAAATAATAAAAAAATAATAACAGCTAAACTCTCCCTGAGCAGTATCACGCTCGCTGTTCAAACATAATGGGACATCTGGCAACTGGCTTGTGGAGCTTGGAGGACAAACCTACGAACCGCGGTTGGACTGGGAAGACCAGCCCTGTGACACCGTGCAGATCCAAAAGGACGAGGACCAACATCCAAGCCCCTGGCTGATCCTGGAGGCTGGCTGTCGTCACCGTCCCCTCCCCTCCTGCGCCGAGTACAGTAAGCCCAGTGTTATGTGACAGAGTTGGCGCTAATAGTCTCAGAGTCTATTTCCATCTTTATTCCCTAAATCTCCAAAAATTTAATAAGTCATACTATACCCTTACTCCACTACAATTCATTCATTAATCAGTAATTCTGCATAACGGTTCTGTTCAAAATTACATTTCTTTCAATATTTACCTGTGCCTCAGTACACTATTCTGCCTAGCTGTGTAAATAAACGTTATACTTAATCTAAATTGAGTTGAGTTTGGTGATCTTTATCTATTAAACTGAATCCCTGCTGGTTAACCTTTCCCTCTTAAGACATTAGTTTAAGTGTTTTAATCTGCACGTTAGCGCAAGGCTGACTGGTGCCAATGCGGAATTATTACTCTCAATTTTTGTCTTAGTTATATATATATATATATATATTATATGTATATATATATATATATATATATATATATATATATATATTATATGTGTATATATATATATATATATATATATTATATGTGTGTGTATATGTATGTATATATCCATCCATCAATCCATCTTCTTCCGCTTATCCGGGACCGGGTCGCGGAGGCAGCAGTCTAAGCAAAGATGCCCAGACTTCCCTCTCCACAGACACTTCCTCCAGCTCTACCTGGGGGACCCCAAGGCGTTCCCAGGCCAGCCGAGAGACGTAGTCCCTCCAGCGTGTCCTAGGTCTTCCCCGGGGCCTCCTCCCGGTGGGACATGCCCGGAACACCTCCCCAGGGAGGCGTCCAGGAGGCATCCGGAACAGATGCCCGGGCCACCTCAGCTGACTCCTCTCAATGTGTAGGAGCAGCGGCTCTACTCAGAGCTCCTCCCGGGTGACAGAGCTCCTCACCCTATCTCTAAGGGTGCGCCCAGCCGCCCTGCGGAGGAAACTCATTTCGGCCGCTTGTATCCGGGATCTTGTCCTTTCGGTCATGACCCAAAGCTCATGACCATAGGTGAGAGTAGGAACGTAGATCGACCGGTAAATCGAGAGCTTCGCCTTTCGGCTCAGCTCCTTCTTCACCACGACAGACCGATACAACGACCGCATTACTGCAGACGCCGCACCGATCCGCCTGTCGATCTCACGCTCCATCTTCCCTCACTCGTGGGCAGCCCTGCCGGAGTCCAACCTGCACTGGGAACAGGTCTGACTTACAACCAGCAATGCGGCCCAAACTCCTGCTCCGTTTGTACAGGGACCGGACAGCCTTTACCAAAGGGCCTCGGACCCCATACTCCCAGAGCACCCCCCACAGGATACCACGGGGACATGTGGACAGGTTAGGTGAACTCCCATGAACCCTCAAGAACCCTATGGAGGGTATAGAGCTGGTCCACTGTTCCACGACCTGGTGTGAAAACCACATTTTTCCTCCTGGATCCGGGCTGATCAACCAAATTCTCCTCTCCAGCACCCTGGAATAGACTTTCCCAGGGAGGCTGAGAAGTGTGATCCCCCTGTAGTTGGAACACACCCTCCGGTCCCCCTTTTTAAAAAGAGGAACCACCACCCCAGTCTGCCAGTCCAGAGGCACTGTCCCCGACCGCCACGCGATGTTGCAGAGACGTGTCAGCCACGACAGCCCCACAACATCCAGAGACTTGAGGTACTCAGGGCGGGTCTCATCCTACCCCCGGTGCCTTGACTTCAGCTTGAGTCATGGAGGAGTCCACCTCTGAGTCCCCAGCCTCTTCCTCCTCAACAGAAGACGTGTCGGTGGGATTGAGGAGATCCTCAAAGTATTCCTTCCACCGCCCGACAACATCCCCAGTCGAGGTCAACAGCTCCCCACCTCCACTGTAAACAGTGTTGGCGAAGCACTGCTTCCCCATCCTGAGGCGGCGGATGGTTTGCCAGAATTTCTTCGAGGCTGACTGATAGTCCTCCTCCATGGCCTCCCTGAACGCCTCCCAGACCCGAGTTTTTGCCTCCACGACCACCCGGGCAGTGGCACGCTTGGCCTACTGGTACCCGTCGGCTGCCTCAGGAGTCCCATGAGCCAACCAGGCTCGATAGGACTCCTTCTTCAGCCTGATGGCATCCCTTACTTCCGGTGTCCGCCACCGGGTTTGGGGATTGCCGCCACGACAGGCACCAGAGACCTTACGACCACAGCCCAGAACAGCTGCATCGACAATAGAGGTGGAGAACATGGTCCACTCGGAATCAATGTCTCCAACCTCGCCCGGAATCTGGTTGAAGCTCTCCCGGAGGTGGGAGTTGAAGACCCCTCTGACAGGAGGTTCAGCCAGACGTTCCCAACAGACCCTCACAATACGTTTGGGTCTGCCGAGTCTGTCCGGCCTCCTCCTCCGCCAGCGGATCCAACTCACCACTAGGTGGTATCAGTTGACAGCTCAGCCCCTCTCTTCACCCGAGTGTCCAAGACACATGGCCGAAGGGCAGATGACATGACAACAAAGTTGATCATCAACCTCTGGCCTAGGGTGTCCTGGTGCCACATGCACTGATGGACACCCTTGTGCTTGAACATGGTGTTTCTTATGGGCAAACTGTGGCTAGCACAGAAGTCCAACAACAGAACACCACTCAGGTTCAGATTGGGGAGGCCGTTCTTCCCAATCACACCCCTCCAGATGTCACTGTCGTTGCCCTCATGGGCGTTAAAGTCCACGTGGGGAAAGACGTAGAGTCACCCATGGCATTAAGCCCCAGACAACATAGCTCCTAGGATCACTTGAGCACTCAAACCCCTCCACCACGATAAGGTGGCGGTTCAAGGAGGGGTAACTGAAAATACTTATAGAAAAGTTTGAAAAAGAGAAAAGAAATTAGGCTATTAAATTTAGACAGAGGAAATATTTTTGAATGCATAAATTGATTTAACTGTGTAAAGCTTAAGGTCAATCTTATTGGGTCATATTAGGTCTTTGTGTCATGGTAGTTACATTTCTTTTACTTCTCCAACTGATGCTTGAAAGAGGATGCACTATAACGAATCTTTAAAATCTTTTCTTTCTTTTTTTTTGTAGAAACTGAAAACAATTTTGATAAAAAGCTGAAGAATAAAAAGCAAAGGAAAGCGAATTTATAGAAAGTAGAACACAGAATTGTTTTTGAAATGTGAATGAACAGGTAGATAAAAAAAAAGAAGATCAGATACTGCTCCCTGTGTTTCCTCTGTTTTTCCAGACCACTTCACGGTGCAACTCAACCTGGACCTGGACTCCAGTCCCCAGCAACAAATGTGGGACCTAACAGGAGCAGTCTGAGCGGCCCCAGAGATAACAGCCGAGGTCAAGCCAGATTCCTTCAGTGACCTGCCAGTGAGACCTAAAGCCGACATGATCCACCTACACCACCAAAGACCAGGGCACAGCCTGCAGCCACCCAAGCTATCGGACTCAGAACAAGAAGAACAGGAAGCCCAGTCCAGCAGTTTAAACATGAGTTGAACTGACTGTAGCACCCATCACATAAGAAAGCAAGTTTCTGTTGGGTCTTAAAGCTGCACTCTGTGGACTGGGCTCCTCCACACAATGTCCAATGGTCAAGTTATTGGACTTGCCAGTCCCATACTGGCCTATCATCCATGGACCACAGCTGAGGTCATGGATGCAGCCAAAGTGTTGCAGAATGCTGTGTGAGGAAATGGACAAACAATTACAGCATCACCAAGGACTTACACACAGCTGCTCTGACCATGCAGCTATAGGCAGAGGGCACGGGCGTGGACAACCAGGACAAGGGTCGTGGTCACTGGAATAGAGGACAGAGGCCAAGATGACTTATGGTATACTTGAGGACAGTTTGGACACTGGACTCGAGATTGTATAAGTTGGACACTGGATGCGAGAGGTCCACAAAGATACAGTGAAGGACCTCATCTGAGTGCTCCCCAGGGATCAGACTGACTGGGCAGTGAGGACAGTTGGATTCAGGTCTGGGGAGCGGGCGGGCCAGTCCATAGCATCAATGTCTTTGTCTTGCAGGAACTGCTGACACACTCCAACCACATGAGGTCTAGCATTGTCTTTAGCAGGAACCCAGGGCCAACCGCGCCAGCATATGGTCTCACAAGGGGTCTGAGGAGGATCTCATCTTGGTACCTAATGGCAGTCAGGCTACCTCTGGCGAGCACATGGAGGGCTGTGCGGCCCCCCAAAGAAATGCCACCACACACCATTACTGACCCACTGCCAAACCGGTCATGCTGGAGGATGTTGCAGGGAGCAGAACGTTCTCCACGGCGACTCCAGACTCTGTCACGTCTGTCACATGTGCTCAGTGTGAACCTGATTTCATCTGTGAAGAGCACAGGGCGCCAGTGGTGAATTTGCCAATCTTGGTGTTCTCTGGCAAATGCCAAACATCCTGCACGGTGTTGGGCTGTAAGCACAACCCCCACCTGTGGACATCAGGCCCTCATACCATCCTCATGGAGTCTGTTTCTGACCGTTTGAGCAGACACATGCACATTTGTGGCCTGCTGGAGGTCATTTTGCAGGGCTCTGGCAGTGCTCCTCCTGTTCCTCCTTGCACAAAGGAGGAGGTAGCAGTCCTGCTGCTGGGTTATTGCCCTCCTACGGCCTCCTCCATGTCTCCTGATGTACTGACCTGTCTCCTGGTAGTGCCTCCATGCTCTGGACACTACGCTGACAGACACAGCAAACCTTCTTGCCACAGCTCGCATTGATGTGCCATCCTGGATGAGCTGCACTACCTGAGCCACTTGTGTGGGTTGTAGACTCCGTCTCATGCTACCACTAGAGTGAAAGCACCGCCAGAATTCAAAAGTGACCAAAACATCAGCCAGAAAGCATAGGAACTGAGAAGTGGTCTGTAGGTCACCACCTGCAGAACCACTCCTTTATTGGGGGTGTCTAGCCTAATTGCCTATAATTTCCACCTGTTGTCTAGTTCCATTTGCACAACAGCAGTGAAATTGATGTCAATCAGTGTTGCTTCCAAAGTGGACAGTTTGATTTCACAGAAGTGTGATTGACTTGGAGTTACATGGTGTTGTTTAAGTGTTCCCTTTATTTTTTTTGAGCAGTGTATGATGTTGGTTTGATCAAAGATTGTGAACTAGTGGTTATCACCCCTAAATCTACTGATAGGCCATGCCAACGCCAGTACCCACAGTATTACTCCAGTTTTCAATGCTCTAAGGGAAGGCAGGAGTCATAGTGCCATGTGACAATTCTCCAGTGCTGCCATTCAGAATATTCCCAAACCAAAGTAAAGCTTTAATAATTTGCAAAAGTCGTCCAGAAGCACATAATCACTAACATAAGCTATAGCGAGCTTCTCTGAGTTTGTTTGTTGTTTGTGTTCTCTGTTCTTTGTCTTTGTCTGTTTGTTCAATGTCTTGTCATGCCAATGTCTTGTCATTGGTAACATAATAAAGAAGAAAGAGCTAATTGGAGGTGTAGTGAAATATGGAAGGTAACGCTAGGTTTTAGATAACAGAAGGATTTTTGTATGTAGGTGTTATGCCCTGGGTCAGTGGGTGCAACGGGGCAGGTAGAGTCCGAACATTTAGAAAGGTTGGAGAGAGAGGGGGGGTGGAGCCAAGGGGGACCTTTAAAAAATTGACACATGGGCTGGACCATGTGTCAAAAGGGAGGATAAGGATCCAACAGATTGTATCCATGGGGATCTGAACCCAATGAAAACAACTCTGGGAGAAGAGTTGTGTGCATATGTTGACATTTTTCTCCACAGACTGAACTATCACCTATCACATAAAAGCAATACAAATGAAACAAAAGACTGAGCTGATAAACGAGCCACATATGAAATGACAAACCCATATGAAACAATATGAAATATGGAACAAGCACACTTCAGAAAAGTGTAAAATCCAAGGAACTAAAGAAAATCCAAGGAAAATACATGGATGTGGTAACTATAACACCGGCTGGTAAGTTATTTCAGATTGCCTTATCATATTTGATGCTTTTATGTGCCAAATATGTGAGTCTAACTTATTTTGCCAAATTAAAAATTTACAAAAATTCATGACAGATTGTAAATCAGAGAATTGAAATCAGAGATCAAACTATGGTCCAGACTCCAGACCATCCCAACAAGGGATGGCATTGTTTTATGTGCAACATGTTCCTCTGTTTTCTCTCAGCAGGTCCCAGATAATACAGTTTACCAAACATGTTTCCTAAATAAACGCAGCTCTGAATCCCCTCACATGTGGGGTTTGATGTGAGGTATCACTGCTCCTACTACCTCCACTCTGGGAAGGTAGATGGAATAACAAAATGGGAAAGTGCTGAGGGGAAAACAGGCATGGCCCAAAGCTCTGCCTGTGCTGGAAACATCACAGCTGCTATGGTTCTTCTGGTCACTCGACCCACTGAGCCACCTGGACAACACTGGCTCCTTTCAGAAGGGCTCCAACTCTCCACAACCTCTGCTCCATCTCCGGTTTCAACAACTTTTCCTACTTTTCCTAAATTTTCCTACTCTTGCATTATAGCTAAAAGGTTTAATCCCACAAGGTTTTAAGTCTTGCTTCTCATAAGAAAGAAATTGTTTTGTTTGTTTTGGGTTTTTCTTAATGAGGTATAATTTTAAACTGTGAAGGGTAATGGTACTGATATATGGAGACTGACTTTATTTATTGATTAATATAAAAGGGTTTTATTATAATCAAAAGGGAGGAAATGTAGTGGAAATTCATTAATTCTTGTGTTATTCTACTGTTATTCTATTGTCTGAGCTAAGTGCTGCACAAGGACTAAGACATGGGTAGCAGCTGTAAGGTCAAAGCATGTTGTGTCTTAGTGCACATGAGGCTAGGACATGGCATCTTCTTATAGATTAGAACAACTCTAACCACAACTACATACAGTATTACTAAAATTTACAAATAATTTATAATGCATTACCTGCCACCTGTCAGCTCATCATGTGACGTCACCATGTGACCTTTAATTTTGCTGCTGCGTCCTGTCCAGCTGCCCTTTGCACAGCAGAGAGCGGAGCAGTGAAGCCCAGAGAGAGATCTGTAGTAACTTGGAGTGGTCCTAAGCAAGTCGTCTACAATAAACCAACTGAGACAGGTGGAGGAGCACCGGGAGCTTCCAGGTGGGCCAGTGGATACTTTTGGGTCAGCTGTGAGAATGTGTGCATGTGTTAGGGATGGGCGATATTTGATCATTTGCGACATACAGGTAAAAAAACTCCCCACGATGAGAAACTGTCTTTGCCCGGTAAGAATGATAAGGCCACTGCATGACGCACTGTATTGATGGGAATGGGAAGGGAATGGAATAGGATTAATACAGTGCTTTTCCTATGACACAAGTCGCCCAAAGCACTTTACACAGAAGGGAAGAGGTTTTTCATTCACTCCACAGTCGGTGGTGGTGAGCTACGTTCTGTAGCCACAGTTTCTCTGGGGTAGACTGACAGAAGCGCAGGCCTCGATGGCTGAATGTGAATCAATATTTTATCAGTAATATTTTTTCAGCGTGAGAAATTCTGGAATTGCGTGAGAAAATATATAATTGTGTGAGTCTCATGCTCAATGCATGAGAGTTGACAGCTCTGCATAAAGTATTAACAAATAGCAATAAAATACATTCATTCCCTTATCTTCTTCTGCCTATTCCCATAAAGTGTCACAGGTACTGGAGCCTATCCCAGTCACTGTGGGGCTGGTATTGTCATTGGCATTGTGAGATAGGGCTATTACGGAAGATACTAACTCCAGCCACAAGGGGTCAGCAAAGGAACAAATGATTAGTTTTAGTGGATTCTTTACCATTGTCAGATGGATAAAGCATTTACAAACGATGTACAGCTCTGTTTCCACTGATTCCTCAGATATTTTTAATTTTGTATTAAAATGGCATTATATATATAAAAAAAGTTTAAGGTAATTAAAAGCTCTTTTTTTAGGTTGTGTTCAAAATAGTGTAACAGCTCTGTACTCTGCTGCCCTCTGCTGGTCTCTTTATCTGCTTCTTTATGGCAGCAGAAAAGTTATTATTGAAAACTTTCTTTTAGTCAAAGTATGTTGTAGTCAAATTAAGGTTGTAAAATGTGCAATGCTGTTCCAGAGGTGACCAAGATTGGCTTAAAAATATAAATAAAAGCATAATAAAACCTCTTTAAAGACTGACAGAGCAGGTTAATACAGTCTGTCTCTGTTTATGCAGCAATAGTCTAAAAATAAACTATGTGTGAGTATGTGAACATGTACATGTTACAGAGCAGCTGCTTATGCTCAGTTAAACAACAGTATAATTACTGTGTAATTACTCTGGGGGTCTGGGAGTTCTCCCACAGGAACATTTGAACAAAACACATGTAGTTTTCTGTTTTCTGGGGCAATTTAGAAGAACTTGTTTTTGACTTTGGAGTAAAAAATATGGGCAGAATTTATGATTTTACTGCAACAAAGATTCAGAACATAAAATAGTTTACTATCACTTTATAACTAGTTACTACATTTTATTTTACATGAGCTGCCTAAAAATAGAGACTGGTAGACAGCATTGTTAAATAGGCCATTGCACTTTGTAAATAAAAAAAAAAATACCATTTCTACAGCACAGGCTAATGGCTGCACTAATGAATAAATCCTGGCTTAGTTAATGGGCTATGCCTAATATAAGCTTTACATTATCTGGCATAAGCTTCTACAGTATATTTGGGCATTATTTGCTTTTTGTGTGAATGGGTGATCACATATTTATTTGTGGTGTCCACACTGTGCCCTGAGACCCTAGAATGCTCAGCTCCAGCCCCTGCTCCAGGACAGAGATCCTGTCACAGTCTATGAGCCTTCACTGTCATTACACTGGGCTGTGGCTCCAGAGAACACCAAAGACTTTTAACAGAATGTCTGAACTCATGTTTTATGTTGATATTATGATAATCCAGCTCTGATATTGTGAGAAATGTCTCGTGCGTGTTTGCTGTAGGCAGCGTGCTTTAGATTGCGTTGCATATAATTGGACCATAATATTTCAGTGAGCTGTTTATGATCATATCTCTGCCAATATCTGGTCGATTTTCATCAAACAAAAACTGAGTTGAGATGAGAGTAGTGCACCAGGCTGAAAACAGTCTCTGGTGTCCATGATTTCATTAAATTTACTGTGACTGACCAGATTTATTATGCAAGCTTACATAGGCTCCTGCAGGGGGCAGTGGCTGGCGCGCCCCTGCTCATTCAGGGCTCACCACCTATCTGATTATTCCACAGGGCCGACCCTGGACCACGGGGCCAACAACATGTGACCACGGGGCAGACACCATGTGACCACAGGGCAGACACCATGTGACCACGGGGCTGCAGGGACCATAGACAGTAGCCTCAGTACAGGAAGGGAAAGTTGGGAGAGGGTCAGGGGTCGTTGCCGTGTGATAACGACTGCTCGTCTGTGCGTAGTGGCTGGGCTGAGACAACACATGCACACATTCTCACAGCTGACCCAAAAGTATCCACTGGCCCACCTGGAAGCTCCCAGGTGCTCCTCCACCTGTCTCAGTTGGTTTATTGTAGACTACTTTCTTGGGACCACTCCAAGTTACTACAGATCTCTCTCTGGGCTTCACGCTCCGCTCTCTGCTGTGCAAAGGGCAGCTGGACAGGACGCAGCAGCAAAATTAAAGGTCACATGGTGACATCACATGATGAGCTGACGGGTGGCAGGTCATGTATTATAAATTATTTGTACATTATAGCAATACTGTATATATTAAAATATACTGTATGTTCTTGTGAAGCGCCAGAGGAAAAAAAAAAGAAATAAATTAAAAAAAAACTTGCCAAACGGGCCCTCGAGGGCCAAAGGGCAAAAGGAGTAGGTGCGCCAGCTCACTGCTCTCTCCATTATATGGTTATCAAAAAAGTTAAGGGGAGTAAATATCTATTTTTTGTCATTTTTATAGAAAACATCATTGATACGATCTGAAAACACTGCGTGTTGCCGCTGATAGCGTTAATAAGCCTAGCATATATTTAACAGGTTATATTTAACATCATTAACAGTACTAAGACTGCAGTGGTTTGTATCTCAGTGATGCCTGGGCCTATCCACATGAAACAAACACTGTAAGGAAGCTAAAAGTCTTCTCTGTCAGGACCATCAGCTCTAATGTCTCTCTACTCTTCCTCTGTCCTGTCTGCAACCATTTACCACACATCCCTCTCCTGCCTGGTCTCTGTAAGGTTACCACAGGTGCTCACAGGCTGTAGAAAGTCACCTGATTGGGCAGATGGGCACACTGTGAGACAGCTTTGCAATCTGTAATGTCACCACCAGAGGACACCAAAGACTTAACATCGTACCTTTGAAATTCCAAGATGTCAGCCAGTGACCCTTCTGTAAAGCTCTGAAACATGTTTATTTCATTTATTTATTTCACAGTTAAAAAATTTCAGAATTGTAAAAACATTTAGTTTTTTTTTTTGCATATGTTAGAAACCACCATCTTATACATTCTTACACTCTCTAATGTTATCAGTGGTGGACAGTAACTACATACTTTTACTCAAGTAATTTACTTAAGTACCTTTGTTGAAGATAAAGTACTTTCTGTTTTTGTAGAGCATATTTTTTCTTTTACTTGAGTCAATTTTGGATGATTTCCTTCCTACTTTTACTTGAGTAAACCTTTACACTTGTCTGAGTTCACAGTAGTTTTTGTCCTCTGTGGTGTAGTGGGAAGTACATCTGACTTGCAATTAGAAGGTTCTGGGTTTGAAACTCAGGGAAGAAGAAGATTTTACAAAAACATTCAAATGTAGGCCTACTTAAGTAAATTTTACACTCAATACTTTCTTACTTTTACTGAAGTATAATTTTTGTTGGGTAACTTTACTACTAACAATATTATTTTTGAAGTAACAGTACTTTTGCTTGAGTACAGTTTACTTTTGAGTATTTTGTCCACCACTGGATGTTATTCATAGTTTTCAGTCACATGACTTTGTGTTCTACTGGAGGCCAAAACAAACATGGCGACGCACAGCAGACGTGAGGAGATGCAGCCAACTACGTATTTAGACGGCCTGACAACTCAGGACAAAATATGACCAAAACTACAAATATTTCTGCCAGAGCTTAACTTCAGAAACCTGTCTCCCTACTGCCACTGCAAAACTAGGATCAAATCACATCAAAAGTAATTTTTTCAGTTGGGATGGGTCAACAACCCGGCGTCTGGGCAGAGCATTAGTTTTTCATCATAAAAGGTGAGTACGACTAACAGACAAACACAACCTGCTGTTAGCTAACGCTAGCTTAAGACAATTTCATTCAAATATTTTCACTACAAATGTGTGTGTATTTAAACAGCTGCAACTGTTCACCCTCCACACGAAGGTGACTTGTTTAACGCCACAAATCCAAATCATCTGATTTCTGACATAATTTACTAGAGCTGCAACAAAACAAACTAATCAGATTAACTGATTATAATCCTTTATTGAAATAATTGTGAACTAATTTATTAATCGTTTAATCATTAAGTGGATTATTCACAGACTCTGAAACATGTCATGTGCTGAGAGAGGAGGGTTTAATACCAAGACAGAGCTGTAAAGCAACAAAAACTGTTAAAAACACTGTACATGTTGTTGGAAATATTATAAAGAGTGGCAAGTGTTTTAGCTTAAAGATGAATTTAATTTAATAACGGGACACCAGCCAGTCTTACACTGGGAAGATTAAGTTACAACACTTAAAGATCTATGGGAGATTTTAAAGGAATAAATTAAACATTTCTAAGAATTTTGAGGCCAAACTCTGACTGTCCCACACTGGTCGGCTTACGTGACGGAGCAGGGTTGAGAGGACGTTCTGGTCTCCACTTTGTGCCGCCGGGGTTTCTTCCAGAGATCATGCTGTGGTTCCTTGGGTGTGTCCTCCAGGGAAGCTCCACACTGTAAACCCCGATTAGTTTAGTTTACTTAAAAAAAGTTTGGAAACCGATTGCCTTATTTTTACAAAGTTAACTTAGGGGAAAAGTAGAAATTAAATTTAGTAATCCACTGAAAGTAAGAAGAACTAGGCTCTCCAAAGTAAGTTAACAAATTCTTATTAAGTAAGCTTAATACGTAAACTTTATTTACTCTTTTGCAATTAGTGATGTTACTAAAAATAATATAGTAACAATACTATTTTAATTCAATTTAGTTAACTCTGAGAAATGTATTAAGACAAACACACAATATACTAGTACTGTTAATTAAGTATTAATTTTCCACTTTAAGCTATGGCTACATAAGAAAATATAGGCAATCGGTTTCCAAAGTTTTTCAGAGTAAAGTGAACGAGTATTTAAATAAAATGAAACAAAAATCACCTAACACAAAAATGAATCCTCAAATGTCTTTTAATTACTAGGTTTAAGAACAAAATGTAAAACCACACAGTACTTAACAGTAAAACCTGAATTAGCACTGTTCGTTGCTAATTTTCATATCAACGCAGAGTGAAAACTGCACTCTGTAATTATCAATGTAAAATACCACTTTCAACTGTCCAGTTGTGCATAAACAACTGTTTCACAAGACTTGAATACACTTATCACTTGAAATGGTGCAGTCAAGGCGAGGGGAGGAAGGGGCTCAGGTTAGAGTGGGGGACTCAGGACTCATAGGCTTCATCAGTCGCCATCATATATAACTTTGGACCCTATGCTTTACACATGATGGCCTTAACATGGCATAGAACAAAATTTTAAAATGCCATTCATGTGCCATTCAGTTGAGCAGGTACAGCCTGAGCAACTGTGGCATTTTACAGAAGCCATGACTTTGGGCTGACACGCCCACTTTTTTAAACCTTATTATTTCATGACCTACAAAAGATACCAACTCCAAACTTTAAACACTTCCTGTTGGTTATATGAACACTAATCATACCAAGTTTGAAGAAAATCCAAGGTGGTCAAGTGGGAGGCATTTGTTGATTTGACATGGAATGACCCAGAACTAAACCAGGACTGAGGCTAAAACACCCATAGTCTGTCAGAATTCCGTGGCAAATACTGCATTACATGATTATTAATTAGACATGAAATGTCTTCAACTTTCCAGTCCAGGTGATTTCTTTTTAAACCTTTTGTTGTTGACATAGTGACCTACTGTTTGGAGACCTTTTGGTTGTATTTATAACCTTATCAATACTACCCTGGAACAAATCAAAATGTTAAAAAAATCATTACTTACAAAGCACATCCTGAAGAATTCATCACTGTCATCCCCCAGGAAGACTGGAAGCCTGTAAAGTACTGCAGTGCGTGTGCATGTTGCATTCGACTTAAAACAAAAAACAACACACAAACAGAGTGAGCATAACTATATTAAAATCATGACTATAAATGCTAATAATGGATTTAAGAAACAAAAACATACCTTTATATCAACCTGACATGCAATACCTTTGAGTGTTTTTCCTTGATTTCCTCCTTTGTTCTGGAAAATGTCAAGGAAGCCTGTCAAGTGCAGCATAAAATTCTGATCTGACGTTTCTGCCAGATATTCGGTTAAATTCAGCCAGGCTCTAAGGAAAAATGAAAGCCATTTACATTACATTACAATAAAAACCTTTACTTTCTAAATAAGAAAAAACAAACTTGGCTTTAGATAAACAGTGCTGGCCACCTTTCTATGATCTCGTGAACAGGAGGCTCTGAAAGAACAATTTCCTTTCTTCTTAAGGCAAAGGTGAGGTCCATTTTTTGCCCTATCAGAGTCATGTTGTTGCTCCTCTTTTTCATGTCTTCCACAAGTTGTAATCTTGTGCTTTCTTGAGTTTGCTCATTCTCTCCATGTGAGGTGTCTTGTAGGCTGCTTATGTTGTTTTGTCAGACAGTAGGGAAAGCTTGCGCCCCCTACTGTCTCCTACTAGCTCTTCAGCAACAGAAGTATCTGCCTCACCATAGTGTTTAGCAAGAATTGTCTGTATAGTGCTTTTTAACAGTGCTTCAGACAGTAAATGTATTTCATTTAACTGTTGAATAACTTCTTGTGTTGCATTTTCAGCAAAAGTGAAGTCAGATTGTGTTGAAGTTTATGTTTTGGAGTATTCAACTGGTCCTGTTCAAGTATTGTATTACCTTTATCTTCACCGTCTGTGTGGCTATACTCAGTACATGAAACAATCCCTGATTTAAAATGTTCACTGATGCTGATGTATCTTACTTTTATGGGCGTTAAATGTAGAATAGACGTTTGTCTCAAATGAACATTCTTTGAATGGACACTGAACAGTTTTACTATTTCTTAAATGTGTGAGCAAATGGGCAAAGTAGTCACATTCACTGCATAGCTCTTTTAGATCCAAATATGGCACTTGTAACTTGATGAATAACTGTCAGAGCACCCTGCAAATGTATTGTTTGGCTGGGGATTAATTTTTCCTAAATGCACTTTTAATGCATCAAAGGACTTAAAGCTGCATAGACAGTCTGAATGAAGGCATGGTATTGGGGCTACAAGAGAATATGATCCATGATTTATGCGATAATGTTTAAGTAGTTGTGCCCTCTTTTCAGATGTAAAAGAGCAGAATTTACATTTGCACTGCATGTCAGCAGACAATCAACAATCCAGCCACAGTGGGTCCCAGGCCCAGATAAATGAAAGAGTTGTGCCAGGAAGGTCTTCCAGTGAAAAATAAAGCCAAATCATGAATCACTGCATACAAGGAGCCAGAGGATTTGCCGTGGTCACCTCAGAAGAGAAGAGATAAAAAAAAGAAGTCCGAAGGTAACAGGGGAGGGGGTGCAGCCTAAACCAGGACATTAAAGACCTAAATTAACTCCTTTCTCTGTGATTATTGGTGTTTTTAGCATCTGCAGATTCTCCACAGTGAGTATTTAAGCTGCTCTGGAGCTGCAGCAACATTAGCTATAACACAGGAAACAATGTGGTGCTAAACTCAATTTTTCGATTTGGCTATTTTTGAAATGGTCCAAAATTAAAAACGCAAATTAATCAAATTAAATCAATTTATTGCCCAGCCCTACTACATGTTAAGTCAATAGCTTAAAAAAAAAAAAAAAAAAAAAAAAAAAAAAAGTTATTTCACATTGCTCTGATCCACAAGCATATGGTGCACTAATGACCAGCATATAGCTGGAACATATCAGCTTTCTGTGAATACAAGGTTTATGTGAAAATCATCCAGGTTGCGTTAAGAGCAGTAATTCACCAATAAAAATGTTCTCTGTGGTCAGCGTAGCATGCACTGGGGCAGACAAACAGTACTGACAGTTTAAATAATTCTGAAGACAAGTTTCTGTAACTGACAAAAGTGACACAGAGACATTATTGTGACTTGTCTTGTTCTGGCAGAACATAGCAAGGGGTGCATCCAGGCTATTTCAGAACAAGTGCTGCCATCAAGTGGTGAAATTTGAGATTACACTTAGTTTGATTAAAAATACACTTAACACAACCTTGCTGTCATTAAAACAAGGTTTATTAAAATATGCTGTACTCTGATCTAGGCCTGATCTGAATACATTTTTTAGTTTGCACATTGTGCTCGGTCTCAACATAGTCGTCATTCTTCATTGCAATAAAAAAGTCCAGTTGGGCCACGGATGGGTTTGACCCAGAGAAGAGGACAGCATGTTTTAATTAATAAAAAAAAATAAAGATGGTGTTTAGAATTATTTAAACTGTCAGTTGGTTTGTCTGGCCCAGTACCTGCTACACTTACCATACCATATATTTTATTGAATTACTGCCCAGAAAACACCACATAAACCTTGTAATCGCAGAAAGCAGAGATGTCCCAGCTTCATGCTCATCCTGAATGTACTATCTGCATGTATTTAATCATCTGTATGTGACGTGAAGGTGAAGAAGTACGTGTGACTACACTAAGTTACACACAAATCAAAGAAGTGCATGTGCAACTAGGCAAAATTAAACAAATTGTTTTGTACAGATGGAAATCATTTTGATAGTATATTAACGCCATAAGTCTTATACAAGATGCGTTTGTCCGTGTGCACATTTTTAACCTTGGGTGACTGCAACTGAGATAGCAAATTCATAAACCATTACTTAGCGCAGTCCTACCTCATAGACAAATAGTCATCTCAAAAACACAAGTGAACCAATGTCATAACTACCTTAAATTAGGTGAAGCTCCTAATCCTCAATTCATATGCATCCACAGGCATGAAGTCAACGATTTGTGGGCAATGAACAGGTGACCTAAAGTAAACAGGGGAGGAAGTAAACTTATTACTCAAATGTTAAATGCATAAATTAGTTTTTTAGTTTGTTCACCTCTTTGAACCCATATAGTTTATTGAAAGAGCAAAATCTTGCCAAAACATGTCAAGTACACTATTTGAAAGGTTTAAGTCTTCTAGTTTCAGAAAATATATGAGCAGTGCTAGAAAAAGCACAATTTAACCTGCGCTACTTTAAAAATGTCAGAGAGTCAAAGAGTCAATGAATGTTCTGAACAGCAAGGTTACAGGAGTACTTTTACAGCAAAGAATACTAGAAAACTTATGATTTATTATGGATTTAATGAGCACAAAATATCTGGGATTGAACTGGTTATATACCTGCAAAACCTGATCCAGGGTAAGCTGTGCTGTGGGCATTAAATGGACTGAATGCCCAGTTTGTAGTAAACATTTTCTAACAATGTCTAACATGTCTCATGTCAATGTCTAACAAATATTAAAATTAGCTTTCTTGCAGTTATTTCTTTATCAGAAGAGGAAAAAGGTTACTTCTGTAACAAAGCTGAAATTGCCAGGATTTACTCTTACATGCCCCAAAATACCTAACTACCCCCCCAAAAATGACAAAATTAAAATAGTAAAAAATAAAATAAAAAGTGAAAAATTAAGTATAAAGTATGATAAAAGTTGTGCGATGTCTTACCTTGTAATTACCTTGAATCCTCCTTGAGGAGGCACTAAAAAGGCAAAAAAATACACTGAACAAAAATATAAACGCAACACTTTTGCTTTTGCTCCCATTTTTCATGAGATGAACTCAAAGATCTGAAACTTTTTCTACATACACAAAATAACCATATCTCTCAAATATTGTTCACAAATCTGTCAAATCTGTGATAGTGAGCACTTCTCCTTTGCCGAGATAATCCATCCCTCCTCACAGGTGTGCCATATCCAGATGCTGATGAGACAGCATGATTATTGCACAGGTGTGCCTCAGACTGGCCACAATAAAAGGCCACTCTGAAATGTGCAGTTTAATCACACAGCACAATGCCACAGATGTCGCAAGTTTTGAGGGAGCGTGCAATTGGCTGCTGACGGCAGGAATGTCCACCAGAGCTGTTGCTTGTGAATTGAATGTTCATTTTTCTACCATAAGCCGTCTCCAAAGGCGTTTCAGAGAATTTGGCAGTACATCCAACCAGCCTCACAACCGCAGACGACGTGTAACCACACCAGCCCAGGACCTCCACATCCAGCATGTTCACCTCCAAGATCGTCTGAGACCAGCCACTCGGACAGCTGCTGAAACAATCGGTTTGCATAACCAAAGAATTTCTGCACAAACTGTCAGAAACTGTCTCAGGGAAGCTCATCTGCATGCTCGTCGTCCTTATCGGGGTCTCGACCTGACTCCAGGTCATCGTCGTAACCGACTTGAGTGGGCAAATGCTCACATGCGATGGCGCCTGGCACGTTGGAGAGGTGTTCTCTTCACGGATGAATCCCGGTTTACACTTTTCAGGGCAGATGGCAGACAGCGTGTGTGACGTCGTGTGGGTGAGCGGTTTTCTGATGTCACTGTTGTGGATTGAGTGGCCCATGGTGGCGGCAGGGTTATGGTATGGGCAGGCGTATGTTATGGACGAAGAACACAGATGCATTTTATTGATGGCATTTTGAATGCACAGAGATATCGTGACGAGATCCTGAGGCCCATTGTTGTGCCATACATCCAACAACATCACCTCATGTTGCAGCATGATAATGCACAACCCCATGTTGCAAGGATCTGTACACAATTCTTGGAAGCTGAAAACATCCCAGTTCTTGCATGGCCAGCATACTCACCAGACATGCCACCCATTGAGCATGTTTGGGATGCTCTGGATCGGCGTATACGACAGCGTGTTCCTGGTTCTACCAATATTCAGCAACTTCGCACAGCCATTGAAGAGGAGTGGACCAACATTCCACAGGCCACAATCGACAACCTGATCAACTCTATGCGAAGGAGATGTGTTGCACTGCATGAGGCCAATGGTGGTCACACCAGATACTGACTGGAGTCCCCAGACCTCCCAGTAAACCCCCCCAGTAAAACAAAACTGTATGTTTCAGAGTGGCCTTTTATTGTGGCCAGTCTGAGGCACACCTGTGCAATAATCATGCTGTCACATCAGCATCTGGATATGGCACACCTGTGAGGAGGGATGGATTATCTCGGCAAAGGAGAAGTGCTCACTATCACAGATTTGACAGATTTGTGAACAATATTTGAGAGATATGGTTATTTTGTGTATGTAGAAAAAGTTTCAGATCTTTGAGTTCATCTCATGAAAAATGGGAGCAAAAGCAAAAGTGTTGCGTTTATATTTTTGTTCAGTGTATAATTAATAATTACTCAGTAGTGAAAACATTTTATGATTTTATGAGTGCCATGAAAACAACTATTTGCCCTTATAATTTAAAGATTAAGATACTTGAACGTAGTTGTTATTTAAAGTAATTTAAGGTATGAATCTTTATTGTTTTTAAAAACAATTAGAAAAGTGAACAGTTAAATTAGTTTATAGCTGGAGACTAGTGGGACTTCTGTTGCTAGGGAAGTGACTTCAGGCTGACCGTGAGGATATCGCAGATCCATCTACAACTTGCCCAAGATAATACCCAGGGCGCTAATGTCTGACATTGCCCTCTAACAAAACTATGGCTTAGCAAATGTCCGGACTCTTAATTTGCCCAGAGCAAGCAGAAAGCCCAAAATGTTGAAATCATTATTTATTTATTTTTTATTTCAATTGTTAAATCCACATAAATTATTTTCCTTTTACATTATTGCGGACTGACCCCTGTATGTGAACCAAAATGTTTTAATTTGTAGTTGTTCTCATGGGAGCACAAGAATATAGCCATTAGCTTAGCATGCAGCTAAGTCATGCTCATTAACACGCCACCTGTCCAGTGGGTTAGCAAGTTATGTTTTCTTAGTATGTTTTCTTATTTAATGACTAATGTCCATAGATATACATTCATGCTAATGCCCCACATTGTTAACTTGTTAACCTAGAAGTTGCGCCGAGTGGATGCCATCTTAATTAGCAAGCTAATGTTAGCTACGCAGTTGCGCCGAACATGCCATCTTAAGTAGCCAGACATGTATTTGAATGCGGGCAACGAGCCTACCACGTCGAACACAAGGAAATATTACTGAAGTTATTTACCATTATTTTTATTACCATTACCATTGTTGCGTAGGGCCAGCTTACCTGAAAAAATGTGAAACATACAAATGGCCTTTATCGGAGAGTGCACGTGCTTGCAGTTGAACTCCGCCTTCACAAACTGACTACTTCTTTTGCACCTGCGGAACTCGTCTCAGCTACGTCTAAGTGTGATGAGGGCCAAGGGCCAAGGGCCTGGCAAGACTTAATTTAACAAGAGTATGTTTACCTTTCTCGGTGTTTTTATGCACTTTATTTCAAACCTATTTAGATTATAGTTTTCAAAACTATACCAAGCTTTTTCTCAATCGACTACATTTCTGTAAAACTAAAATAAATGCTAAATGTTGTGCACGTTTACCGTGAGTCTGCAACAACTGAGGTATATTAGCAAATTATAGCTATTAGCAAATATCCTGCTCAAAACAAAAAAAAATAATCTATGCATGTATTAATAATTACCTTAAATCCGGTGAAGTACAAAATCCTCTATCCATGTGCTTCTGAAGGCGGGGAAAAGAGACTTGTGCTTGAGTGCGCATGTCTAAAACAATTACTGGAAACAAGCAAGTAACTTTACTGATTTTGACCGTTTTTAAATAAAGAAGTAGAAAGAGTATACTTTTTTGCATATTTGTTTCATTTATTTATAATAACAATTAAAAACACATACATCATTTCATTTTATTAATAATAACAACAATTAATGAAATAAAAAATAGAAACAAATAGAATAAAAAATAAACATCCAACAATCAATTTATATACATGAAAAGAGAGAACAATTACATAAATACAATTAATCAATTCATACAATACATCTACAATACCTTTTACAGAAGAAAAGTTAAAAACTTTACCATGAATCTGTGTCAGACCCCCTTCTAGCAGTTCTGTATGGGATTGTGAAACTAGGGGAAATGTTAAATAATTGTTTTTTCTTTTTCTGGCCTAGTGGTAGAGGTGAGTCAATTGGTGTAACAGGACCACATTTAAGATTTAATATGGCTCTCCGCACCTGTGTAATTGGAACAGCTGATAGAGGGATGTCTAGACCTGCCAGAGTTTTGAGAAACAGGGACCATCCCACCGATCTTGAATGTTCTGAGACATTGTGAGGAGCAGTTACATTCTTTATTAGATCATAAAGATGAGATCCGGTGACTGTTTGTTTGTTAATGATGACTTCACCCTGACCTGTCCAAGTTAGCACATCTGATGCCTTGCTCAGCACTGAAAAAACATGCTCTGCATTCCTCCTACTCCTGGTAGGAATATGCCTCAAAACTTCATCGGCAACAGGATCCTTAACACTGTTATCAACAACAACATGGTGAACGTTCTGATCAGTACCACCCTCACCAGTATCAGGCAGAGATAGAGTTAAAACGGCCTTTTCATGTTCACCCTGTTTCACCAATGTCAGGTATCTCTGGAGAACAATAGCATATTTCTTTGCCTTCTCATATACATCCGTGTCTGGCATATGTAGTATATCAATCATAGCCTTGTCCAGCTCATTCTGAGCAGCTTGCCTGATGGACACGAGGTTCTGATGTTGCTGCTTCAATAAATCCAGCTGGTGCTGGGGGACCAAGAACATTTTTTGTGTATGCTGCATGTCACCCATTACGACTGTTGATAAGACTGGTTATAAGTGGTATTGCAGCGCCTAACAGCTGTAACAAAAATCCTCCAGACTGATTGATGGCTTTCCTAACTTTTTTGTTGGGTTTTGATCTTCTTGTCAGCTATCCTCCTTATTACTGCCTTCCTTTTTTTTAACTGATGATACTGCTTGTCATTTAGTGGTATGTTGCCCTTCAATGCATTGAGCACTATTTCACACAGCGTTAATCAAGTCTACGTTGGCCTTGCTTATAATAACCTTTCTCACACTCGGCGGCGACTTATATAACAACTCCAACACGCCCAGATTTCTCTGCATGCACGGGGACATGACTTTTTATCTCTTTTTGGGGATGCAGACAACCGGATGATCTGAAAGCAGACTGGTTCTGAGTAGAGGTGTAACGATACAGCCAGCTGACGATTCGATTCAATGCACAATACAGGACTTGCGGTTCGATACACTCACGATATAGTTACATTTAAAAAAAAAAAAAAAAAGGTTGAACTTACTTATTACTTCCTAGGTAACAATAAAACTGACAAGCATTTATTTGTGTTTTTTATTGAAAAAATGCCAAAGTAGCACTGTAACTGTTTTTTTTACAAGCGGAACAGCTTTCTTGAAACATTTTATGGCAAAATCTAACTTGAAATCTTTTGTAAGACAATAAAAATAAAGTACTTTAGAGAACTAAAAGTACAAATACACTTGCAGTCCACAAAATGATGTTTAAATGTTGTCACAGAACGTTCAGAAAATTCTTTTTGAGGAAAATCAACATGTCAACATTTTCTGGTAGCAGTTGAGACCTTTGACAATTCACAATGTCCCCAGCTGTAGAAAAGACACGCTCACTTGGTACTGAGGTAGCAGGAACTGCAAGATGTGCTTTTGCTAGAGATGCAAGCAGGCTATACATTGGAGCCTTCTCTTTCTACCATTTCAGTGGACAACTTGTGAGTGGGAGGGGTGTCTCTTTCCTGTACATGTCTATCTCTTGGTCTATTGCTCTGTTGGACTCTGCTGGCTCACTGGTAGTGAAACAATCACCAAAGAGATCCTCAAGTGCTGTCCTCTTTGCAGGAGGTTGGCACAGTTCAGTCCCCTCAGCCTCCTGTGTTTGTGTGAAACCTTCACTTGTGCTACTGACTCCTACAGCAAAGGCTTCTGTTGCATCCTTTGTGTTCTCCACTCCAGTAGCATTTATCTATGCACATGGGAAAAACAACAAACACAGAACAAATAATTTAAGTCAGTTTTTCTAGAGCAGTACATTTATCAGTACACTATTTTTATGTAGTTTTAATATTACAAAAAATAATTACCTGGGTTTGCTTAAGCTGCAGGACTTTCTCCTTCAGGCGCTCATCCTGTCCAACATGAGGCAAAGTTCTGAATCGCGGGTCTAGAGCTGTACTCTCCAGGAGGTAGTCATAAACATCACCATGGTACCTGCCCACCAGCTTCTCCAGAATTGCTCTCTTCATACTTGCCACTGTAGTGGAGTCTTCTTCACTGGGTGACATATTCTGTTCTATCATGTGAGTTAATGGTAAAATTAAGGACACTGTAGAGGTTTTTTCATCACACAGTACTGTAGTGGCTGTTTTTAGAGGAATAAGCAGCTTCACTATGTCCTCCGCCTCGGTGATATCATGAGCATCTAATGTGTCTATGTCCCGTGAGTTGCGTCGTAGTTCTGGGCTGACAAGAGTTGCCGTCACAGCTGCTTGTTGTTCGAGGTAGTGATTAAGCATATCTAGCGTACTGTTCCAGCGAGTACTTACATCCATCACAAGTTTATGTGTCGGCAATCCCAGCAATTTTTGTTTAGCTACCAAAGTTGCTGTGGCGGTGCTACTTCTGTGGAAAAATCCTGCAACTCTTCTCACGCGGCCAAGTAAACGGCTAACCTGGGACACTGCTAGCGCCGCTTGGGTGCACAGATTTAAAGTATGGGCCAAGCATTTGATGTGTGGTCCGAGCCCGGCTTCCCTCACCACTACATCCATATTTCTAGCATTGTCGGTAACAATAGCAATGGACTGACCTTCTAATCCAAGCTCCCATTCTAAAAGAGCAGATTTTAGCACTTCGGCAATATTTTATCCAGTGTGTGACTCAAACAATGCGCGTGTTTGAAGAACAAAACTCTCAATTTCCCACTGACTGTTTATCAAGTGAGCTGTGATGGTAATGTAGCTTTGCGTAGCTCGCGAGGTCCAGCCGTCTGTTGTTAGTGCCACTCTTTCAGATGTTTTAAGAGCCTCTTTCAACTTTATCCTTGCATCCTCATAAAGTGCAGGAACTACGGATTTGCTAAAGTGTATACGAGACGGGATGTGATATTTAGGCTCCAGTGTGCAGAGAAGTTGTTTAAATCCTTCCTCCTCTACGATCGAAAACGGTCTCATGCCTTTGGCGATAAACAAGCCGATGCTCCGTGTTATCTCTTGTGCACGCTGACTTGACGCCAAAAGCGGTGGCGAAAATGCTTGTTTGAGTGTTGTCTGGCCTTTAGCTAACTTGACAGGCGGTGGTGGCGACGACTGCAATGTTCCCTTATGATGTCGTTGCAAGTGGTGCAACATGTTGCTAGTGTTAGCTGTAGTGTAAGCCATAATGCATCGACAGAGTTTGCAAATAGTCTTTGTTCGGTCAACAACTCTGTTACCATTTTCTTGCCTTTGTGTTGGAAACCCAAAGTGCTCCCAAACAGCGGATTTGTAATTCACCGGGGCGTCTGCAATTTCCACCTCATCCTCCATGTCGTGTTTCTGCTGACGCTGAGTAATGACGCAGCTACTACGCCACTCAGGTGAGACAAGGAAAGTGATTTTTTTACTTATAGCACCATCTAACGTCAAAACAATTAAACTTAATTACATCTATAAAGTACAGTGCGGCAGTTACAACTAAGAAAGTTGATATCGTGATCCATTTCTCACTTGTACGATGCGTATTGTCACGTTTTAGGATCGCGAAATATCGTGGCACGGTGCATCATTACACCCTTAGTTCTGAGTCTCAAATAGTCTGGTGTTTTAGCTTTATAGTCAATGAAGAGGTACCCAAACAGTACACTAATCGCATTTTTAAATGCCTCCAAAAATATTTGGTGTTTCCTGGAAACATTTGTTTGCCTAATAGTGACATTTGATATTTATCCCGAGGGATGTTAAATAAAACCAAGTAATTTGTATTCAGACTAATTGTACGACTTGATTTACTCTGAATGAATAAATTTTGAACAAGGTAGATACAACTTAAATTTCTGAGGTGTACATATTTGGTAAACACATTTTGCACTTCTATATTATTACTAGAATTGTTCATTAAATCATCTATAATGAGTAAATTATTTTTATCTGTGGGGAGCAGTGTGTCATCACACAGAGACTCTGGGAGCCCATTTACAAAGATGGCATCTCTTACACGTAGGAGTTGGTCATACAGAGGCTGCCAGCGGGAATAAATGTAAACAATATTATCAATGCTATGCAAAATAATGCTTGCTGCATTTTCAATGACATCCTTGTTCTCTGAATTAATTTGGACTTTACATAGCAGAAGTCTCTAATGCCACAATTTCTGGTCTCACTTTTCACAGGTGAACAAAGTGCCAATGAGGCATGATTTGACTGCGTTTTCGTGCATATTAATTAGCGTTGTTGGTATATATTGTTGCGCATTAGGGTGATTCTACTACCACGCATTATTACTGCAGGGGTAATTTTATTTTTAACAAAATACTCTAAAATAAGGTAGTTGTCAAAACCTGAAGTGTTATGGGCTATGAATGTATATCCAGTATATTTAGGGAGTCGTAGTGCTGTAAAAATATTTTCACGCAATTCAAAATGCCAAAACAGAACTTGTTGCCATTCATGTCCATTGCACACACAAAATTAGCCTCATGCTTCCCTTCATGATATCTAGTTTCAAAATAATAAAGTATGTATTTTTGACCTGGCTGGGTTTTTTCCAATGGTTGAATAAAGCATCGATGATCTATATCACTATCTAAATGACGCTCCCGACAATGCTGACTTACAGCTGCTGCACATTTGTGACTTGTTTATTTTCCTTGTCTGTATTGTTTACCACAAGCATCACAATATTTTATTAGATCACATAAAATCAGGTTATGTTGTGGGTCTGCCAGTTTGTGTTGCGTTTAACAGCATATTGATTTGCATATATGTTTGCAATCATTACATTTAACTTTCTTAAGATGGGGACACACTACACGATTTTTTTGCCCAATTTTATAACAATTCACAGTTGCAGCGAGTCTTTACCAGTCAACAACAGTTGCAGGGAATCGTAATCACCAGTCGGCCCTGATATCCGTTAGTGTGTGATGTTCAAAGACTTGAATCGTTAAGTGTGTGCGCCGCAAAAACCTGGCCTGACGTCAGTCACAAGCAATTAAACATGTTTGAATTTTAAAGCAGACTCTGGACGCACACTCCTGTAGTGTGGGCTGTTTACATATCCATCTGGGAATTCATGGTGTCCAGCGGCCAATGAAAAACAGTTGATGGGACACAGGAAATAGCATCAGGACGCAGACGAAGAAACAGGAAGCGGCGGGAAAATATAAGCGGAAATTTGAAGAAGAAGAAAACATAAACAATCATGGCAAACACCGAAGAAAGTTGAGCGCTACCCAAGCGAAACTGGATACATAGCCGTTTTTTCTTTCCCTTTTTCCAAACAGATAGCTACGCACACAACGGCAACAGCGTCCCAGGGAGCGTCCATGTTCGTTTACCATTTAGTTCTCGTGAGTTCCCCGCCAGAGTTTGCTGCGTTTGTTTGGTGTCAGTTGCAGTTACAGATCTTGTAGTGTGTGAGGCGCAGTCGTTAAATGTGTGAGCCCCAGTCTTTCAGTCATCAGAACTAAATTTGCTGAAACCAGTCGGTTAGTGTGTGCTCCTAGTCTTTTCAGAATCTGTAACGACTGAGAAAATCATGTAGTGTGTCCCCAGCTTTAGCAGGACAACTGTGACACTGTGTGTAACAGACATTGCACCTATTTTTACAAGTATGCATTAAGGGGCCGTTATATGTAGCATAATAGTATGAACAGACATAACCAGACCCAAAAAATCCTGTCAATCATATAATAATGCTCATTGTGTAGGTACAGCCAGATTGTGTGCGGATGCGGTGTATTATGTGTTTGACAGCACTGTAAACATTTGAAACCGGGGGCATGATAAAAAAGATATAATTTTAACCACCAGGTGTTTTTCAAATTTTGTGATGTCGTTGAATGATACACTGTGTGTGGTCAAATCCTACAGTTGTTTGAACATTTCTAGCATAATCAAGTTTTTCCTGAACTGACATAGAAGCACGAGCAGCATGCGCTAGACATAAACAGAAACACAAATTACTATCTCCCTCAATGTTTTCTGGATTATATAAAAATCATTGTTTTTTTTAACAATATTTTGTTGAGTGCAATTTTGCCCAGTTTAAGACGAGCACCCCATTTATGGTTCTGAGCTATTGATACAACAAATTCCAATTCATCATCTGTCATAGATGTGTTGTTACTTTGTAGAACTTGGACGACCTTGTTGACAAAAAGATCTGTGTTATAATTATTATTAGAATCTAACAAGGCCTGCACGTTGTTGAATAAAGACGGTCCTCGTAAAACTATATTTAATACACTGCCAGGCTGTCAGATTTCAAGCGATCTGTCATTAACACCTGTAAGTAAGCCTTTAAACCTTACAGGTATCTCCTCAGGGCTGGAAACATCAATATCTCTGAAATCAATGCGCTGTTGCAGCTCGAGACCATTGAAAGCTGGGATATAGTGAAGATTTAACCCACTGGACCCTCTTTGCGTAGACCCATCTGGTGCATTTTGGATTTCAGACTCATTACTAGCAATAGACCCATTGCATATGTAGCAGCAGCAGAGCTAGAGACAACAGCAGGTATATGAGAAGGACAACTATCAGGCCGGCATATAGTGTCAGAAATGCTATCACCATCTAACCCACCAGAGCCATCATTACATAGACCAGTAAAAGGTGTGCCATCAGATAAATGTTCAGAAGAGCTACATGAGCTCTGGTCAGAATCATCATTATCATCATCTGTGCACAGATGAAAATACCACTCACATTCATAACGTCATCATTATAATCGTTAACGTTACACAGCCCTGTCATACTGTACATCTCAAATGTCTTATCAATCTCTGCTAGAATGTCACTCACATTCATATCATTCATATCATCATCACCATCATCATTGCTATTATTATCAACAACAATATTACTATCTTCACCAATAACAACATTGCTCAACCCATCCATAGCATACATCTGATAAGGGTCATCAAACTCGGTGCTAGACTGTCACTCACAATCATATCATCAGCATCAATCATATCTGAGAAGATAGACCCTCCCTGAGGTGAGGTGGTTCCAGTCTCAATACACTGGGTAATATCAACACCATGTCCATCAGCACATTTGAAATATTTGGATGGTGAAGCCATATTAGATTTTACTTTTTTAAATCTCTTTATAACTCTAGTGTGGGCTGAAAAAATTGTGTGTAAGCACTGAAATAAATTACTAATAGCGTTTTGTATTGGCTCAGTCTGTGTTGTGTTGTCTATGTGTAGGGGTGCTGAAATTATTTGTTGAATGTAGTTGTGTGGCACTGTCTGTGTTGTGTTGACTATGTGTTCAGTCTGTGCTGTGTTGTCTATGTGCATGTGTTCAGTCTGTGTTGAGACTGTGTTTAGTCGTGGTGCTGGAAACTTGCTAGCAAACAGTTCGCTCAGACTACAGGATGGCAATTCTGGGCAAATAATACAGATTAAAAAAACATGTGGGCAGTTTGGAAATGTTGTGAAGGAAGGGTAGGGTGGGTCAGTGGCAACTGCAGAGGGGTCAGACACAATCGAATCAGGATTCTCTAACACTTTTCTGCTTGCATGGCAGACTTTCCTGAGAAGTATTTGGGGTACTAGACACACCATCATAACCAGCATTAACAGGAAAAGATGCAATACCTTCCAGACACTGGTCTTTGGGTGATGGGTAATAATTGAGCTTAAGAATCTCTTCAATCTTGCGGGTCGCTTGGACTATTTCATCATCATTCAACTCTGTAAGTGCGCTGTCCGTGCCTTGGCAAGCTCATGAGGGTACGGCCGCTCTGTTACATCGATCCAAACACACCAAGACCAATTTATCCGTGTTCATGCATTTTGCAAGTGAGAAGTAAAACAGCCCTCCATTGAAACTGTCTGTAATAAAGCTCTGCTGCCCCTGGTGGTTTAGGGGGTCAATCTGACCAAAAACCTAATTTCCCTTTATTTTGAAGGTAAAGGCTTAGATTTATTAGGTTTCCATGAAAAAAGAATTATAATATGTCAGGATTGCAGGATGTAAAAAATCTGTAGTCAATGGGCCCAAATGCGTACTTAAGGTAACGAGTGTATGTAAAATGCATATCTCCTGTTCTATACACCTTAGAACAGAGGGGGTCATGGCATTTAAAACACCAACTTAAAAAAAATATTCTGGCCAACTTTCACACCAACAGCTTTTAAACTGATTTATTGAGGATCAAAAAAGTAAAAACAGCAAAAAGTACTCGTTTGGACTCTAAGGTGCTGTGAGGGTTAAGTTTTTTTTTATACACAGTACACAGTTTTACACAGTTTTGTATTACCATGGGGGGGTAAGCTAGTGCTTTTCTTTAACTCTTATAACTCCTTATCATTAACGTGTTTTTGTAAGTTTTTTCTCATGAGATGTAACTCTACACTATGTGTTGAAAAACATTCATTACATGGTCAACATACACCTAATTACAGATATAAAAAACCCAAAATGTTTCATTTTATCATAGCTAATGGGTTTGTGACAACCACAATCATTATTAACTATTTATCAGCAAATACATTCCTTCAACAGACAGTTTTTAAAACATTTATCCTGTGTAGTGGGTGTTTGAACATCTGGCATTGTAGCCTACACTATAAAACAATAAAGTTTCACAATGTTTTGGAATCAACTTCACCATCCACAGGTCACAGCTAACACATCAGACTATAGACCATTGTATCTGCTACAGAACTGTGTGCAGTGTACACATGAACAAAACAGTTCTTTTTCAGAAAAAGGGGGATGGTGTGGCTGGTCAATGACAAGTACTAATGTACCATAGCTGAACTGGACAACACAGAGAAAGGACATCCACCATGCACACGACATGTTGCAGCAGTAATAGAAGTAGAATTAGTAGTAATAGTAGCAGTAGTACTAGTATCAGTATTCGTAGTAGTAATAGTAGCAGTAGTAGTAGCAGCAGTAGTAGCAGTAATAGTAGCAGTATTCGTAGTAGCAGTATTTGTAGTAGTAATAGTAGTGGTAGTAGTAGTAGTAGAAGTAGTAGTAGTAGTAGTAGTAGTTGATTTTAGGTGAATGTAGCCTATAGTGAATCCGGGTCAGTGTTAGTGTAAGTATTAACATTGATTATCTGCAGATTGTAAGTATTAACATTGATTATCTACAGATTGTAAGTATTAACATTGATTATCTGCAGATTGTAAGTATTAACATTGATTATCTACAGATTGTAAGTATTAACATTGATTATCTGCAGATTGTAAGTATTAACATTGATTATCTGCAGATGTCCAGGATGTTACAGCTCTGTGTCACACATTCAGCAAAATATGATGTTAATGTACTTTCAGAAGGATTTGTTTGTGTGAAACCATTACTTAGCAACAAATCTTTTTGTTCCACACATGAAACGAGATTGTTACTCACATGTGCACAAGCCTCAAGCGTTGCACAAATCTTTTTGACAGTTCTTTTATGCTGCTTTGATCCACATGTAGATGGTGCATTCAGGGGCAAGCAGAAATCAGGGCATCTGGGCTTTCTGCCTGTGATGGCACTGCTGCACTACAGCCCTGGGAGTGGAATCCAAACCCACTTTGTTTGTATGGCACATTTTACAAATAAGACAGTTTCCAATGTGCTGCACATAAACAATAAATAAATGACTCCATTTACTCCACTAGTCCTTGTTAAAATAATAATAATATTCAGTAAAACGCTGGAAGCTATCAGCTCGTTTGTAAGATCTGTTTGTGGATTGGTCACGAAGCACAATGTAACTGTGCACTTAGTTTCTTTTTGATTGCTTAAATAACTGCTTTAAAGTTGAATGGATTGCTTTAATTCACAATAAATCACACGGTTACGATCACAACAGGATGTTACAACAATGACCACAAACCAGCAAGATACATGGGTAAGAAATAGGGCCTACTATATGGAAATACACCATATATATGCCATACCGCCTTGTGGATGCCTGATCCCGTCAGACCTCGGAAGCTAAGCAGGGTAGGGCCTGGTCAGTACCTGGATGGGAGACACAGTTTACAGCACGAGCTGTTGTACAAATGTACTCCACCAAAGTATAAACATTCTTCATCCTCATGGTTTTCCTCTTTTCTTGTTAATCCAGTCTGAAGTGTTCTCAAAAGTCCTCCACAGAAAAAGACGTGCGCTAAAAAGCCACAGTGTTTGAACCTTCAGGACATACCGGCTTATTAAGAAAAGTGTGTAGTCGGAAACATCTAGCCAAAATTTATGTTTAAAAATATATTTTTTATTATTAATTTTATCTATTAATTTTCGCATGTGTTTAATTTATCTCTATTGGGGGTACAGCACTTTTTACTTTAAATGCTTATGTACAACAGTGCCTCCTTTTGTTGCAGCCTGCCAGGTTCAGCTTCTGGTCATGTGAGCTGTCCGAGCCGAGACTGACTTTGTTTTAGGCACAGAAAAGGACACAGTTGGACAAAATGATGTGACTGTTTCCACAGAGAAGGGCTTCATCTGAGAAAAAAAAATTGCAGTGAGTAAAATGTGTGTAGCTGTAGTTAGCAGTGATTAACAGAGCTGCTATTGCTGTGTTATTTCCACCTGACCAAGCATATTTACAAGGGTGCGATTGCTCAGAAGACGTAGGTGGTCGTGTTTGACCAATCACACGACAGTACTCAGACACCTGCCGAAAAAAGTTCTGCCCAGCTGATGCGGCACAAACCAGCTGCGAGAACTGCGTCTTATTTAGACCACCCAGTGGGCGCAGAGTTGGGTTTTTGGAAGTGGCAATTATTACAGTGCCTGTTACATTTGGCAGAACCTGTACACACAGGTACACAGCAGCGACAGTTACCCCTGCATTCAGCTCTGTGAAATTTAGAAACATTTTTGGCCAAGATTGTGCTGCTTTTTCTTTTCAAATCCATGTTCTCAGTCAGCAAACTAGCAACCGGAACCAACTGACCCTACGTCCGGTAAGAAACCCGGAAGTTAACATTTTGTCATGCACAGGGTTAATTGACTCCTATATGTATAAGTCCAGGTCGTCCATCTCTGCTTCTATGGCAAAAATCACTAAATAAAGCCATCACTAGCTTGTCATTTTTGCATTTCTTGTCATATTTGTCCCAGAGGCAGCAGAGGGAAATGCAGGACGCTTCATTCACCTCAGAACAACTCATTTAACCTTCACACAGACTCTGAAACTGTTTATTTAAGGTAAAAAGAGTTTTTCTTTAGACATTTGCTTAAAATTGGACTTTCTGTGACAACCATCACCACATGGGAAGTTTCTTGTGCCACACTTTTCAAAAGGATGAGTGGTCTGTAGTAGTTACACTACAGCAGATACTGAACTCAATGAAATGGTCAACAACATTAAAGAACAAATGCCACAAGCTCACAATTAATTAGTTAGAGGAACTTTGAAATGACTTGGGCCTAATGTTCAGTGGGGGAGAGTAAAAGCATCAATGCACAGGGATGACAGTGCTGGGATATTGTCAAGGCTGATACAGATGGGTGTGTTGTCCAACATAGACACATATTCAGTGCCCAGTGCCTTAAGAACAGTGCAGTAAAAAACAAGAAAATAAAGTAATGACAAAGACAAAACACAGTACAAATTGCAGAAATTAAGCTAGAAATTACAATAAGTATTTTTCTAAAATAAAATAAAAACTCAGTTGTCTAAATTATTAGAAATGAGCTGGTGAATTCAAAGTTAGAAAGGGTCACCCTCACTATTACCTGAAGTGACTGATGGCCATAAATGAGTCACTGCATTCATAATTAATGCCTCGTCCTGAAGTACAGTATGTTTCTGGCTCCACATAAGGAACAATAAAGATACTTTTCTGGTCTGTCCATGTTCACATAACAGATGTATGAGCACTCTACATTGTATGTGAACATCCATCCATTTTCTTCTGCTTTATCCAGGCGCAGTGTGATTTTATTTTTAGATGAACTGTATTTAAATCTGAAGTCTTATTTTTAAATAGATGAATGTTTTTTTTTTTTTGTGACATGCTTTTTTATTGTGAGGAAAGCCTTTTATTTTTAGAAAAGTTTATTTTTTATAAGTGAGTTTTTCTTTTTTTTAAATGAGACATGGCTTTATTTTAATGGACTCTTTTTAATTTTTAGAGGCTGGTTTCATTTTTGAGGGAACACATTTAAAAATCTTTCTCTGCTTTTATTTTTCTCGTGGGCAAAAACAATTTTGATGTTGCACCTCAGGGCCACCGTAGCTGGGTCACAGGAGCAGTGGTCTAACCAAGACACCCAGGCTTCTCTCTCCCTGGAGGAGAAACAGAAGACTTCAGTGAGCTCTGTGCAGCTGGGTTTTTTTTTTATGTAGAGCCATTTTTTTACCAGTGCAGAGCAGCTGGTTGTCCACATGAGGTCCTCAGTGATACAAGTTTAAAACTGAAGACACTATTAACCTTCTGTTCAGCCTCTGTGCCAAATAATCTCTTTATATATACAGTCAGCTTATGGTTTCTGAATGCAAAATTTATGTTTCCTGCATTGTGGGTAACACAGCTGTACACACAGCTTCTCACTCACCACTACAGATAAGGCTGGAGGTGTAATGCTTTATGTGCTTTAGCAAAGCAATGGTTTTATAAATGTAACTATACAGTAGGTACAATCCCAGGTAGAAGGAAGAAGGAAGGCAAGAAGATAAAGTGCTTTTTTCACTGCTCTTTTAGTATACCCACAATCCACTGCAACAACATTATACACAAGCACCAAATGCAAAAAGAAACGATTTAGAAAAACTTCAAATGATGCAGAATAAAGCTGCCTGTGAAGCACTAAACTGTTCTTATAAGACCAGTATAACTTCTATGCATTCAAATTTTGTCTGGCTAAAAGTTCACAGGCAGGGCATCAGCATCTTTATTATTCTCATCCTGGAAGATATTTAACTACAAAGTCCACTGTTTTTGTTCTGACAATTTAAGAACAACTTAGACTCACGACTCATGTACTTTTGTTTACAGAAGAATGAAAGAATAGAATGCAATCATTTTTGATAAAAATCAAATGAACAGAAATTTGGTTTAACATGCAACAAGAACAGCAATAACAAGAAAGAAACAATAACAAGAAATGTTTAGGAGCAGCTTCTCTTTAAATGAAATGTATGGTTTGTAAATGTAAGTGTTATTTTAAGGTAAAAGATCATCCTGAAATGTAATCATATGAAATGCAACATTCTTTTTGTATGAACTGTAATTTTACTGAAATGTATTTTATCTATACTAGTCATCTGTTGCATTTATCCATGGATAAGGTCGTCATTGTAGTGTTTGTTTTTAATCAAGGACCCCAGGAAAAGTAGCTGGCTGTAAAGCACAGCTAATGGGAATCCTAATAATAAACAAAGTAACACACAAACCACCCACACAGTTCACAAGTGCTCTACACTTCCTGCTGGATCAAGCTCTAAATGAAAGACTCCTGAGTACCACCAGAAGAGGGCCCCACAATTTGAGAAGCACTGATCTAAAGGCAGGAGGTGAGAGAGGGAGCTCAGCCCAGAGAGAGAGGCTGCTGCCTCCCAGGCCAGCAAACAAATCACAAACTAAACATAAATGTACATGGATGACTGGGATGGGGGGGGGGGGGTATTTTTAGGCATTTACATTTTAAAGTGTATAGAAATTAGTGGTGGGAGTCGATAAAAAAAAATCTAATTAATTACAGGCTTTGTAATGAATTAATCGCAATTAATCCCTTTTTATGAAATAGCAATATTTCTATGTCATAAATAAAATATAGGAGCTTATTTGTTTGTTCAGGCGTCTTTTAACTTATTTTCAATCTAACACCGCGGTCAAACTGAGCAGGAGTCAGCGTTTGTGCATCGACCTCTGCCTCCTGTGCACGTTGTAGCACATGGCGCGCCTCTCTCCTCTGCTCTGTCTCTTCTGTGCTCCTCCTGTGACCTCCTCGTGGACCTGAAACTAGGTCACTGAGAAAAGTTCTGTGTTGTCACAGACAAGTGCGATTAATCACGTTAATTTCTTTGTAATTAACCTTCCTACACCCATAAGACATTTTTTGATGTTTGCAGCAGTTTTTTGAGGATAACTTTTGCTGTGTTGATTCAAATGGCAAAGATTTTGCCTCAGGTGTGTATTTTTGGATGAATTTTCAGATTTCAGGATTTTTTTTAAATTAAATCCTCTTAAAAAGGTGTCTAAAAAATAGTCACACCTTTACTCCTAAAACATTTTTTGTGCCACTGACTCCCATTAAAACGACATTTTTATTATACACTGTCACTGCAATATAATTTCACATTTTTATGAAGTATTTCATGGATTTATGATAGTGAGGGATTAGTATTTTAGTTTTTCTTGTTTTTTACTAGGTGGCGCCATTTCTCCATATATGGTAGACAGAGGTATACAAGCCTACAAGGCAAATAAAAAAAAAAAATTGAACTAAAATGATTGGGTGCATTTTAGGGTTGTCATAAATTGGTGTAAAAGTGTTTGTTGAGTTAGTTTGTGTATCTGTGAGCACACATCCAAAATGTAGTTCTTACAGAGATGTGCACATCAGGGCAAAGAAGAAAAAGTGCCCAGACTGAGCAGATGCCCTGTTTGTGTTGGATGTGTGTTTGTGTGTGCACCACATGTGCTGGCAGTGATTCTCCCCCACCAGCAGGAGGTGCTGTGCTGTTGCATGTTTGTTAAGTTTACTATTAAGGTGTAGAAGTAGTCAATAAGCACACGTTGAGTAATGGCTGACAGAAGCAGAGGTTCATCTGTGATGATTCAATCTTCATCCATCCATGTTTGTTGTTCTACAGAGAGCATTGTTTGTGAGTATTTTGAGTTCAGTAAGCGCCTTAGAGGCAACATTGCTTTATATTCGTGAACATTTGTGTTATAAAAGAGTACAGTTTATAGTACTAATAATACTTATTTTTTTACATATTGCTAAGCACATTCAGCTCTCATATGTGTATAATTTGATGATTAGACATATATTGTATTTTTATGTGGTGTCTATTTTGTTTTATTTGTAGTTTCACTCTGTTGGTAATTGGAGGCAACATCAATAAAGTGGACATACGCCTGTCAATTGTCAAAGAGTTTATCTTTCTGCATAGCTGTCACAAACATACACAGCGAGGGCAAAACAGTGAAAAAACATCGATCTACACGACAACAAGTGGATCCTTACACCAGCAACCTATAACCAAAGATGTCTGAAGAAAATGGAAAAGCCTCCTCAGCTCACTCCCAGAAGACTCACTCAAGTTCAAGTAAGTCATCTGCTAGCATGGCTGCCTTAAATGCAAGGGCTAAGGCTGAAGCAGCTCGCACTAGAGCAGAATTTGCTAAAAAGGAAATTGCAATGAAAGTCAAGAAAGCGGAGTTAGAGGCCACCTTGCAAGCTCTTCAACAAGAGTGTGATGCAGAGGCAGCCCATGCTGAGGCAAACGTTTATGAGGCAGCAGCTAATGAAGAAGAACATGTGAGTAGATGGGAGCCACAGAAGGTTGATTCTTTAGAGCACACTGGCAATTACGTGAAAGAACAATTCATCTTAAAAGACAGCTTAACTCCATTTGACACTGTGGAGCACAATGAAGTGCCTGCAACCTCTACATTCTATCAACCCAATCAAGAACCTGACCATTCTGTAGGCACTCTAAAAGACTATGATCTCCCCACCCTTAACTCTGTAAAACATGAAGATGTTCCCCAGCCTTTCCAAAGTATTCCTGCACATAAAACATCACCAGGCTCCAGACATCGGGTATACTCACAAGAAGATGTTAACATATCTGATATAACCAGGTTCCTGGCCAGACGTGAGTTGCTCACTGGAGGTCTCAGAAAGTTCAGTGACAAACCAGGAGATTACTGGGCATGGAAATCTTCATTTGAAAATGTAATCTGTAACTTACACCTGTCTGCTAGCGAAGAACTGGATTTGTTGATCAAATGGCTTGGCCCAGAATCAGTCAAATATGCAGAGCATTTAAGAGCAGTGCACATCAATAATCCTGCTTATGGACTAAATAAAGTTTGGTATAGACTGCAGGAATGTTATGGCTCTCCCGAAGCCTTGGAAAGGGCACTACTTGACAGACTAGAATGTTTTCCCAAGATCTCAAACAAGGATCCACATCTCCTACGAGAACTTGCAGACCTTCTATTAGAGATTGATTCGGCAAAGAGTGAAGGTTACATACCAGGTCTACTGTACCTCGACACAGCTAGAGGGATCCATCCTGTAGTCGATAAATTACCCTTCGGACTACAAGAAAAGTGGATGACCCATGGGACTAAATACAAGGAGGATCATTCTGTGTCATTCCCACCATTTTCTGTATTTGCCAACTTTGTTTGCAGAGAAGCAAAAATGCGCAATGACCCTAGCTTTAAGCATTCTGTGCAACCACCCCCTGCAACTACCAAGATGTTTAAATATCAGGAAAGACACACCCAGAAGAAGCCCATATCAGTCAGCCGGACAGAAATAATCAGCTCCCAACCAAAACCAACAGCTGAGACAAAAATCGAGGACCCAAATAAAGAATGTCCCATCCACAAAAAACCTCACGCACTGAAAAAATGTAGAGCGTTCAGAGAAATGCCCTTGGAGGAGCGTAAGGTCTATCTTAGTGAAATTGAGAGTTATTCTTGTGCCAAGATCTGCCCAGTGTTTATTTACCCACAAGGGTCCCCGGAGAAGAAGCTCAAAACTTATGCAATCCTGGATGACCAAAGCAACAAGTCTCTTGCTAGATCTTCAGTTTTTGACACCTTTGGTATCACTAAGAACGCTTATCCATACACGCTGAGAACCTGCGCAGGAGCAGAAGAAGTGATGGGAAGAAGGGCGCATAATATTATTGTGGAATCAATTGATAGCCAGTCACACCTAGTTCTAGAGACACTTATTGAGTGTGACATGCTTCCTGACAATCGCAATGAGATTCCAATGCCTAAAGCTGCTAAACCTCATCCCCACCTTCAGGACATTGCCACAAAGATCCCAGAGCTTGATCCACATGTCAGTATCCTGCTTCTCATAGGAAGGGACGTTGTCCAAGCGCATAAAGTTATCGATCAGCGTAATGGACCTCCAAATGCACCATTTGCCCAGAAGCTGGCCCTCGGATGGGTTATTGTTGGGAATGTTTGCCTCGGCGGAGCACACAAACCTGGTCACGCAAGTGTCTTCAAAACCAACATTTTAAGACAAAGGTCGGCCCAGTCACTTTCTGCCATGTGCTAATTCTATTCAGGTGACTGAAGGCTTTAAGTCCCCAGTCCATCACAAGGTCAGTCTTTATCCCTCAGCAACGATAAAACAGACAGATATCACGGACATTGGAGACACAGTTTTTCAACAAACGAGTTTGGACAAGAAACTTGGCTTCTCACAAGAAGAAAGAGCCTTTCTTCAGGTAATGCACAATGAAGTCTATCAAGACAGTTCGAACAGTTGGGTTGCCCCACTGCCCTTTCGTTCCCCTAGGCCACGCCTTCCCAACAACAGGCAGCAAGCCTTTCAACGCCTCACTTCGGTACGCCATATGCTGAATAAACGTCAGATGAAACAACACTTCCAGGACTTTATGCAAACCATACTAGACAATGGCCATGCAGAACTAGCCCCCCCACTCAAAGAACACGAGGAGTGTTGGTATCTTCCCTTGTTTGGAGTTTATCACCCCCGTAAGTTAGACCAGATCCGGGTCGTATTTGACTCCAGTGCACGCCATAATGGACTATCACTTAATGACGTCCTTCTCACTGGCCCTAATCTCAATAACAGCCTCCTAGGTGTTCTGATACGGCTTCGAGATGAACGAGTGGCAGTTACAGCTGATATCAAGCAGATGTTCCATTGCTTCGTGGTCAGGGAGGACCACCGCAACTTCTTGCGCTTCCTATGGCACCAAGATAATGATGTGGAACAACCAATTGTGGAGTATCGTATGACAGTACATGTCTTCGGCAACAGCCCGTCACCCGCCGTAGCAACCTATGGGCTTCGACGTGCATCAGAAGACCAAGAGAACTGCGACAACACAACAAGACATCTCGTAGAACGTCATTTCTATGTTGATGACGGCCTTGTCTCCTTTCCGTCCAGTGATGAGGCCAGCTCCATCATTAAGAGGGCCCAAGAAACCTTGGCTGCATCCAATTTAAGGCTGCACAAGATCGCCTCAAATGACATCACCGTAATGACGGCTTTCCCCAGAGACGACCTTGCGAAGGGCCTGAAAGATCTCAACCTTGGAGCGGATCCTCCACCAATCCAAAGGAGTCTTGGAATCAGCTGGGATATCAACACAGATGAATTCACCTTTGAAGTATCAAGTGAAGAGAAACTCTACACTCGCAGAGGAGTGTTGTCTACAATAAACAGTCTGTATGACCCGCTCGGATTCGCAGCACCAGTGAGTATCCAAGGCAGGGCTCTGCTAAGAGAGCTTTCAACTGAACCCTGCAAATGGGATGACCCACTTCCAGAGAAGATGCTTGAGGAGTGGAGCGTGTGGAGGGATTCTCTAAAACATCTGGAAAAAGTAAAGATCCCAAGAAGGTACACCTTCATATCCTTTCGTAATGCATCAAACAGAGAATTGTGTGTATTCTGTGACGCCTCTACTAAAGCGATTGCTGCCGTAGCCTATGTCAAGATCACAGACACAGAAGGCAAGTGTGAACTTGGTTTCATGTTTGGAAAGGCAAAACTTGCTCCACAGCAAGAAGTGACAATTCCAAGGTTAGAACTTTGTGCAGCAGTTCTTGCTATTGAAATTGCTGACATGATCCTTGAGGAGATTGATGTTCCATTCCACTCTACAAAGTTCTTTACCGACAGCAAGGTGGTTCTCGGGTACATACAGAATGAATCCAGAAGATTCTACATTTATGTCTGTAACCGGGTACAGAGAATTAGGAAATCGTCCAATCCGGAACAATGGAACTATGTTCCCACAGAGTTAAACCCAGCCGATGTAGCCTCAAGGTCAATTCCTGCTAATGCCTTGGAATCCAGCAAGTGGCTCACAGGACCAGATTTCCTGCTGAGACAAGACAAGAGTACTGTACAAACAGAATCCTCCTTCGAGCAAGTCAACCCTTAATCTGACCTTGAGATTCGTCCCACAGCAATATCTTGTATAACTGTACTTACAGATTCTTCCTTGGACCCAAGTCGCTTTGAACAGTTTTCGTCATGGAAGTCACTGTTGAGAACCATAGCTAGGTTGGTCCACATAGCTAAATCATACAGGAAAGAGAATCAAGGAAGCAACTGTCGAAGTTGGCATATGTGCCAAAGTCTTAGTCCAGACGACTTCCACAAAGCGAAATGCTTGCTTTTAAGCAGTCTCCAACGCAAGACTTATCCTGAAGTTTTTGCATGTATTAGAGGTCAGAAAGAGATCCCTAAACAAAGTCCCCTCAGAAAACTGTCTCCCTACATAGATGACTCAGGTTGTCTCAGAGTGAGAGGCCGTCTCTCACAAGCCAATCTTCAAAGTGATGAAGCAAACCCGTACATCATTCCTAGTCATCATCATCTGACTACCCTACTGGTACGACACTACCACCAGCAAGTACAGCACCAAGGACGCCATTTTACAGAGGGTGCTGTGAGATCAGCTGGCCTATGGATCATCTGTGGAAAACGTTGCATCAGCTCAATCATATACCACTGCGTGACCTGTCGTAAGTTGAGATGGAAGACAGAAAAACAGAAGATGTCAGACCTACCATTGGATCGCACTACATTCTCTCCACCATTCACTCACGTTGGAGTCGATGTTTCTGGACCCTGGACCGTAACCTCTCGGCGGACACGAGGAGGCTATGCCAATAGTAAACGCTGGGCTGTAATTTTCAGCTGCTTAAGTACCAGGGCCATTCATGGGTGATGGAGTCTATGGAGTCCTCGAGCTTCATCAGTGCTTTGCGGCGGTTCATCTCCATCCATGGACCGGTAAAGCAATTGAGATCCGACTGTGGAACTAACTTCTTAGGGGCATGTAACGAGCTTGACTTAACTCCAACACATTGCAACAACCAAAGAATTCAGGATTTTCTAAGTGCAAATGAATGCACATGGATCTTTAACCCGCCTCATGCCTCACATATGGGAGGAAGTTGGGAGCGCATGATTGGGATCATAAAACGTATTCTTGATTCAATGTTAACAAGCATCTCAACTCAGCAGCTCACCCATGAAGTGCTTGTTACCTTTCTAGCTGAGGTAACTGCCATTGTGAACTCACGACCTTTAACTCCAGTCTCTTCCGATCCTGACTGTCCTTTTATTCTTACACCTGCTACTCTCCTTACTCAAAAAACTGGAGCTCCTCCCATACCTCCTGGGGACTTTGGGAGTGAAGATTTGTACAGACGTCAATGGAGACAGGTGCAACATCTCTCGAATGTCTTTTGGCATCGCTGGAAGAACCAATACTTGCCTACTCTACAAGCACGTAGGAAGTGGCAGTCAGAGAAGCCTAATCTACAAGTTGGAGATCTTGTGCTTTTAAAGGACTGTCAAGTCAAGAGGAACCATTGGCCTATGGGAGTTGTGGTCCAGACCTTCCCCAGCCAGGATGGAAAGGTTAGAAAGGTTGAGATAAAAAGTGTCTTCAGGAGGTGCGTGCAAGACCTTCTTGAGACCGGTTACCGAGACTGTTCTCCTCCATAAGGTGACATCCTATGATGTCAGGCGGGGAGTGTGCTGGCAGTGATTCTCCCCCACCAGCAGGAGGTGCTGTGCTGTTGCATGTTGCAACATTGCTTTATATTCGTGAACATTTGTGTTATAAAAGAGTACAGTTTATAGTACTAATAATACTTAATTTTTTACATATTGCTAAGCACATTCAGCTCTCATATGTGTATAATTTGATGATTAGACATATATTGTATTTTTATGTGGTGTCTATTTTGTTTTATTTGTAGTTTCACTCTGTTGGTAATTGGAGGCAACATCAATAAAGTGGACATACGCCTGTCAATTGTCAAAGAGTTTATCTTTCTGCATAGCTGTCACAAACATACACAGCGAGGGCAAAACACCACATAAACTGGAATTTAAGGGGTTCAGTTTCATAAACAGAATGAAATTTTGCTGTGTTTGATAAGGACTGAAAACAGAATTATTGACCATTAGATAATTTTTCAAATTTTTCTAATTTGTTTATTTTTTGTGCTTAGGGCGAAAGGTGTGACTAAAAGGTTAGGGCTATAGGAGGGTTAATTAATTGTGATTAACATGTTAAAGTCCCTGCGACAAGCTGGCCCCTGTCCAGGGTGTACCCTCCCTACGGCCCAAAGTTACTGGGATAGGCTCCAGTCACCCGTGACCCTTAACGGGAATAAGCAGTAGAAAATGAATGAATGAATGAATGTTAAAGACCCAGACCTAATAGAAATACTAATGAGGTAATTACAGCAGTACTTTGGAATTAACAGCTGAATGTGAACTTGTGTAGCCACAGCTGCTACATAGTCCTGGTTAATGCCTCGCATGAGGCACTTAGGCAGCGGCCATCTTCCTTCTACCAGGCCTGAGGAAGATGAACCCACAGCTTCACACGTTTTGCAACCCACAAAAAAGGTGAAAAAGATGGGGAACTTAATGAAAGACTGTTCAAACAAAACCATGATAAAGTGAACAGATGTTAGTGCTGTACAAAGATAAAATGCAGTATCTGCATATTTTGTCAGGATTGAGTTAAGACTGAAAACAGACTTTGTATCATTTGTTTTACTTACGGACAAAGTTTTATGGCTCAATTGTTCAAATCTTCATTTTACAGAAATCTTGATGTGAAATTTGCAGTAACTACAAATTTCACTCTGATACAAAGGTAAATGCAGTAACTGATGATTTCAAATGCACTTATCAATCACTGAGAGATCTGTGTAGTTACTGCAAAATGTGGAAACATTTTTGTTCAAACTCTGAAATAGGACACAAATCAGCCATGGAACTTTGACACTTTTTTGTCAATCCACATGTTAATATACTTCATGATTTTGACTGTGTAAGTGCTCAATAATTATGATTTTTAGAACATCCCATATAAAGTACTTAAATTCCACATTTAGGAGGTCAAAGGTCAAATCAGTGGTGATGGTTGTGATTGATAAAAAGCTATTTATGAGATGATATTATATTAATACACTACCATTAATCTACCTGTGACATACTCGGAGGGATAAAGTCAAAACTTTAAAGTCATTTTTCTTAGTTTCACTGTCACCGTAGATACTGTGTTCTTCCTTGGTAGAGCATTGTTTTTAGAGAATCCGTACTTCAGTTGTACACTGATCAGGCACAACATTATGTCCACCTGCCTAATATACGCCTGTTATGTCCATACATAACAAATGTCCATACATAAACTGATGCACTTTGTAATCTGACATCTTTCTATCAGAACCAGCATTAACTTCTTCAGCATTTAGAGCCACAGTAGCTCGTCTGTTGGATGGGACCACACGGGCCTCAGCCTTCACTCCCCACATGCATCACCTGTCGCCGGGTCACCACTGTTCCTTTCTTGGGCCACTTTTGATAAATACTGACCACTGCAGAGCGGGAACACCCCACAAGAGCTGCATCCTTATGCTTCCACATTTTTCCTGGTTCAAACACATCAACTTTTAGGACAAGATGTTCACTTGCTGCCTAATACATCCCAGCCAGAACTGTGTTAAATCACTCTGTGTTATTGACTTCACTGGCAATGGTCATAATGTTTTGTCTGATTAGTGTAAATTTTGGTTTAAGTTGGTAATTTAAAAGAGTGCTCTTTTGCAGAATTGACTTTCTTGTGCTTTTCCACCATGTCTTTTGTTTGTTTTGTTTTTGTAAGATGTTTTTTGGCCATTTTTAGGCTTTCTGTGACAGTGTATAGAAGGAAACTAGGGAGAGAGCAGGAGGAGACATTCAGCAAACTGCCAGAGCCCGGACTCAAATGATGAGGCAGGCTATAGATGCCCTGGAAATGTGCTGCAGCTCTACCACTGAGCCATACAGCAGGACAGACCTCTACTACGTTATAATGTTGTTTCCTCATCAAAAACAGACCTGAAATTGTGTTTTGTTTCATTCATGCTAGTTTGAGTAATTCTGTATTTCGTGGTACTGAGTTTCTGAGGCCTCAGAACGCTTGGTTCCATAAACCTCCACCTGCCCCACTCCAGGAAGCACTAACCAATCAACAAACCCTCTACATCCAGTCTGCTCTGTTCAAAAGAACATAACAGCTTTGCTGCCCTCTCCTGGTCTCTTCAACTGTTTCTTTATGGCACCTGTAGAGTACTTATTAAACTTTCTGTTGCAGTCAGATAATGTTTTTAAAGTTTGTAAAACGTGCAATGCTGTTCTAGAGTTGCCCAAACATGGTTTAAAAATACAAATAAAAGCATAATATAGCCCCTTTATATCACTTTTATTTCACCCCACCATGTTTGCATCTGTTATAAATAATTTTATAAATGATGAATATTCCCATTACCATCACAATTATTTGTTTGTCCATACATAACAACTTTTTGTGTCATGGTTTTACTGTTAAAATAATGTTGAATGTTCATAATAATGTTCATATATCACTGTAATCTAGTTTTAGGTAAACAGGTCCACAAGTTAGGACTCTCTATCAGTTGTTGCTAAAGTTGATATGGCTTAAAGTTTTGGTGTTTTGAAGTTGGTAAAGTGAGTGAAAAGTAAAAGTGTGCTTCAGGTCACAGTGTTTGTCATTAAGCCTTCGCACTGTTCACACCTGTAATTTGTCCCATGACAGAGTGGCAGCCTGTGTCCCATTAATGGAAGCTAATGACTGCAGCGTGTGTAGATTTGTTTTTGCTGCTGCAGCATCAGGGGGCCTTGCTGTCGTCACGGTAACCAGAAGCTGTGATCCCAGTGTGAACAGTAACAAGAGACACCTGATGCAACAACTGCCAAAGCTTCACACTAACAAGTTCAGAGAGAGGAAAACATCAACAGTGTATGACTTTGACAAACTTCAGCCTGATGTAAACACTGGGTCACCACCTGGGCACCTTTGGAAACATGATGCAACTTTGTACAGGATTAGAGTTTGTTTGGGGATGAAAGTAATAACACACAGTTAACTTAGTTTGGTTTGGAACCAGAGCATCAGAGTCAAACAGAACCTTTAAAGGAGCTATGAGCAGAATATATTTTTTACATTTCATAAAAATGAGCCACATGTCCCAAGATATGATGTAAACATGTTTAAATCAAATATTGGTTTTACTGATAACAATGGAAGAGCTGGTTTATTTACAATAAAAAATAAAAAATTAAAAAAAAAACTTAATTGCCAAGTTGATTTTGTTTACATTTTTTGTTTTGGTTTTAAAACTGCATTGCTGATCGTCCAATCAGAAAAGCGGAAAGACTGGCAACCCACAGACCATTGTTTAGATTTAGACTGCAGTACCATTTTGAAACCAGCAGCGTGCACATGCTGCTTACACTACCTTCAAGTCTTAACTTTAAACAAAAACAGCATGCCACTAACTACTGTACATGTTTACTGTTAATGTAATATTGGTATTACTGCTATAGGTTTTCTTTTCTTGTAAATAATTTATAATGCACCATTTTGTTTTTGATGCATGCTCGCTTTATTTCTTGCTTGCTGCACTTTATTCTGTACTAAGAGCTGCTGCCTGAACAAGTTCATTTCTCCACTGTGAGATTAATAAAGTTCAATCTTATCTTAATCCCTAAAACCACTCCTTTGCTTATTGGTTAGACAAGATACAGTAGCTTTTTAAACATGCCTAATAAATTAGAATACTCTAGAAAAGTAAAATTATTTCAGCAGTTTAATTCAAAAAGTGAAACGCATATACAGAGTAATAATACAGCTGGGTTTTTTTTTAGGAGTTTTTCCTTACTGAGAAGGAGGGTCTAAGGACAGGAGTGTCCTGGGTCTGTTTAGTGTAGTTATTGTTTGTGTTGTCTGATTGTGTGTTTATGTTTGATCAACTGTTGTGAAGCCCTTTGAGGCGACTTTTGTTGTGATACTGGGCTATACAAATAAATCTGAATTGAATAATAAAAATAACACATTGGTTATATAGCACTTTTCTGGACATTTAATGTCGCTTTACAGTTTTGGTGCATTATTCATTCACTCCTCAGTCACAGTCAGTGATGGAAGCGTGGCTGCCATTTTTGGCCTATGGCCCTCCAACCATCTCAAACACACAGTCACACTGACACATTCACACACAGGGAAGGTAGATGAAGTGTTCTGCCCAAGGACACAACGTCAGTATGCAATGCCGGTAGCGGGGATTGAACCGACAACTTTCAGGTTAGTGGCCGAACATATCTACCAACTGAGCTAAAATATTATAAAGATTTGGTACACAGTAGGGGAGTAGGAGTAAGTTTTTGCTACTATACGGTATGTATCATTCAGCATTGTTTTGATGTGATTCAAGAATGATATTGTACTGATTTAAAGCAATACAATTGGATTTAACACCTTCATATCAATGTTCAATTCAATTCAGTTTTATTTGTATGTCCCAGTATCACAACAAAAGTCACCTCAAAGGCTTCACAAACAGTTAATCAAACTTAAACACACAATCAACACAAACAATAACTACACTAAACTAAACAGACCCAGGACACTTCTGTCCTTAGACCTTCCTTATGAAATCTTATGGAGCCAATATTGAAGGAGAGATCCTCTCCCAGGACGGACAGGCAACATGTGTCAGGACTGTTAGTCCATTAGCTCATCTATAGGATCATAGTTCACTCTGTAAGGATTCATCCAGACAGGGGAGTGGGGTGAAGTAGGTTGAAGAAATCCATAGAGGTGAGGTTGAGGGCCCACAGGTCGGGACAGGAGCACAGATGGGGTCAGCTAAGATCCAATCGTCACTGGGACATCTGCCAGCAGCCAAGCATCTGAAACAGTCCCCACTCCCCCAGAGAGGAGCGGGAGAGAGGGACAACCTGTGAACAGCTATGAACTGATTAAAGATATAGAGTATTAGATAATATTAAGGACAGTGATAGAAGAGGAGCAGCAGATGAAACCAGAGGTCAGAGGTCAGTGCACCATACTTCCCCCAGCTTCTAGCTCCTAGAGCAGCTTAGCTTCAGCTGTGGAGTTAACCCTGTTCCTGGCCTGACCATAAGCTTTCTCACAGAGGAACGTTTTAAGCCTAACCTTAAATGTAGAGACTGTGTCTGCCTCTCTAACATGAGCTGGAAGCTGATTCCATAAAACAGGAGCTTGGTAACTAAAGGCTCTACCTCCAACTGTACTTTTAGAAACCCTGGGAACCACTAATAGCCCTGCATTTTGTGAGCGCAGTGTTCTGCAGTACTCTGCAGTACTCTGCAGTACTCTGTAGTACTCTGTAGTACTCTGCAGTACTCTGTAGTACTCTGTAGTACTCTGTAGTACTCTGCTTGGTTGGTATGGCACTATAACATTATTAATGTAGAATGGAGCCTTGTAAGTCAGGAGAAGAATTTTAAACCTAATTCTGAATTCAACTGGAAGCCAGTGAAGTGAATCTAGCACAGGAGTAATATGTTCTCTCCTGTTAGTTCCTGTTAATAATCTTGCTGCTGTGTTTAGAACAAGCTGAAAACATTTTAAAGAGTTTTTAGGGCACGCTGCCAGCAGAGAGTTACAGTAATCCAACCTAGATGTAACAAACACATGGACAAGTTTTTCAGCGTCACTTTTAAATAAAATATTTCTGATTTTGATGATGTTGCCAAGTGAAAGAACGCTGTTTTACAGGCTTGGTTTATATGAGCCTTAAATGATAAATCTTGGTCAAATAAAACTCCTAAGTTTATCACAGTAGAACTTGAGGCTACACTGACACCGTCCAGGGAGACTCTCTGGTCAGACAGAGCATCTCTCAGCTTTTTGGGGCCTAGTATAATGACCTCAGTTTTTTCTGGGTTTAGGAGGAGATAATTAATTGTCATCCAGGTCTTTATGTCTCTCACACAGGCACTAAGTTTCTCAACGCGGTCATTCTGATCAGGTTTAATTGATAAATACAACTGTGTATCGTCTGCGTAACAATGAAAATTAATGCCATGTTTTCTGATTCTGTTTCCTAAAGGCAGCATGTAAAGCATGAACAGAATGGGTCCAAGTACTGAACCTTGAGGCACTCCATAGCTAACTTTACTGCACTGTGAGGAATGTTCATTTACACTGACAAACTGGTACCTGTACCCTCTGACTAATGCAGTTTCTGTGCTATGGTGGGGTCTAAAACCTGACTGAAAATCTTCAAATAAGCTATTGTCCTGTAGGTGGCGACATAACTACAACTACAACTCTTTCTAGGATTTTTGAAATAAAAGGGAGATTTGATATTGGTCTATAGTTGGCTAAAATGTCAGGATCTAGACTGTTTTTTTTTCAGAAGCGGTTTAATAACTGCATATTTAAAAGACTGTGGTACATAACCTGTTTCTAGGGAGGCGTTTATTATGTTCAGTATAGGTTCATTAATTAGGGAAAGAGTTTCTTTAAAAGGTTTGGTAGGAATTGGGTCTAAAAAACTTGTCTCTAATACTTGATTTTGTTGTTAAAAAATGTAAGAAAGTTTTGACAGCTGAGAGTAACAGGGATACAGGGTTCTACTGAGCTGTGAATGGTGGTCAGCCTGGCTACAGTGCTGAACACAAACCTAGGGTTGTTCCTGTTTTCTTCAATTAAAGTTAAATAGTATCTGGTTTTGGCCTCATGCAGAGATTTTTTATAATTTAAAAGACTATATTTCCAGGCATTCAGAGACTGCTCTGAGCTGGAGTGACAGAGCCATAGCCTTTCTAATTTATAGGTTGCTTGTTTAAGGGAACGTGTTTCAGCATTAAACCATGGTGCTACTCGATTCGGCCTAACAACCTTTTGTTTTAGTTTCTACTTTATCAAGAGCTGTTTTTAATGAGTGCATGGCACTGTCAACAAACCGATCACTTTTACTGGGAATCGAGCTATGGGAGCTGTTCTCAACAAACTCACTCAACATTGTACTAAATATTGGCTTAATTATGTGTTTAAACTCTGACACAGATTGGTCTGATAATGTTCTTCTAATCTGGGTTTTGTTCATTGGAACAGTAAAGTCTTTGAGTATAAACTGAAAGGTAATTAGAAAGTGATCTGAGAGTATGGGGTTATGAGGAAGGACAGTGAGCTCACTAATCTCTATACCATAGGTTAAAACAAGGTCCAGGCTGTGCTTGTGACAATGAGTGGGTTCATTTACGTTTTGAGTAAAACCTACGTTGTCTAATAAAGCTGCAAATGCATTTCCTAGACAGTCGCTGCTGTCATCAACATGAATATTAAAATCCCCTACTATTACAGTCTTATCTGAGTCTAACACTATACTGGATAGAAAGTCAGAGAATGCAATTAAAAATTTGGAATAGGGACCAGGAGCGGGTAGATGATTATAAACATAACTGGTTTTTGTTTCTTACAGTTTGGGTGATTTATAGTTAGTATGAGGTTTTCAAAGAAATTATATGTGTGTTTAGATTTGGGGCTAAGAAGTAAACTAGACTGTGATATTACTGCCACTCCTCCACCTCCGCCTGTGCTCCTCGCTGTCTGAAAGTTTACATGACTTGGGGGAGTAGCTTCATTAAGTCTCACATAATCATCCTGTTGTAGCCAGGTTTCTGTTAAGGCCAGTAGGTTAAGTTTATTATCATTAATTAATTCATTAACTAACAGGGATTTAGAGAAAATGGACCTAATGTTTAGTAATCCACATTTAATTATGTCATTGTTCTGATTATTATTAATATTATTAATAGGTCTACAAGAAGTTATTTTTATTAAATTTGTGTCTCTCACTCCTCTTATTTGTCTTTTGCTGTTGGAGTTAGTGTTTAGGCGGGGGACAGACACAGTCTCTATTTGCTCTGCTAAAATACCTTTATACTGGGTTTGTCCCAGCTCGTAAGGAAGCTCAGAGAAGTGTTTTAAACTACTGCTTTGTGCCCGGGTCCCACCTCTGGCTCGTCAGGTTGGACGACTAATGCTATCAGCCATATTTCTAGACAGCAACGCTGCACCATCCAACGTGGGATGAATGCCGTCTCTACGTAAGAGACCGGGCTTTCCCCAAAATGCTCGCCAATTATCAATAAAGCCTATGCCGTTTTCTGGGCACCATCTAGATAACCAGCGGTTGAATGATGAAAAGTGGCTGTACATTTCATCATTGATCAAATTCGGCAGGGGACCAGAGAATATTACGGTGTCCGACATCGACTTAGCAAGTTTGCACACCGACCCTACGTTCAATCTGAGCACCTCTGATTGTCTCTACCGGGCGTCGTTACCACCAACGTGAATTACGATTCGAGGGAACCTGGTCCTACTCTGGGCTAAAATCCTAAGGTTTCCTTCGATGTCACCCACTCTGGCCCCCGGAAAACACCTGTAGTGGAAATTCATTAATTTCTGTGTTATCCTACTGTTATTCTATTGTCTGAGCTAAGTGCTGTACAAGGACTAACAGCTGTAAGACCAACGCATGTTGTGTCTTAGTGCACACGATAGCCAGGCCATGGTGACCTCTTATAGATTAGAGCAAATCTTCAGATATGCTTATGACTCTGGGACACGTACTCTTTCCTGTATATGCTCGGTATAAAACCTATCTTCTGCTAAGGGAGGTAGGACACTCTGCATCTCTCCTTTGTGCTGTGTTCTCCTTGTGCACAAGTAAAATAAAGACAACTTGCTGACTGATCCAGACACTGTCTTCTTGTCAAGTATCTCAATCTAAAATTTCCATAACACACTTAACCGTAGCCGCTGGCAGCTTCACGTCTCTAACTATTGAGCTCCCAATCACCAGAGTCGATGGTTCAGCGGGTGTGTCGCTGAGGGGAGAAAACCTATTCCAGAAGGGAAGCTTTGGGTGGTCTAAGTGTTTGTGTTTAGCACTATGCTTCCTTCTTACTGTTACAAAGCTGTCCTGCTGGTCCCCCGGCTGCTGGAGAGGTGCTGGGGGGCTAATTTGGCAAGCGGTCCTGCAACTGCTAGCGCGGTCCGCGGTCCCTGTAGCTACCTGGCTAGCTGGCTTAGCCTCAGCCTCCACTGTGCGGAGCCGCGCTTCTAACTGCTCTAGCGCAGACCGCAGGAATCCCATGGTCCGTGCTGAGCTCTTGCTGACTGCAATATACAGTGAAAAAATACTTTTTTAACATAAACTGACTGCAATATTTTTATTTATTTATTTATTTGAAAGGGACAATGTGTATTAATGAATGGCTAGGCCCGTAAATACACTGGATTATAGCTCAGAGCTAATTTCCATCCGTTGTCCCCACTCACTCACATTCACATTCACACCAAGCCATTTAAAGCCGAACGATCTGAACTCAGTAGTGTGGTCTACGTGATACGCAGGTATACGCCGTATACCCACTAGAATGCCAAAGAATTTCCCTCTTCAAACTGCGCAGTGATGCGTAACAATCCTCTGTACTTTTTTCCATGTTCACAGAGACCTGCACTAACTCTTTACAGCCTCGGCCTCTCTCCACAGCCGCTGCTCTGTGCGCTCTCTCCCGTTCCCGTCACAGCAGCCGTGCAGTCAGCTCAGTGGAAGACTAACTTGTTTCTCGTCGGCTCCTCTGCCACTTGTCCTGCTCTCATTGGTTGTCTCCCATTCATGAACGCGTCTGTTGTGAATGCGCCTCTGCAGCGCAAGCTTCAGACAGAAAACAAATGACATCAGCAGAAGACAATAATACAGCTGTAGAGATTTATAAAAATAAACAAATCAGACGTTGGACACAGACACCAGAGGAGTACAAAAAAACGTTCACAAAAATAAATAAAAACATTTCATAACCATTTAAAAAAAGGTAAATTTGACCATTGGATGCCTGGCAGAGGTTAAATATGAGTCGGTCTGTGTTCTGGTTTAGTCCTGGTTTAGTTCTGGCTGCCTCTAGTGGACGATAAAGAGCTTTACACCTGTTGCGGGGAGTAACAATTGTTAATAACAAATACATAATAAACAAAGGAATAGATAAATAAAATAATAAATAAGCTTAAGAATGTGACTGATGATTTGACAATATGTGATGTTGGTTTTAATAATGGTAATCATTATTATGATATTAAACATCAGGAGTAATGAAAACAATGATAATAACATTAACAATCACAGTAATAATATTTAAGATAATAATAATAATAACAATAACTATATTGTTCCACTACGTCAATCGGACCTTTGGATACTGCAAACGTTTTTATCAGTTATGAAGTACACGTCGGTGTCACGCAAAGCCAATACTTTACAAGGAATGGGAGTCGAACCCACGCAAGCTAATACGGCTCACTGGAGCTTAAATCCAACATCTTAACCTCTCGGCCATCCTTGTGCTTAACTGTCAATGTTGATATCTCGTCTGCAAGGGTGTGGGTGTCACTCGAGCCTACAACTGTAGGTTAGAGAAAGTAAAGTAATATTTCTCTGTTGATCTCAGTGTTTGACCATGGCACACAGGCGTGTTCACGATAATTGCACCCTCATTGGAAAGAATATAAGTAACAAGAAAGATTCCATGATGTATTTTTACATTTGTTACATACAAACAGTGGTGCAGTCTACGTGATACGCAGGTATAGGCCGTATACCCACTAGAATGCCAAAGAATTTCCGTATACCCACTTCAAAGTGCACAGTGATGCGTAACAATCATTATCTCCTCGGTGCTTTTTTCTGTGTTCACAGAGACCAGCGCTAACTCTTTACAGCCGCTCTGCACAGCCGCTGCTCTGTTGGCGTTGGACACAGAGACCAGAGGAATATGAGGACTACAGCAGGAAGGAAGGCCACAGAGGAGAGGAGACTCTGAGCTAATAAATTCATCAAATTAGCATTTGCCTGTGAGACAAGTCTCTGACCAAACGTTTTCACTCTGTTCATTAAACTGAATATTTAGTCAGGTGTCAGAGGAGGAAACTAAGGCAGAAGGCTGGGAGTACAAGTAAAGAATGTAGAGTATTAAAGACAAATACAGCTCCAGCAGAAGATGCTAAAGGAGGCTGATATCAACTGTAAATCTGACTCTCAGGACAAGGTCGACATTTTTACTGGGCACTGCTCATCTCTTTGTACCCACAATTTGTATGTATTAAGATTATTTGACTGGTTTTGGGAAGTGAAGTAACTGAGAGATGCATTTGGCATTTTAATGTGAGACTCTGAGTGGTCCCAGAACACTGTCCAGTGATTAGTTTTACAGTTGACTCAAAAATAAGGTGATTTGCTCTGTATAATAGTTATAAACTATTAGCAGCATATATCTTTATTTTACTTGTACCATAGGCAAAGCAGGCCAAGAAGGCCGCTGTAGCACTTCTCTATGCTGCATGGTTTAGTATGAAATCACCATTTACCCATAGTTCCACTGGCCCTGGGTCTGGTGTAGTGCAGTTTGTTGATCTTTGTGTTGTTGTTGTTTTTTCACAGAAGACCTTTGGATTTAAAACTCTAATTTCATGGTATATTTTATACACATTATTATCTCAGTGCACTCCTACAGGGCTTTGTATCCTTGATATATATATTTATTTATTCAGTGTTTGTCATTATGAATGGATGAATGTACGTCTGGGAAGCTACAAATGAATTGCCCCTTGGGGATAAAAAAAGTTTTTCTGATTCTGATAACTAGATTATTCCCATTTGGCTAAATAATGTATGTAAAACCCCAACCCAAAAAAAAGTTATTAAGTGACACTAACGCTGCTGTGTATGAGGCGGAAATCATGACAGTATACCCACTACAAAAATGTAGACTACACCATTGCATACAGAAAATCTTTAAATTAACAGATGTGGTTTCCTGTATCCTGGAGTATTTTAGAAGACGTTTGCTGCATGTAGTGTAAGTATAAGATTTAGGATAAAATGTGTGATTTAACCAGCCCACAATCAAATTCATAGGTTTTTAAAAAAAACTGATGGGCAATGCAATGTATGGCCTAACTGTGTCTGATCAGTTACGGTCTGTGTAATTGATCTGTCATTACAATGGTCACTGTAATACCTACATTTACAAAATGTAAATGCTCAGAGAGGAGCAGAGTGAAAACTCTGGCCTCACCTTTAGGAGACACATTTACAGAGACTGTAGAGTGGACATAACCAGCTCTGTCCTCTCCGGGAGCTTCATTAGCTGTTGTTTAACTTTAGCTCAGCTTTACAGGGGAATGCCTCTGCCCTGAGCCATTGCTCACTGTGAACCTGACAGAAAACATGACACAGTGGATTGATTTAGAACATTCTCTTTGTAGTGCACCTTATTTTCTGGGTGTTATTGTTGTCACTTAGCAAAGAGACTTATGTAACAGATGCTGAATCTTTCATCACCCATCCGCACTAATAACAGGACACAGGGTAGAGTTGACTACTTTTACTCAGGGTTTCTGTTGATGGACATAAAAAATACTGTTTGTGTCTTCATACACAGCAGCACATCTGACTCCCCTCTGCAGTTCACTCAGCACTGAGAGGGAGGACGTCAACAACTACAATTTTACAGGCTGTAGTGCGATATTACATTTGTGTGATATTATATTTGTTTTACCCAGAGGATAAATTATGTGGACTCTTTAAACAGTAACAAATTATGAATAAACTTTGTATGAACCTAAACAAGTGTATAAAATGACTGTGGATGTTGTAACACGGAGAAAATAGCAAAAATAAAATAAAACAGAAATGGTTTTACATGTATAAATAAAATTAAACATACCTGTTGACAGACATAAAAAATACTTTTTGTGTCTTCATACAGAGCAGCACATCTGACTCCCTATAAAACCAAAACAGCATCGTAAAATGGCCGTTCATTAGTTCAGTTCAATAAGCTCACTGAAAGAAATATTAGACTCGATAAAAATGTACAAAATCCAAAGTTAGCTAACAAACAAACACAGAAATATGTCTATAACATCCCAAAATATATTTTTTTCCAACATATATTCAAGTGAGGACACAAGGAGCACATTAAATAAATTAAATAAAATGTAGTTTTCACCGACACTAACTTACCCTCTGCAGTTCACTCGGCATTGAGAGGGAGGAAGTGTGAAGATAATACAGTCGGGAGCCATGCGCACTTCCGGTCTTTCAAAATAAAATAACGAAACAATAAAATTCACATATATTTGAAAAATAAAATAAAAACATGAAAACGGACATAAAACTGTTATTAATGCATTTTTAACTCCGTTACACTTACATCTCCATCCCGGTGCTTCAGCTCCCTGTCCACAGGCCTCCACTCTGCCTGTGTTCTCCAGCTCTCAGAGGTTACTCAGGTTTAGTGTCCAACATCTGGTCATATTGTTTATTCGTGTATTATGTTCATAGCTGTCAGACTCAGACCGCTTTGGGTTGTAGGAATTGTTCATTTTCTGGTGTGAGCATCAAAGAGGATGATTATTCAGAAATGCAGTCAAATCAGAGGTTTATTCAGTATCACACAGGTAAGGTTACAGCAGCAGGCCCTGCTGAATGGAGAGTGAGAGCACGCTGCAAGAGAGGAGTGTCCTAAGTTTTTATATTGTGTATGACGATCTCAGCAGAGCGTTATCTTCTTTGTCTTCCTGGACCTCCCGTATATCGGGTTGGGCCGTGAGGAATCACACCTGCAGCTTTGAGTCTGTTAACTTTGTAGCAGCTCTATTTGTTACGTGTGTAATTTTATAACTGAACAATGCACCCAACTGTAAGCTGACCTTACAGTGGAAAAAAACATCACATAGGATCCAAGTATTATCACTAATGTTGAAGCGTTATTAACCTTAGCAGTAGTACATCAAAATACACTGAACAAAAATATAAACGCAACACTTTTGCTTTTGCTCCCATTTTTCATGGGATGAACTCAAAGATCTGAAACTTTTTCTACATACACAAAATAACCATATCTCTCAAATATTGTTCACAAATCTGTCAAATCTGTGATAGTGAGCACTTCTCCTTTGCCGAGATAATCCATCCCTCCTCACAGGTGTGCCATATCCAGATGCTGATGAGACAGCATGATTATTGCACAGGTGTGCCTCAGACTGGCCACAATAAAAGGCCACTCTGAAACATACAGTTTTGTTTTACTGGGGGGGTTTACTGGGAGGTCTGGGGACTCCAGTCAGTATCTGGTGTGACCACCATTGGCCTCATGCAGTGCAACACATCTCCTTCGCATAGAGTTGATCAGGTGTCGATTGTGGCCTGTGGAATGTTGGTCCACTCCTCTTCAATGGCTGTGCGAAGTTGCTGAATATTGGTAGGACCTGGAACACGCTGTCGTATACGCCGATCCAGAGCATCCCAAACATGCTCAATGGGTGACATGTCTGGTGAGTATGCTGGCCATGCAAGAACTGGGATGTTTTCAGCTTCCAAGAATTGTGTACAGATCCTTGCAACATGGGGTCGTGCATTATCATGCTGCAACATGAGGTGATGTTGTTGGATGTATGGCACAACAATGGGCCTCAGGATCTCGTCACGATATCTCTGTGCATTCAAAATGCCATCAATAAAATGCATCTGTGTTCTTCGTCCATAACATACGCCCGCCCATACCATAACCCCGCTGCCACCATGGGCCACTCGATCCACAACAGTGACATCAGAAAACCACTCACCCACACGACGCCACACACGCTGTCTGCCATCTGCCCTGAAAAGTGTAAACCGGGATTCATCCATGAAGAGAACACCTCTCCAACGTGCCAGGCGCCATCGCATGTGAGCATTTGCCCACTCAAGTCGGTTACGACGACGACCTGGAGTCAGGTCGAGACCCCGATAAGGACGACGAGCATGCAGATGAGCTTCCCTGAGACGGTTTCTGACAGTTTGTGCAGAAATTCTTTGGTTATGCAAACCGATTGTTTCAGCAGCTGTTCGAGTGGCTGGTCTCAGACGATCTTGGAGGTGAACATGCTGGATGTGGAGGTCCTGGGCTGGTGTGGTTACACGTCATCCTGGTTGGATGTACTGCCAAATTCTCTGAAACGCCTTTGGAGACGGCTTATGGTAGAAAAATGGACATTCAATTCACGAGCAACAGCTCTGGTGGACATTCCTGCCGTCAGCATGCCAATTGCACGCTCCCTCAAAACTTGCGACATCTGTGGCATTGTGCTGTGTGATTAAACTGCACATTTCAGAGTGGCCTTTTATTGTGGCCAGTCTGAGGCACACCTGTGCAATAATCATGCTGTCTCATCAGCATCTGGATCAGTGTAAGTTACTTAACAACTGCTCAAAAGTTGTTAGCGTCAAAAAGAAAGACATTGAATCTACACTCACCGGCCACTTTATTAGGTACACCTTGCTAGTACCGGGTTGGACCCCCTTTTGCCTTCAGAACTGCCTTAATCCTTCGTGGCATAGATTCAACAAGGTACTGGAAACATTCCTCAGAGTTTTGTCCATATTGACATGATAGCATCATGCAGTTGCTGCAGATTTGTCGGCTGCACATCCATGATGCAAATCTTCCATTCCACCACATCCCAAAGGTGCTCTATTGGATTGAGATCAGGTGACTGTGGAGGCCATTTGAGTACAGTGAACTCATTGTCAAGTTCAAGAAACCAGTCTGAGTTGATTCGAGCTTTATGACATGGCGCGTTATTCTGCTGGAAGTAGCCATCAGAAGATGGTACTAAGGGGCCCAAAGTATGCCAAGAAAATATCCCCCACACGATTACACCACCACCACCAGCCTGAACCGTTGATACAAGGCAGGATGGTTCCATGCTTTCATGTTGTTGACGCCAAATTCTGACCCTACCATCTGAATGTCGCAGCAGAAATCGAGACTCATCAGACCGGGCAACTTTTTTCCAATCTTCTATCGTCCAATTTTGGTGAGCCTGTGCAAATTGTAGCCTCAGTTTCCTGTTCTTAGCTGACAGGAGTGGCACCCGGTGTGGTCTTCTGCTGCTGTAGCCCATCTTCCTCAAGGTTGGACGTGTTGTGTGTTCAGAGATGCTCTTCTGCAGACCTCGGTTGTAACAAGTGGTTATTTGAGTTACTGTTGCCTTTCTATCAGCTCGAACCAGTCTGGCCATTCTCCTCTGACCTCTGTCATCAACAAGGCATTTTCACCCACAGAACTGCCGCTCACTGGATATTTTCTCTTTTTCTGACCATCTCCTGTAAACTCTAGAGATGGTTGTGCGTGAAAATTCCAGTAGATCAGCAGTTTATGAAATACTCGGACCAGCCCATCTGGGACCAACAACCATGCCACGTTCAAAGTCACTTAAATCGCCTTTTTTCCCCATTCTGATGCTCGGTTTGAACTGCAGCAGATCGTCTTGACCATGTCTACAGCCTAAATGCATTGAGTTGCTGCCATGTGATTGGCTGATTAGAAATTTGACGAGCTAACGAGCAGTTGGACAGGTGTGTCTAAAAAGTGGCCGGTGAGTGTATATTACTCATTTCATCAGAGCTCCATCTCCTGAACGCTCATCAGAAAAGATTAGAGCTGATTTGGCCTGACTTACTTAACCATGGCAATGGCATTTCCTGTGTGCTCTGACAAAAAAATAAATATTTACTCCCCTTAACTTTTTTGATAGCCATATAATGGAGAGAGCAGTGAGCTGGAGCATCTACTCCTGTTGCCCTTTGGCCCTCGAGAGCCCTTTTGTCAAGTTTTATTTATTTATTTTTCCTCTGGCCCTTCACAAGAACATACAGTATATTGTAACATATACAGTATTACTAAAATGTACAAATGATTTATAATACATGACCTGCCACCTGTCAGTTCATCATGTGACGTCACCATGTGACCTTTAATTTTGCTGCTGCGTCCTGTCCAGCTGCCCTTTGCACAGCAGAGAGCGGAGCGTGAAGCCCAGAGAGAGATCTGTAGTAACTTGGAGTGGTCCTAAGCAAGTAGTCTACAATAAACCAACTGAGACAGGTGGAGGAGCACCGGGAGCTTGCAGGTGGGCCAGTGGATACTTTTGGGTCAGCTGTGAGAATGTGTGCATGTATTGTCTCAGCCCAGCCACTACGCACAGACGAGCAGTCGTTATCACACGGCAACGACCCCTGACCCTCTCCCAACTTTCCCTTCCTGTACTGAGGCTACTGTCTATGGTCCCTGCAGCCCCGTGGTCACATGGTGTCTGCCCCGTGGTCACATGGTGTCGGCCCCATGTTCCAGGGCCGAATAATGAGAATGGAATAATCAGATAGGTGCTGAGCGCTGAATGACAGGGGCGCACCAGCCACTGCCCCCTGCAGTAGCCTATGTAAGCTTGCATAATAAATCTGGTCAGTCACAGTAAATTTAATGAAATCATGGACACTAGGGACTTTTTCAGCCTGGCACACTACTCTCATCTCATGCTTCAATTCAGTTTTTGTTTGATGAAAATTGACCAGATATTGGCAGAGATATGATCATAAACAGCTCACTGAAATATTATGGTCCAATTATATGCAACGCAATCCAAAGTGCACTGCCTACAGTGGACACACACAAGACATTTCTCACATTATTGGAGCTGGATTGTCATAATTTTAACATAAAACATGAGTTCAGACATTCTGTTAAAAGTCTTTGGTGTTCTCTGGAGCTACAGCCCAGTGTAATGACAGTGAAGGCTCATAGACTGTGACAGGATCTCTGTCCTGGAGCAGGGGCGGAGCTGAGCATTCTAGGGGCTCAGGGCACAATGTGGTTGCCTGGAAAATCCAGACTGATATGTCTCTGTGTTATTCTACAGAGAAATATCAGTCTGGTCACCACGCTGTCCGCAGTGGTTTACTCAAATCCTAAACCGTACCTGTGCATTTTGATTGGTTTATTTAAGTCACGTGTTCTTCGCGAGCAGCGTCACTCGTACGCGTCTCCTCGCCGACAACAATCAAGATGGCGCACCGAGGAGCCGAGAGTTTGTTTCATTCAGTGGTATGGTACGGTAATGTTGAAATAACTCCCTCGTTCCTCCCTCTTGGCTTCACTACTCCGTTTGTTTACTTTCTCACTTTCTTGTCGCTTTGTTAACGTCACGTCCGCCATTTTCTGATTGGCTAACGCCGCTGTTCGTTAATTCGGGTTTGCTCCGCCCTAGAAATCGAATTGATTCTAAGGCGACCAGACTCATCCGCTGGTACAGCGGATGAGTCTGGTCGCTCAGTCACTCAGTGCTCAGGCTTTAATGTAAAACAAGATAGAATTTCAGAAACTAAGAAACACATTCAAGTTTTGTAATTCAGTATTTGGATAAGTAATGTTTGGCAGGAGAGCTGGAGTAAACTCTGACCACACAAAATGCAGAGTACTACAGATATTCAGCAGCAGGTGCTTTCTGAGGCCTTCAAAGAATCAGGCATGGATTTGTTTTCAAAATGGATGCACTCTTTTTGGTTTTGGAAACTTTTAGGCCACAAAATAGAAAAAGCAATTATTACTTGGTAAACTTCACCAAAGTTAGTCAAGTGTGCTGAGTCATTGATTTGATCACTGCTATTCAAAATTAAGTTGTGGAGTTGTTTTGGCTCATGATGCAAGTGGCTTGGGAGGTCCAGTGTCCATCTGGGAGAAGGCGGAGGTGGAGGGAGACGAGAGAAAAAGCGTCTGGATGAAGTCATTTCTTCCCCCACCCGTCTCCTTCCTCCAACATGAGCAGTGAGCAGCGGTACCAGTGCTACCCAGAACTGGGCAATCTCTCCTGCACCATGCAGATCCCAGATCAGAACTTCTACATCTTTCTTATTGTGCTTTACATTTTCACCATCTGCACCGGCATCCTCAACCTTATGGTCATCATCGCTATCTCGCATTTCAGGCAAGTCACATGCTCTGACATCAGGTTTATTGTAATGCATAAAATAATTTTCTTTCCTTTTCTCAGGCAGCTGCACTCCTCTACTAACTTCATCCTCCTCAACCTGGCCGTCTCAGACTTCCTGATGTGCTGCGTGGTAATCCCAATCGAAGGTCCCTTCTCATACACCTGCTGGCGAGTTGGTGACATGCTGTGCCTCCTGTACTGTGTCTTTATCTGCACGCTGATTTCTGTATCGACCGGAGGCATGATCCTTATCTCAATAGACCGTTACGTAGCCATTTGCAACCCCATGCACTACCCCACCGTGATGTGCAGGAGATCCGTTAGCATCGCCCTGATCGCCTCCTGGATCGGCTCTGTCCTGTACAGCTTTGGGTATTACCGTCTCAATCTCATTATGCCAGGGCAGTATAAGAGGTGTGAAGGGGAATGCTTCTTAGAGATAACTTATATTGAATATTGGTTTGACGTGGCATTGAACTTCTGTGGGCCCTTTGTGCTCATAATTATACTGTACTTGCGAGTTTTCTTTGTGGCAGTGTCGCAGGCCCGTGCCATGCGTTCTCATGTTGCAGCCACCGCACAGCAGCCGGCGGTGAACTCCAGGAAATCAGAGCTGAAAGCAGCGCGGAATCTGGGCTTTGTTGTTTTTCTCTTTCTCCTCTGCTACACGCCGTACTACGTGCTGTACTTCCTGAATGAGAATGTAAACATATATGTCTTGTCCTTCCTGTATAACTTGGTCTATCTGAACTCGTGTTTTAACCCCTTACTCTATGCGCTCATGTATCCCTGGTTTAGGAGATCTGTGAAGCAGATAGTGACCTTAAGGATTTTTCAAAGTGGGTCCCGAGATGCAAATGTACTATGATGACTTCAAGTGCAGTGTTAATATATGAAAAAGCATGTTACTGATAACCAATGTGCAATGAATTTGAAATAGCACTTTACACATTTATTATGACATCTGTAAACACTGAGGCATAGGGTTGAGAACCAAAAGGGCGCAAGTGACATTCTGGGTTTTCTGAGATTTACAAGACTTACAAATCAAATGAATGCTCTTGTTTTTACTGCCAAAAGATCACAATAAAAACAACTGGTAAATGCTATACTGTTATGTTATTTAGAAAAAGACAAAAGGCTGGAGCCCAAAAGGCAAAACAACTATTATTACAAAGTATAATCTAAGTCAGTGGTTCTCAAGCTGTGGTACGGGTTCCACTGGTGATACTCAGGAGTCTTTTGCTGTTTTAGTCCTGCACTGATAAATAAAATCTGCGCTCAAAATTTGATGTGAAGACCACTGCTTAGTCTTTGTTCAGGCCCAGTTTAGTCCTGGTTTAGTTTTAGATTTGTCCTGATTTAGTCCTTGCTTATTTCAGTCCAGGTTTAGTCCATGTCATGTCCTTATGTAGTATTACTTCTTTACTTTATTAAAGATAATACTTGGAAAGCCAAATATTTTCTGAGGTGGTGGTCTGTGAATATTGAATATTTAGCATTTATGAATTGAAATTTGACAAAAAGTCAGTACTGTGCCATTTTTCTTCTCTTGTAAATGTTACTGACAGCCTTTGGTTCTCAGCCCTCAGTATAAAAAAAAGATTTATGTGTATATCTACTGTAAATTGACATGGTTTATTTAGAAATTGAAACATCTATACTTAATACAAAATGCATGGTTGTAATTGTAGCTCTTCATTGTACACACTGCTTGTGTTGTTCTCTCTTGGCTATGAATGCAAATTGAATTTTTCAGAGGTAATAGATATTGCATTACTGTTCTGAAATGAAAAGCTGTTTTTCACCAATAGAAAAGGCTCCCCCTGTGTATACACCGCCCATGTGGGAGTCAAAGATACCAAACCCAGTATTAGTGGATGGGAACAATTAGTCTACACAAAAGCACTTTTATCATCACATGGGATTTCTTTTGTGGAAAATATAATTAATACTAATGAAAAAGAGCATTAATAACATAAAACTCTGTATGAAGTATTTTGTGAGTATTTCTATAACCTTATTCATAGCAATCCACTGTCCATGAATGTAAGTGATATACAATATATTATAAATAAAATGTATTCTGTCTCTAATTGTTTTGGATTGTTTATTTCACATATGCAAAAAACAAGATAAGATAGAAGTTACATTTATATCTAATAAAAAAATTTACATTCCTATTGCCATTACAAGTTAAAAGTACTGTAACCACATGCACTCATACTGGTTATAAGCGGTACTGCAATCTAAATTAAACAATGGTCTCTCTTCTGATTGGAAGAACGGTTGGTTACATTGTAACCCAGGTTCTCTGAGTGGAGAGACTCTCTCCACCCTACATATTCCATATGTACGGGAACTGACCCCACAGGGGCAGCTGACGTGGATACTCTTTAAGACACACCACCTGTGGTGGCCACGCACTGATTGGCTGCGTGGGTATATAAGCCCGACGCATGCGTGGGCACCTCGATTAACCTTGATTGGAACGTGTTTGCGAGCAAGCGGCCTGAAGTGGGGGAGAGAGTCTCTCCACTCAGAGAACCTGGGTTACAATGTAACCAACTGTTCTCTTTCGTGTCGAGACTCTCTCCACCCTATATATTCCATATGTACGGGGACTCTGTAAGACACACCGCGAGGAAACCAGCAGAAGCGTGGCTCCTCTGGAGAAGAAAGTGGCAATAGGACTTGAATGTGACGTTACCACCAGAGTGCTCACCCGGGTGTGCAAAAACATGGAACTATGTACAAATATACACCGCATAACATCAAAAGCCCTGGCGCAAGACGCTACCAAGGGCTAAGTTACCCCACCAGATGCAAAGGTAACCCCAAGTCGGGTAGAAAGTACGTACAAGAGTACACTCCCATCCACAACAATTAGGGCTAGGAGGATGTGGAAGGCCCAGGCTGCTGCGGCTGTGTCTGGCCTAGCACACGTTCACTGAATGAACAGCTGGAAGCCACGTTTATGCAGTAGAACTGAATAAAGGTGGACGGACTTGACCAAGAGGCCACGTCACAAATTTCCACTAACGATGCGCCTCTCCATAATGCCCAAGAGGTGGCAAGGCTCCGCGTGGAATGTGCACGCACCCCAGCCTATGCCTGACATATGGCTGTATGCCTGACAGCATACAGCCATCGAATCCCATCTGAAGCGCATACTGTCGTTGTGTCCTTGGGCAAGACACTTCACCCACCTTGCCTGTATGTATGAATGTGTCAGTGTTACAGTGTTTGGTGGTGGTCGGAGGGGCTGTTGGCGCAGAATGCCAGCCAGCTCAGCTGCTTCAAGGGGCTCAAATGGCTCTCGCTGCAGGGCCGACAGCACAACACCCAAATCCCATGGGGGGACATTTGGTCACCGTCGACAGGGTGTAACTCTCAAGGCTCCTCTAATAAATTGGGCTATCAAGTCACAGCAACTCTGGGAGAGTTTCTGGGTGCCAATGCGGGCTGCTTTAATGGCCGCTACCATTCCTCTCAGAGTCAAGGGAGATCTGCCCTTCTCCAATGCTTCCTGGAGGAACTGGAGGATGTCAGGGGCAGTGCAGGACAGAGCATCCAACCGCTTGGACATGCACCATGCTTGAAACACTCCCCATCTATAGGTATATGCAGCCCTGGTGGAAGGAGCACGGCCACGGGCTTGCAGTGTATATACCACTGACTGGGGCAACCTCATGGCTAGGAACTGGGCCCTCTCAGGGGCCAGGCCCAGAGTCTGAGACCCTGAGGGAATGGGTGAAGTAGTGTCCCGTGAGTCTGAGACAGAAGGTCCCGGCGGGCAGGGAGCTCCCATGGCTGTTCCCACAAGAGAGGTGCGATTGCGGAAAACCATATCATCTGGGGCCAGTTGGGGGCCACCAGGATCATGCTCACCTCCTCCACTTGTATCCTCTGTAAGACGGGTTGCAGGAGGGAGAACGGGGGAAAGGCATACAGGAGGCCTTGAGGCCACTGGTGTGCCATAGCATCCACTCCCAGGGGTGGCTTGTCTCTCATGATGGAGAAGAAGAGAGGGCAGTGGGCGGTCTCCCTCGAGGCAAAAAGATCTGTTACAGCGACCCCAAAGCGAGCCCAGATCTGGTTCACAACCTCTGGGTGCAGCCTCCATTCCCCTGGGAGCGGTCCCCCCCTGGAAAGTTGATCTGCTACCAAATCCAAATCCGTCCAGCCTGGAACATGCATGGCCCTTAGGGAGCTGAACTGCGGATGTGCCCATTGCCAAATTAGCCGTACCAACTTGCAAAGGTGCAGGGAGCCCAGCCCACCCTGCCTGTTTATAGAAGCTGCTGCTACCGAACTGTCTGTTTGAACCAGCACATCACGGCCTCTCAGCTCTGGCAAAAAGTTCCGCAGAGCCAGAAATACAGCCTGAAGTTCCAGAAGATTGATGTGCTGCGTTAACCAACGTCCGGTCCACAGGCCACAGACACCCCTGCCCTCGTGAACAGCTCCCCAGCCTACGAGGGAGGCGTCTGATGATACCACCTGGCAATGCAGAACCGGCCCGAGTGCGTTGCCCCGGGACAAGTTGTCCAGGTTCTCCCACCATAGGAGAGCCGCCCGCATTGGTCGACTCTCCTATGGTGAGAGAACCGCATTCTGCGTGTGACCAGCAGCATATCTTTGTGATCTTTCTGTGGGCAGAGACCCAATCTTAGAAATTTGCGCTGCACTGGACGCATGTGCAGAAGTGTAAGTGGGACTATGTGCACTGTGGCTGCCATTAACCCTAGGAGTCGTAGACACACTTTCCAGGGCACTCTGGCCCCCAACCGAAAGAGGGACAAGCAGGCTCCGAGGGCGGCTTGTCTCGTCGGTGTCAGAGACAGAGTTCCTGTATTGGCGTCTAGACACATTCCCAGGAACTCAATAGTCTGAGATGGCTGGAGACAACTCTTCTGTTTGTTTAGGCGAAGGCCTAGATATGTCAGGTGTTGTAGGAGCTGGGCTACATCCTGGTGGCACTGCTCCTTTGAATGAGCACAGACCAACCAGTTGTCTAGGTAGTTGAGGATGCGCAGACCCTCCCTCCTTAGGGGGCCGAGCACTGCATCCATGCAACGTGTGAAAGTGCATGGGGCGAGTGAGATCTCCAAGGGCAGGACACAGAACTCGAAGGTTTTGCTGGCAAATGCAAACCTGAGATAGCGCCTGTGCCCCTCCCAACTTGGGATCTGGAAATATGCATCTTCCAGATCCATTGTGGCAAACCAATCGCCTGGAAGGACAGCCTGCCGGACCCTCGGCACAGTCAGCATCTTGGACTTCAGGGGTTATAGAAACTTGTTCAGACCCCTCAAGTCCAGTATAGGTCTCAGTTTCCCATTCTTTTTGGGAATGAGAAAATAGCGTGAATAAAAACCCACTCTCTGATCGTCCTTCACCTCTCTTATGGCTTTCTTTGCCAAGAGGGTGGAGATTTCTGTCTCCAGCATGTGATACTGCTGAGGGTCACTGACCACTGAATATGTGGCTGACCTTGTCAGCAGAGGGCGGCACAGAAATTGCAAACGATATCCCTGTGTCATGGTGGAAACCACCCAGGGATTGGCTCCGAGGGTCTCCCAGGGCCCCAAGGGGACGCGACTTGGGCTCACCATTGCGTCCTCCTCCAGGTTGCCACCAAGGGAGACCCACATCCCATCAGGGACAAGGCTGGCACTTGTGAGGCCCCCGGCCTTGATTCTTAGAGCTCTGTCGGTCCCGTCTGGCCCTGTTCCGCCGAGTGGCATCCAATTGAGCCCTAAGGTCACCTGGAGCCACAGGGGGTGCATGTGGTGAGGCAGCCCTTGGCGCCCTTCTATACGTAACCGCACGGCCTTGTCAAAGCATGCCTGACATTTCTCTAGCACATCGACGGGCCTCCTGAGCCTGTCGCAGCATGTCGCTAGCATTTGGACCAAACATGGCAGATGGTACAATAGGAAGACGGAGGAGGCAGGTTCTGTCCTCACCTCCAAGCTGCGACTGAGACAGCCAAAGATGGTGCCTAGCCATCCAGAAGGAGGCTATGGCTCTTCCCATAGCAGTGGCCTGCTCCTTCATTAGTTTCATTATGAGGGTGGAAACATGCTGTAATTCAGTAGCGATGTCTGAACCCTCTTCCCCCAGCTGTCTGGCCAATTGCCTTTGGTACAAAGCCAATATAGCACCAGTGTTAACTAACTGTCCCTGGACTGCTAACGCGCCATGCAGCTTAGCTATCATGGCATCCATTGTCTTAGTGTTCCTACTAGGACAGCTTGTTTTCCCCAGAACTGACGTAGAGGGAGACAGAAAAGCCCCCAAGGCCTGATCCATGGGTGGCATAGGCCCACAGCCAATCGCGCCAGGCGCCGGCACATCCCTGACCAGCGGTGGGCTTCTGAGGGCTTAACAAACTCTTTAGTTATGAGCTCCTCTAAATCAGCCAACAATGGCACCAAAATCCAGCTGGACTGACTTGTTTCCTCATCAAAAAGGGAGGGGGCCCAAGCAGGCTCTGAAGGCATCTCTATTCCCAGTGCCTGAGAGGCCCGTGAAACTATCATATGACAATGAGAAGATGGTGCCCCTGGCTCTACATCAGCCAGTATCGCTAGGTGGCCCTGTCCAGGAGGGACCCTGGACACAGGATCCAGTCAGTCTAGGCCGCTTAGCCTGTGATAACTGCTCTGGCACAGCAGCTGTTCATTTACGAGAGCATGCCAGTAACCTGGCCTCTCGCATCCTGGCTGGCAGTATGATCCTCTAATTTAATGGCGACAGGATATTTACATTCACACTTGGATGGGATTGTGCTTTGCTTCAACTCTTTGTTACAGCCAACAGTAATTCAAATTTGGCCACACCTGCCTCCGTACAACCAGCCCCTCTCGCGATGAGAAGCCTTTCTCTCGCGATATCCCTATCACGTGGGCCTTTGTTTGTGACTCTGCAATAGCGTGGCTAGCCCCAAAGCTAGCAGATCACACAACAACGCTGCTCTGATGGGAGGAACAAGCTTTTTTTTTTCTTTTTTTTTTTTTTAAATAAACCCGGAATATATCTCTATGACCGGGATCTTTGTACAAGAGGATCCAGTGCTACCTCCGCCTGGCGGGTTCACCCGGACCGCTCTCGTTTCTGAAAGCGGCCGCAGCGTTTCCTCCACTTGGAGCGGGTTCAACACTGGCCTAGTCCGCTCCAGTGTCTCCTCCGCCTGGGGCGGATTCAACACAAGCTTAGTGGGAATGGCGACTCCGGCGTTTCCTCCGACGTGTCAGATTTCACGTGGATTGCCCTGCTTCGGGTGCAGCAACGGTCCTGAGAGGAGCTCGCGAGCCGGCTCTCTAACTCAGGTGAGTTGGTGGATCTAAACTGCTACACTCTGCTTTAGTATGTCAGTAGGTTCTTGAGCTCTCACGTCATCTCTGCTGTTCGTGTGGAAATCAAGGAATCAAGGTGCCCACGCACCACAGGTGTTGTGTCTTAAAGAGTATCCACGTCAGCTGCCCCTGTGGGGTCAGTCCCCGTACATATGGAATATGTAGGGTGGAGAGAGTCTCGACACGAAAGAGAACAGTGATGCAGTTTTAAAACCAAAACAAAAAATGTAAACAAAAACAACTTGGCCACTATGTAAAACATATTCTGAATTGTTAATAAATCAACTGTACCATTGTTATCAGTTAAACTAATATTTGATTTAAAGAGCAACTCAACCCTAAACTGCTTTTTTAACTGGTCAGCTGTACAAACTAGGCTTTAGTGATAAATCTCACTATTTATTAGGGCTGGGTATTTCCAACATGTGTACATGGATGTTTTATATTCTGTATTTTGGCTGTGTATGATATAACCTAACCAACATGACAATAACAGATATTGGTTTATAAAATAATACACATTTTAACAAGCTTTAATATAATCTATAGCCTTAACTAGCAGCTATGGATTATCTACCCTATGTCTTGTCATGTTTTACTGTAATGTTCCAGCAGTGGAGCATACTCTCTCTGTTCCCTGAATGCAGTGATTATTTCAGGCCAAGTTAGACACAAAAGGATCAGTACGATGGCCAGCTGATGATGCACATGCCGCACATCTGATGTGCTGCACATAAATCCTCATGCACTCCAAAACTTGTTTGTGCACCACTTTTCTCCATATAGTTAAGTTGTGTGTTAGATCGAGTAAGTGTAGGGATAATATCAGCGCATAAACCGCTGTCACTGCAAAGGACTCTGCTTTTGTATTTGTTAGCTTTGTGCTGCTAGCAGCCGCGTTAATTAGGTGTCAGACCCTGCCCTGCAGGACCCGGACTCTCTCCTCTTGGGTGATCCACGTTGGCTTTGTGTTGTTTTAAAGTTACCTGTTGCTAGTGGCAGATCAGTGTAGTGTCTTGTGTGAAGGCAGAGATCTGTAGAGTTGCAGCAGTAACGTTACTTCACTGCAGAACTTACAAACTGCATGAGCCAGGTCTAACTCCTGATTCCTTTGTGTTTTAAAGTCCAGAGTTGACAATTCCCTTCAAGTTTTGCTGACTGAAAAAACATCTTGCCCCTCCATGTTTGTTTATTAGACGCATGCTGCTGCTGTGTGGTGTGGTGCTGCCACCTATGGCAGAAATGTGTACTGTGATAATGTGTATCTTAGGGAACAGCTTCAAAACTGCCGTTCCAGCTGTTTATAACATATTAACATCATTTAAACAGCTGTATCGATAGAGTGGCATGCTTATCAATACGCGTATCATCTAGAAGTACTTCATAATATATCCCCATATCTCACCTGCGTTACCACACCTGCATTACCTCACCTGCGTTACCTCACGCACTGTATTGATGGGAATGGGAAGGGAATAGAATGGGATTTATACAGCACTTTACCTATAACACAATATATATATACACTGAACAAAAATATAAACGCAACACTTTTGCTTTTGCTCCCATTTTTCATGAGATGACCTCAAAGATCTGAAACTTTTTCTACATACACAAAATAACCATATCTCTCAAATATTTACACTTTTCAGGGCAGATGGCAGACAGCGTGTGTGACGTCGTGTGGGTGAGCGGTTTTCTGATGTCACTGTTGTGGATCGAGTGGCCCATGGTGGCGGCGGGGTTATGGTATGGGCAGGCGTATGTTATGGACGAAGAACACAGATGCATTTTATTGATGGCATTTTGAATGCACAGAGATATCGTGACGAGATCCTGAGGCCCATTGTTGTGCCATACATCCAACAACATCACCTCATGTTGCAGCATGATAATGCACGACCCCATGTTGCAAGGATCTGTACACAATTCTTGGAAGCTGAAAACATCCCAGTTCTTGCATGGCCAGCATACTCACCAGACATGCCACCCATTGAGCATGTTTGGGATGCTCTGGATCGGCGAATACGACAGCGTGTTCCAGGTCCTACCAATATTCAGCAACTTCGCACAGCCATTGAAGAGGAGTGGACCAACATTCCACAGGCCACAATCGACACCTGATCAACTCTATGCGAAGGAGATGTGTTGCACTGCATGAGGCCAATGGTGGTCACACCAGATACTGACTGGAGTCCCCAGACCTCCCAGTAAACCCCCCCAGTAAAACAAAACTGTATGTTTCAGAGTGGCCTTTTATTGTGGCCAGTCTGAGGCACACCTGTGCAATAATCATGCTGTCTCATCAGCATCTGGATATGGCACACCTGTGAGGAGGGATGGATTATCTCGGCAAAGGAGAAGTGCTCACTATCACAGATTTGACAGATTTGTGAACAATATTTGAGAGATATGGTTATTTTGTGTATGTAGAAAAAGTTTCAGATCTTTGAGTTCATCTCATGAAAAATGGGAGCAAAAGCAAAAGTGTTGCGTTTATATTTTTGTTCAGTGTATTAATCATCCAATTAGCAGAATTAATAACGACCACTTCATATTAGCACAGTTTATTTGGGATAAAATGCAGTTGTTACTAAAACTTAGGATTCATATAAAAGGGTTTTGTCAGTGACAGACTTCTTGTTGTGTTGTAGCATCATTTTACTGAGAACTGGACCTAAGAACAAAGATCAGTGGGATTAGACTCCGCCCACACAGAGATGGGGCAGGCGATAAACTCTCACTGGGCAGTGGTGAGGAGGCGGGGCTTATCCTTCTTCTCTGTTTCAACTGAAAACCTTTGGTTCTCTCAGCTACAGCGACCAACCTCCAGGAAGCAGCGCCAACGAGAAGTTTGGTCAGAGCAAAGGTCAGAGTTACACACCTGGGGTCAAAGGTCAGAGTTACACACCTGGGGTCAAAGGTCAGGGTTACACACCTGGGGTTAAAGGTCAGGGTTACACACCTGGGGTCAGAGGTCAGGGTTACACACCTGGGGTCAGAATGATAAAAAAAAAAAAAAAACACAGCAGTGGAGTTGTAAAGCCAACATCAGATCTGCTTCATAAAAGTAGGCTGTAGCATAAAAGAAGCGGCGGTGAACGGTGATGCAGTTTTAAAACCAAAACACAAAATGTAAACCATATTTTTAATTGTGAATAAATCAACTGTACCATTGTTATCAGTAAAACTAATAATTGATTTAAAAATAGCTGGTCAGCTGTACAAACCAAGCTTTAGTGATACATCTCACTGTTTATTAGGGCTGGATATTTCCAGCAACCTCATGATACGATACGTATCCCGATACATTCTGAACAAAGCACAGGGTCAAACAAGTTTACATGGATGTTTTATATTCTGTATATTGGCTGTGCGTGATATAACCTAACCAACATGACAATAACAGACATTGGTACATAAAAGTATGTTGGCCAGCTGATGACGCACACACTGTACGTCTGTGGATGTGCTGCACATGAATCCTTGTGCACTCCAAAACTTGTTTGTGCTCTACTTTTCTCTGTATAGTTAGGTTGGCTCTGTGTTGTTCTAGCGTTACTTGTTGCTAGCAGCAGATCAGTGTAGTGTCTTGTGTGAAGACAGAGATCTGTAGAGTTGCTGCAGTAACGTTACTTCACTGCAGAGCCAACAAACTGCATGAGCCAGGTCTAACTCCTGATTTCTTGCTGTTTCAAAGTCCAGAGTTGCTTTTTTTTTTTTGCTGCTTTTTTATTTAGTTAGAAATGTATAATTAATGTGTAGCTAATGCAAAAGATAAAAATACAAAATCTAAAAGCTGTCCTATTTTGCTAATGTGTATTATGTCATTGTGCAAAGACCTACTGTAGCCTTCTCTAGCTACTGTTAGTTAGTCTCAGTAAATCATTCGCTGGTAACTGTGGGAGGATTTTTTTCAAAAGAAACAAATTTATATCTGCACATTTGTACACACATCCTCATTGTGCACTATGGTAAAAGTAGGGCCCAAACACTTTCCTTCCAAAGGCTTTTTGTCCTTTGTTGGAAAACTAAAGACTAACATTATTGGGTATAAATCAAACACCGACAAAAGAAACTGATGTTCAAAATAAATGATTAAATGTAACTGATGGACTAACAGGGAGTGGATATATCTTCACATGTGGAAACATCTCACAGCAGAGAAGTTCATGATTAAATAAAAACATTTGTGGTGGGACTAAAAAAAATCTAATTAATTATAGGCTTTGTAATTAATTAATCACAATTATTTGCCTTTTTATCAAATAGCAAAATTTATATGTCAGAAATAAAATTTAGGAGCTTATTTGTATGTTCTGGTATATTTGAACTTGATTTCAAATTAAGACCGCAGCCAAACAGAGGCAGCATTCAGTACTCTCTCTGCTCTTCTGTGAAGTTGTCTCCTTTCTCTCTGCTCCTCTGTGATGTTGTCTCCTCTCTCTTTCCTGCTTTGTGATGTTGCCTCATCTCTCTCTCTCTCTCTCTCTCTCTCTCTCACAGTGTGTGGACTCGGTGGGGTCCTGGAGCCAGTGGTCTGGTACTCAGAGAGCCATTAAAGGCTGTAAATTTAATGTTGAATATTTCCCCTACAGAAGAGGCCTCTTTCCAGGACCAGGCCAAAACCAGGACCAGGCAAGGACTAGCGAGTGGTCTGGTACTCAGAGAGCCATTTAGGGCTGAAAGTCTCCCCAGCAGAGGAAGCCCCATCCTGTGTAAAAGTGTGTGGATTCGGTGGGGTCCTGGAGCCATTGGTCTGGTACTTAGAGAGCCATTCAGTGCTGAAAGTCTCCCCAGCAGGGGAGAGGCCTCATTACTTGGGTGACAGGATGTGGACTAGACTAGGGGGTTCTGGTGCCAAGGGTCTGGTACTGAGGAGAGCATTCAGAGCTGAAAGTCTCCCCAGTAGAAAAGTGGTGTCTATCCTGTGTAACAGTGTGAGGTCTTTGTTGGGTCAGCAGAAGAGGCCTCATTACTGGGTGACAGGATGTGGACTCGGTGGGGTCCTGGAGCCAGTGTTTTGGTACTCAGAGAGCCATTTCGGGCTGAAAGACTTCCCAGCAGAGGAGGCCTCATTCCTGGGTAACAGTGTGTGGACTCAATGGGGTCCTGGAACCAGTGGTCTTGTACTCAGAGAGCCATTTATGACCCCAGCAGAAGAGAACAAATTTTTAGGTAACAGTGTGTGGACTCGGTGTGGTTCTCGAGCCAGTGGTATGGTACTCAGTGGAGCATTCATGGGTGAAAGTCTCATCAGCAGAATAGGACTCATTCCTGGGTAATTGTGTGTGAACTCTGTGGGGTCCTGGAGTCAGTGGTCTGGTACTCAGAGAGCCATTCAAGGCTGAAAGGTCTCTCCAGCAGAGGAGGCCTCATTCCTGGGTAACAGTGTGTGGACTTGGTGGGGTTCTGGTGTCAGGGGTCTGGTACTTAGGACAGCATTCAGAGATGAAAGTCTCTCCTGTAGAGAAGGCCTCATTCCTGGATAATAGTGTGTGGACTCAATGGGGTCTTATGGCCTGTTGTCTGGTACTCAGAGAGCCAAATATGGCTGAAACTCTTCACAGCAGAAGAGACCTTGTTTCTGGGTAACAGTGTGTGGACTCGGTGAGGTTCTCAAGCCAGGGGTTTGGGACTCAGGGAAGCATTCATGGGTGAAAGTCTCCACAGCAGAGGATGCTCCATTTCTGGGTAACTGTGTGGACTCGATGGGGTCCTGGAGCCTGTGATCTGGTACTCCGATCGCCATTCAGGGCTAAAAGTCTTCCCAGTAGAGGAGGACTCATTCCTGGGTAAATGTGTGTGGTCTCGGTGGGGTCCTGAAGCCAGTGTTCTGGTTCTCAAAGAGCCATTCAGGGCTGAACGTCTCCCCAGCAGAGGAGGCCTCGTTCCTGGCTAACAGGGTCTGGACTCGGTGGGGTCCTGTAGTCACTGGTCTGGTACTCAGAGAGCCATTTCGGGCTGAAAGTCTTCCCAGCAGAAGAGGCCTCATTCCTGGGTAACAGTGTGTGGACTCGGTGGGGTCCTGGAGCCAGTGGTTTGGTACTCAGAAAGCCACTTAGGGCTTAAAGTTACCCCAGCAGAAGAGACCTCATTCTTGTGAAACAGTTTTTGAACTCGGTGGGGTTCTTGAGCCAGGCATCTGGTACTCAGAAGAGCATTCTGGGCTTAATATCTCCTCAGCAGAGGAGGCCTCATTCCTGGGTAAATGTGTGTGGACTTGGTAGGGTCCTGAAGCCAGTGGTCTGGTACTCAGAGAACCATTCAGGGCTGAAAAGTCTCCCTAGCAGAGATGGCCTCTTTCTAGGACCAGGCCATAACCAGGACCAGACCAGGATCAAACCATGAACAGGCCAGGTCCAGGCCCAGACCAGGACTAGACCAGGACCTGACAAGGACCCGGCCAGGACCAGGCCAGGACCAGACCCATACCGGGACTAGATCAGGACCAGTCCAGGATGGGAACAGGACCAGGACAGGACCAGATCAGTACATGGACCAGAGCAGGACCTGACCAGGACTAGACTAGGACCAAACCAACACCAGGCCAGGACCAGACCAAGACCATGATCAGACCATGGCCAGACCAAGAGCAGACCAGGGCAGGACCAAACAGGTCCAGACCAACACCAAACCAGAAACAGGCCAGTACCAGACCAGCCCAGGACTAGGACCAGTCCAGGACCAGACCAGTACGGGACCAGACCAGGACCAGGCAAGGACCATTTCCAGACCAGGACCAAACCAGGACAGGGCCAGGACCAGACCAGGACCAATCCAGGACCAGGCCAGGACCAGACCAGGACCAGACCAGGACCAGGCCGGGAGCAGGACAAGACCAGGACCAGACCATGACTATACCAGGCCAGGACCAGGCCAGGACAAGGATCAAAGCAGGGCCAGACCAGAACCATGCCAAAACCAGTACCAGACCAGGACCAAACCAGGACCAGGCCAGGACCAGAGCAGGACCAGAGCAGGACCAGTCCAGGACCACAACAGGACCAGCATAGGACTAGGCCAGTACATGGACCAGAGCCGGACCTGACCAGGACCAGGCTAAAACCAGTACCAGACCAGGACCAAACCAAGACCAGGCCAGGACTAGGCCAAGACAAGGACCAGAGCAGGACCAGAGCAGGACCAGCACAGGACCAGGCCAGTACAAGACCAGAGCAGGAACCAAACCAGGACCAGACAACAACTAGTACCAGACCAGGACCAAACCAGGACCAGGCCAGGACCAAGCCAAGACCAGGACCAGGACCAGGACCAGACCAACACCAGACAAGGACCAGGACCAGGACAAGACCAGGACCAAACCAGTACCAGACCAGGACCAAACCATGACTATACCAGGACCAGGCCAGTACAAGGACCAGAGCAGGAACCAAACCAGGACCAGACAACAACTAGTACCAGACCGGGACCAAACCAGGACCAGGCCAGGACCAAGCCAAGACCAGGACCAGGACCAGACCAACACCAGACAAGGACCAGGACCAGACCAGGACCAGGACAAGACCAGGACCAAACCAGGTACCAGACTAGGACCAGACCAGGACCAAACCAGAACCAGGACCAGACCAGGACCAAACCAGGACTAGGCCAGGATTAGGACCAGACCAGGGCCAGACCAGGACAAGACCAGGTCCAGGCCCAGACCAGGACTGTACCCAGGCCAAGACCGGGACCAAACCAGGACCAGACAAAGACCAGACCAGGAACCAGACCAGTCTGGGACCAGAGGACCAGGCAAGGACCATGTCCAGACCAGGACCAAACCAGGACAGGGCCAGGATCAGACCAGGACCAAACCAGGACCAGGCCAGGACCAGGACCAGACCAGGACCAGACCATGGCCAGGACCAGGACAAGACCAGCACCAGCCCAAAACCAGGACCATGACCAGACCAGGCCAGGCCAGGACTCAGAGGGGTCTTGGAGCTAGTGGTCTGGTACTGAGAGGGGCAGTCAAATCAAATCAACTCAAATTAAATCAAATCAAACATACTTTTTTGTCCCCAAGGGGAAGTGAGTGTTGTGCGAGTGCAGAGCAGCTGCAGAACATAGTACATGACAGTGTGAACAACAGCGGTACATACAGTGGGGCCAAAAAGTATTTAGTCAGCCACCAATTGTGCAAGTTCTCCCTCTTAAAAAGATGAGAGAGGCCTTTAATTTTCATCATAGGTATACCTCAACTATGAGAGACAACATGAGAAAAAAAAATCCAGAAAATCACATTGTCTGATTTTTAAAGAATTTATTTGCAAATTATGGTGGAAAATAAGTATTTGGTCACCTACAAACAAGCAAGATTTCTGGCTCTCACAGACCTGTAACTTCTTCTGTAAGAGGCTCCTCTGTCCTCCACTCGTTACCTGTATTAATGGCACCTGTTTGAACTGGTTATCTATATAAAAGACACCTGTCCACAACCTCAAACAGTCCCACTCCAAACTCCACTATGGCCAAGACCAAAGAGCTGTCAAAGGACACCAGAAACAAAATTGTAGACCTGCACCAGGCTGGGAAGACTGAATCTGCAATAGGTAAGCAGCTTGGTGTGAAGAAATCAACTGTGGGAGCAATTATTAGGAAATGGAAGACATACAAGACCACTGATAATCTCCCTCCATCTGGGGCTCCCCGCAAGGTCTCACCCCGTGGGGTCAAAATGATCACAAGAACGGTGAGCAAAAATCCCAGAACCACACGGGGGACCTAGTGAATGACCTGCAGAGAGCTGGGACCAAAGTAACAAAGGCTATCATCAGTAACACACTACGCCGCCAGGGACTCAAATCCTGCAGTGCCAGACGTGTCCCCCTGCTAACGCCAGTACATGTGCAGGCCCGTCTGAAGTTTGCTAGAGAGCATTTGAATGATCCAGAAGAGGATTGGGAGAATGTCATATGGTCAGATGAAACCAAAATAGAACTTTTTGGTAAAAACTCTACTCGTCATGTTTGGAGGAGAAAGAATGCTGAGTTGCATACAAAGAACACCATACCTACTGTAAAGCATGGGGGTGGGAACATCATGCTTTGGGGCTGTTTTTCAGCAAAGGGACCAGGACGACTGATCCGTGTAAAGGAAAGAATGAATGGGGCCATGTATCGTCAGATTTTCAGTGAAAACCTCCTTCCATCAGCAAGGGCATTGAAAATGAAACGTGGCTGGGTCTTTCAGCATGACAATGATCCCAAACACACTGCCCGGGTAACGAAGGAGTGGCTTCGTAAGAAGCATTTCAAGGTCCTGGAGTGGCCTCGCCTGTCTCCAGATCTCAAACCCATAGAAAATCTTTGGAGGGAGTTGAAAGTCTGTGTTGCCCAGCGACAGCCCCATAACATCACTGCTCTAGAGGAGATCTGCATGGAGGAATGGGCCAAAATACCAGCAACAGTTTGTGAAAACCTTGTGAAGACTTACAGAAAACGTTTGACCTCTGTCATTGCCAACAAAGGGTATATAACAAAGTATTGAGATGAACTTTTGTTATTGAACAAATACTTATTTTCCACCATAATTTGCAAATAAATTCTTTAAAAATCAGACAATGTGATTTTCTGGATTTTTTTTTCTCATTTTGTCTCTCACAGTTGAGGTATACCTATGATGAAAATTACAGGCCTCTCTCATCTTTTTAAGTGGGAGAACTTGCACAATTGGTGGCTGACTAAATACTAATACTAATTCTAAATTTTTTGCCCCACTGTACATGTAAGTACACAGTCATACAACAGGTAAGCTACGTCTTGCCTGCTTTGCCCTGCTATACATGGTTTCATCCATCCATCCATCCATCTTCTTCCGCTTTATCTGGGGCCGGGTCGCGGAGGCAGCAGTCTAAGCAAAGATGCCCAGACTTCCCCCTCCCCAGACACTTCCTCCAGCTCTACCGGGGGCACCCCAAGGCGTTCCCAGGCCAGCCGAGAGACATAGTCCCTCCAGCGTGTCCTAGGTCTTCCCCGGGGCCTCCTCCCGGTGGGACATGCCCGGAACACCTCCCCAGGGAGGCGTCCAGGAGGCATCCGGAACAGATGCCCGAGCCACCTCAACTGACTCCTCTCGATGTGGAGGAGCAGCGGCTCTACTCCGAGCTCTTCCCGGGTGACCGAGCTCCTCACCCTATCTCTAAGGGTGCGCCCAGCCACCCTGCGGAGGAAACTCATTTCGGCCGCTTGTATCCGGGATCCTGTCCTTTCGGTCATGACCCAAAGCTCATGACCATAGGTGAGAGTAGGAACGTAGATCGACCGGTAAATCGAGAGCTTCGCCTTTCGGCTCAGCTCCTTCTTCACCACAACAGACCGATACAACGACCGCATTACTGCAGCCGCTGCACCGATCCGTCTGTTGATCTCACGCTCCATCCTTCCCTCACTCGTGAACAAGACCCCAAGATACTTGAACTCCTCCACTTGAGGCAGAAACTCCCCCCCAACCTGGAGAGGGCAAGCCACCCTTTTCCGGTCGAGAACCATGGCCTCGACTTGGAGGTGCTGATTTTCATCCCAGCCGCTTCACACTCGGCTGCAAACCGCCCCAGTGCTCACTGAAGGTCCTGGCCTGAAGAAGCCAACAGAACAACATCATCCGCAAAAAGCAGAGATGAAATCCTGTGGTTCCCAAACCAGACTCCCTCCGGCCCTTGGCTGCGCCTAGAAATTCTGTCCATAAAAATTATGAACAGAACCGGTGACAAAGGGCAGCCCTACCGGAGTCCAACATGCACTGGAAACAGGTCCGACTGCTCCTGCTCCGGTCATACAGGGACCGGACAGCCCTTAGCAAAGGGCCCCGGACCCCATACTCCCAGAGCACCCCCCACAGGACACTACGAGGGACACGGTCGAACGCTTTCTCCAAATCCACAAAACACATGTGGACTGGTTGGGCGAACTCCCACAAACCCTCGAGCACCCGATAGAGGGTATAGAGCTGGTCCACTGTTCCACGGCCAGGACGAAAACCGCATTGTTCCTCCTGAATCCGAGGTTCGACTATTGGCCGAATTCTCCTCTCCAGTACCCTGGAATAGACTTTCCCGGGGAGGCTGAGAAGTGTGATCCCCCTGTAGTTGGAACACACCCTCCGGTCCCCCTTCTTGAAAAGAGGGACCACCACCCCGGTCTGCCAGTCCAGAGGTACTGTCCCCAACCGCCATGCGATGTTGCAGAGACGTGTCAGCCACGACAGCCCCACAACATCCAGGGATCCGAGGCACTCAGGGCGGATCTCATCCACCCCCGGTGCCTTGCCACTGAGGAGCTTTCCAACCACCCCAGTGACTTCAGCTTGAGTGATGGACGAGTCCACCTCTGAGTCCCCAGCCCCTGCTTCCTCAACGGAAGGCGTGTCGGTGGGATTGAGGAGATCCTCAAAGTATTCCTTCCACCGCCCGGCAACATCCCCAGTCGAGGTCAACAGCTCCCCACCTCCACTGTAAACAGTGTTGGTGAAGCACTGCTTCCCCCTTCTGAGGCGGCGGACGGTTTGCCAGAATTTCTTTGAGGCCAACCGATAGTCCTCCTCCATGGCCTCCCCGAACTCCTCCCAGACCCGAGTTTTTGCCTCCACAACCGCCCGGGCCGCAGCACACTTGGCCCTCCGGTACCCGTCGGCTGCCTCAGGAGTCCCACGAGCCAACCAGGCTCGATAGGACTCCTTCTTCAGCCTGACAGCATCCCTTACTTCCGGTGTCCACCACCGGGTTTGGGGGTTGCCGCCACGACAGGCACCAGAGACCTTGCGACCACAGCTTCGAACAGCCGCATCGACAATAGAGGTGGAGAACAAGGTCCACTCGGACTCCATGTCTCCAACCTCCCTCGGGATCTGGTCAAAGCTCTCCCGGAGGTGGGAGTTGAAGACCCCTCTGACAGAGGGCTCAGCCAGACGTTCCCAACAGACCCTCACAATACGTTTGGGCCTGCCGAGTCTGTCCGGCCTCCTCCTCCGCCAGCGGATCCAACTCACCACCAGGTGGTGATCGGTTGACAGCTCAGCCCCTCTCTTCACCCGAGTGTCCAAGACACACGGCCGAAGGTCAGATGACACGACTACAAAGTCGATCATCGACCTCCGGCCTAGGGTGTCCTGGTGCCACGTGCACTGATGGACACCCTTGTGCTCGAACATGGTGTTTGTTATGGACAAACTGTGACTAGCACAGAAGTCCAATAACAAGACACCACTCGGGTTCAGATCAGGGAGGCCGTTCTTCCCAATCACACCCCTCCAGGTATCACTGTCGTCGCCCACGTGGGCATTGAAGTCTCCCAGCAAAACAATGGAGTCCCCAGTCAGTGCACCTTTCAGTACCCCTCCTAGGGACTCCAAGAAGGCTGGGTACTCTGTACTGCTATTTGGCCCGTAGGCACAAACCACAGCAAGAGACCTGTCCCCAACCCGAAGGCGTAGGGACGCGACCCTCTCGTTTACTGGGGTAAACTCCAACACATGGTGGCTGAGCTGGGGGGCTATGAGCAAGCCCACACCAGCCCGCCGCCTCTCACCGCGGGCAACGCCAGAGTGGTGGAGAGTCCAACCTCTCTCGAGGAGCTGGGTTTCAGAGCCCAAGCTGTGCGTTGAGGTGAGCCCGACTATATCTAGCCGGTATCTCTCAACCTCCCGCACAAGCTCAGGCTCCTTCCCCCCCAGTGAGGTGACATTCCATGTCCCCACAGCTGGAAGCTGTGTCCGGGGACCGGGTCGTCGAGGCACCCGCCTTCGACTGCTGCCCAATCCACATTGCACCGGTCCCCTACGGCTACCTCTGCGGGTGGTGAGCCCACAGGAGGTACATGGTTTCAATTCAATTCAATTCAGATTTATTTGTATAGCCCAGTATCACAACAAAAGTCGCCTCAAAGGGCTTCATAACAGTTGATCAAACATAAACACACAATCAGACAACACAAACAATAACTACACTAAACAGACCCAGGACTCTGCTGTCCTTAGACCCTCCTTCTCGGTAAAGAAAAACTCCTAAAAAAAACCCAGCTGTGGGAAAAAAGAAGAAACCTTATGGAGCCCAACTGAAGGAGAGATCCTCTCCCAGGACGGACAGGCAATGTGTCTAGGACTGTTAGTTCATTAGCTCATCTATAGGATCATAGATCAGCTCTGTAAGGATTCATCCAGGGAGTGGGGTGAGGTAGGTTGAGGAAGTCCAGAAGATGCAGCAGGTGGCCTCATCCAGACAGGTGAGTGGGGCAAGATAGGTCCCGGAAATCCAGGATGCAGCAGGGCCTCATCCAGACAGGTGAGTGGGGCGAGATAGGTCCAGGAAATCCAGGATGCAGCAGGGGCCTCATCCAGGCAGGTGAGTGGGTTGAGGTAGATCCGGGAAATCCTTAGAGGGGAGGTTGAGGGCCCACAGGTCGGGACAGGAGCACAGATGGGGTCAGCTAAGATCCAATCGTCACTGGGACATCTGCCAGCAGCCAGGCATCTGAAACAGTCCCCACTCCCCCAGAGGGGAGCGGGAGAGAGGGACAACTTGTGAATAGCAAGGAACTGATTAAAGATATAGAATATTAAATAATATTAATTACAGTGATAGGAGAGGAGCAGCAGATGAAACCAGAGGACAGAGGCTCAGTGCACCATACTTCCCCCAGCTTCTAGCTCCTGGAGCAGCCTAGCTTCAACTGTGGAGTTAACCCTGTTCCTAGCTGCCCTGACCATAAGCTTTCTTGAAGAGGAACGTTTTAAGCCAAACTTAAATGTAGAGACTGTGTCTGCCTCTCTAACATGAGCTGGAAGCTGATTCCATAAAACAGAAGCTTGGTAACTAAAGGCTCTACCTCCAACTGTACTTTTAGTAACCCTGGGAACCACTAATAGCCCTGCATTTTGTGAGCGCAGTACTCTGCTTGGTTGGTATGGCACTATAACATCATTAATGTAGGATGGAGCCTTGTAAGTCAGGAGAAGGATTTTAAACCTAATTCTGAATTCAACTGGAAATCAGTGAAGTGAAGCTAGCACAGGAGTAATATGTTCTCTCCTGTTAGTTCCTGTTAATCCTGCAGACATTTTAAAGAGTTTTTAGGGTACGCTGCCAGCAGAGAGTTACAGTAATCCAACTTAGATGTAACAAATGCATGGAAGTTTTTTAGCGTCACTTTTAGATAAAATATTTCTGATTTTGGCTATTTTACGTAAGTGAAAGTATGCTGTTTTACAGACTTGGTTTATATGAGCCTTAAATGATAAATCTTGGTCAAATAAAACTCCTAAGTTTCTCACAGCAGAACTTGAGGCTACACTGACACCGTCCAGGGAGACTCTCTGGTCAGACAGAGCATCTCTCAGCTTTTTGGGGCCTAGTATAATGACCTCTGTTTTTTCTGGGTTTAGGAGGAGATAATTAATTGTCATCCAGGTCTTTATGTCTCTAACACAGGCGCTAAGTTTCTCTACGTTGTCATTCTGATCAGGTTTAATTGATAAATACAACTGTGTATCGTCTGCGTAACAGTGAAAATGAATGCCATGTTTTCTGATTCTGTTTCCTAAAGGCAGCATGTAAAGCATGAACAGAATGGGTCCAAGTACTGAGCCTTGTGGCACTCCATAGCTAACTTTACTGCACTGAGGAATGTTCATTTACACTGACAAACTGGTACCTATCAGATAAGTAGGATTTAAACCAGCAGGGGGCGCTCCTCTGACCCCTATGTCACAGTCTAATCTCTGGAGTAAGATGCTGTGGTCAATGGTGTCAAAGGCTGCACTGAGATCTAACAGAACCAGGATTGAGACCAGTCCATTGTCTGAACTTAATAACAAGTCATTTGTGACTCTAACTAATGCAGTTCTGTGCTATGGTGGGGTCTAAACCTTGACTGAAAATCTTCACATAAGCGATTGTCCTGTAGGTAACTGTAGGTAACTGTTGAACAACAACTCTTCCTAGAATTTTTGAAATAAAAGGGAGATTTGATATTGGTCTATTGTTGGCTAAAATGTCAGGATCTAGACTGGGTTTTTTCAGAAGCGGTTTAATAACTGCATATTTAAAAGACTGTGGTACATAACCTGTTTCTAAGGAGGTGTTTATTATGTTCAGTATAGATTCATTAATTAGGGGAAGAGTTTCTTTAAAAAGTTTGTTCGGAATTGGGTCTAAAAGACAAGTTGAGGTTTTGGAGGACATAATGACTGATGTTATCTCAGCTTGGTCTACAGCAGTGAAGCAGTCTAACGTTACAGATGGTTTTATAGTGGCCTCCATTTTTACAGCTTTAGCTCTGAGCTGATTGTAGGGAGAATTTTATTTAATTTGTCTCTAATATTTGTGATTTTGTTGTTAAAAAATGTAAGAAAGTTTTGACAGCTGAGAGTAACAGTGATACAGGGTTCTACTGAGCTGTGACTGGTGGTCAGCCTGGCTACAGTGCTGAACACAAACCTAGGGTTGTTCCTGTTTTCTTCTATTAAAGTTGAATAGTATCTGGTTTTGGCCTCGCGCAGAGATTTTTTATAATTTAAAAGACTATATTTCCAGGCATTCAGAGACTGCTCTGAGCTGGAGTGACGCCATAGCCTTTCTAATTTATGGGTTGCTTGTTTAAGGGAACGTGTTTCAGCATTAAACCATGGTGCTACTCGATTCGGCCTAACAACCTTTTGTTTTAGTGGAGCTACATTATCTAGAGCCGTCTTTAAAGACTGCATGGCGCTGTCAACAAACCAATCACTTTTACTGGGACTCGAGCTATGGGAGCTGTTCTCAACAAACTCACTCAACATTGTGCTAAATATTGGCTTGATTATGTGTTTAAACTTTGACACAGATTGGTCTGATAATGTTCTTCTAATCTGGGTTTTGCTCATTGGAACAGTAAAGTCTTTGAGTCTAAACTGAAACTGAAAGTTAGGGTGATTTATAGTCAGTAATCTGATGCTTTCAAAGGAATTATTGGTGTGTTTAGATTTGGGGCTAAGAAGTAAACTAGACTGTGATATTACTGCCACTCCTCCACCTGTGCTCCTCGCTGTCTGAAAGTTTACATGACTTGGGGGAGTAGCTTCATTAAGTCTCACATAGTCATCCTGTTGTAGCCAGGTTTCTGTTAAGGCCAGTAGGTTAAGTTTATTATCATTAATTAATTCATTAACTAACAGGGATTTAGAGGAAATTGACCTAATGTTTAGTAATCCACATTTAATTACGTTATTGTTCTGATTATTATTAATATTATTAATAGGTCTACAAGAAGTTATTTTTATTAAATTTGTGTCTCTCACTCCTCTTATTTGTCTTTTGCTGTTGGAGTTAGTGTTTAGGTGGGGGACAGACACAGTCTCTATTTGCTCTGCTAAAATACCTTTATACTGGGTTTTTACCAGCTCATAAGGAAGCTCAGAGAAGTGTTTTAAACTACTGCTCTGGTTTGCAGCGCTCTTGTTGCAAGTCTGGTAGATGTTTGTTTTTGCTGACTGTTGTCTGTGTGCCTCTGCTACCCTTTGCCCTCCTATCTTTTAGACGCTGTTCAAACAGCCCGCCGCTGCTACTGTTGCTGTTACCTCGGTGCTTATGCTGGTCTGGGAAAACTTCATTGTACCCTGCCAAGCTTGCCATTGGCTAGTTTTTGAGTTTTATCCTAAATTTAGCACCATGTTAATTCAGTTATAGTGGCCACTAACTGTATTCATTTGTCCTTATAGATGCTGTTGGCCACTGTTGTTTTTTGTTTGGGTCTATTTTTTTTTTTACGGTTTCAGTTTATTGTTTGATTACGTTGGGCTTTACTTGAGTTATTTTTTTTTTGTTGTTTAGTTCTGTTCTTTAGCCATTTGCTTGGAGTCAGCTTTAGTTTGTGACTACTTTTGGTCTGTGCCCTCAGTATCTGTTTTTAATGCTGTTTTCCTCTGCTGTAGGGTCTGGTCCGAGTGTGGTCACCCGTCTGGTGGAGGGTTTGGTGATAGATTTTTTCACTTCAGCCCCATCACTCCTGCGTGTACTGGTATTTTGCACAACCCTCACTTTTCATGCTTTAGTTGCTGTATTGTTGTGTTTGTGTGACTGTGTAGCACGGAGCTTAGTGAGTACTCTGTCCCATAGTATTGTGGCCTCTCACCCCATGCGCCCGTGGCCGACCAGCCCTTAGCATTTTACCTATACTCCTGGGCACTGAAATTTTATGTGTATATATTTGAAATTTAATTATTTATAATAAACAGTTTAAATGTTATTTGTTTCTGCCTTTCTTGACCATCACCCACATCTATAATCTTACCTGAGTGCTTAAGCTGAGTGAGAGTCCTTTGGGGAACCCAGGTGTCAAGCCCCTCCCCCACTTGGTTACACATAGATAATAATAGTCAAAACAAATAACAGGCTAAAACCAATTAGGGCAGAATATAAAACCAAAATACATAAAAACAGAATAATAAAAGGTGCAGAGTCAAGTGCAACAAAACTAAATAACAGCATGTGAAACAGTGAGCTCCTTGTTAAGCAAAGTGATAGATGTGGGAATAAAAGAGCGCTTTAGTGGGTTGGCTTTACCCTTGTAGGCTCAATAACGCCTCCCTGAAGGCAGCAGCTCATACTCAGTGAATAAAAAATGTGAACGATCATTTAAAATCGGGCTACTGATGCTTCATAGATGGACTGTAGGGAAGGGTAGACCTTTTTACTTTTCACTTTCACTGTAACTTCTACCAAGTTTTCAAGCTTGTTTTTATGATGAACACACCCAAACCATACAGCCGTACTGTACCGCATAATACTTTCCTGCACTGCAGTGTAAAAAATCCACATTGTTGCAGCACTCACACCACACTGCCTGAACCGGCAGAGGAAGTGCAGCCTCTGAGCAAGTTTCCCACACCGAAAGTCTACATGTTCATTCATTTTGAGTGTACAATCAAGCTGAATGTCCAAATATTTAAAAGTGCGTACTTGATCGACGGCACTGTTATTGATTATGACTGGATCATGGTCACTGATTTTACGTGGGTCAAACAGCATTTCTTTAGTCTTTTTAACATTAAAAGCAAGATTATGTTTGTCACACCAATTCTTAAAGATGTCAGCCTCGTTCATACACACAGAGACACTCATCCTTATACAAAAGACATAAAATTACAGTGTCATCTGAAAACTTAATGATGTGACTGTTCATCTGACTGCTCCTACATTCATTGGTGTACAGAGTAAAAAGGAAAGGAGAACTCACACATCTTTGAGGGACACCTGTGTTAAGGCCTCGATACACCAAGGCGACTCCCAGACTGCCACCGAAAAGACGGAGCGATAGCTCGTCTCTTCCCGTCTCCTCTCGTTCCCTCGCGTTTCCTCACGCCGGATGACCTTTTTCCCCCTTCATACACCGAAGCGACAACCGACCTAAAGACCGTGTCTTGCGCATGCGCGTGATGTAATTACCCTCCCAAAGCGGCAGATGGTGCTAGCCAGTGAACAAAGATAAACGGAAGTGACACAATGTTTGCGGGGTACATATGCATGTAGCGCGCCTTGGTCTGTCACTGTTCTCAGCTTGTTTGAACATTTGAGAAGCGTGATAATGGCCTGTTTGGACATTGTTTTGTGTGGATTAGGTGCTGCTCTGTTACTTGAAGAAGAACAGAGGCCAACAAGGAGAAGAAAGCGCACAAAGTGGGTTAAGTCTTGGATTCAATTTGCTTGGAGCTTTCCCAACTTTGTGTCGTCAGCTGGAGATGGACCAGCCAGCTGATTTCCAGAATTTCGCCAGTTTGTTCCCCGAACAGTTCCGCGTGTTGGAGGATCTTCTTACACTAATTATACGGCGTCGAAACACAAATTACCGGGACTGTATTTCGGTGAGAGAACGGCTGATGGTCACACTGCGTTTCCTCGCTACAGGTAAGATCATTATCGTTTTTCTGCCCACCTAAACTAGAACTAAATAGAACTAACTAAAGCCAGACTATTTGTCTTTGTGTTGTGTATGAGTCCGACTGCTTGAAAAACGTTTTTTTATGATTATCAACAGGTGAAAGCTTCCAGGGCCTGTCCTACCTTTTCTGTATGGGCTCTTCTACCATCCAGCAGTTTGTCCCTGAAACCTGTTGTGCTATCTACCAGGTGTTAAAAGAGAAGTATATGAAGGTATGTGTATATATATATATATATATATATATATATATATATATATATATATATATATATATATATATTTTTTTTTTTTTTTTTTTTTTTTTTTTTTTTTTTTGACATATTTTTTCTGATGTGCATATTGTCAGCACTAGTGTTATTTAGTGATGTCTGGTGTACTAATGTTTATTGTGCATCTGCTTATTACAGTGTCCCAGGACAACACAGGAATGGCTGACGGTGGCTGATGGGTTCCATTCAAAGTGGAACTTCCCAAACTGCATCGGGGCTCTGGATGGGAAACGTGCAAATTCGTCCTCCACCGTGAAGTGGCTCCACGTTCTACAACTACAAGCACACTTTCTCTGTTGTGCTGATGGCCCTTGCTGACAGCAGCTACAAGTTTTTGTATGTGGACGTGGGAGGCAATGGGACAATTTCTGATGGTGGAGTGTTTGGTGGCTGTACGCTGGCCGATGCTCTAGAAAGAACAGCCAACATCCCTGGTCCTGCACTGCTTCCTGGTTCGGACCAGCTGGCCCCACATTGCATTGTTGCTGATGAGGCGTTCCCTCTGAAAGACTACCTGATGAAGCCCTACCCAAACCGCAGCCTTTCCATGGAGCAACGCGTCTTCAACTACAGGCTCTCCTGTGCACGTAGAGTGGTAGAGAATGCTTTTGGTATCATGGCCAACCGCTTTCGCGTTTTTCACACCATTCTGCAGGTCCGGGACGCATCCAAAGTGGAAGACATAGTTTTGGCTTGCTGCTCTCTGCACAACTTTCTGCGCACGGAAAGTAGCAATGTGTATGTGAATGACCTTGCTGACAGGGAAGGACTGAACCAGGAAGTTGCAGAAGGAAGATGGAGGCAAGACCAGAGTCTACAACAAGCCCCACTGCCTCCCACAACAAACACATCCTCCAGAGCTAAAATGGTGCGAGATCAACTATGCGGCTATTTCATGTCTGATGCTGGAAGTGTGCCTTTTCAATATGACAAGATGTAGTGTAATAATAATGCTTGCTGAAATGTTTGGCAATAGTCACCAATAAAAAGCCAAATCTACACTTGGTCCTTTTGTTTTTATAATGTGCATACTTAAACTTTAGGCTCTTTAGCTAGAAACATACATTTCACGTGAGCACCATGCAAATTTAGGTCTGCTCAGAACAAGTGGGGCCATCAATGTATACATATGTCAGTAGCAATGGGGGAAATAGGTAGTAATGGACCCTCTTTCGTAATCATCAATTCATCAATAGACAAAGGTACAGAATGTTTTGTGTGGTAGAAGTGCACATAGTCTGTGTACTTCAACTTCTTTTACTATTTAAATGAAGTACATTTTTGGTGATGTTGCTGTGTGTCATTACACTTTGTAACACTGCCTTTAAGTGGCATGAATGCAGGCTAAAGCTTAAAGTGTAATTTGCATGCTTCCCCCATAATGTTTTGCTGGGGTTATGTCTTTGTAATTGCAAATAAGGTTTTCTGTGATATTGGGACCAGACAGCCATTCTCAGGTAAATCATCCCCATTTTCACTGAATGGGGGTTCATTCATTCACTAAACAGGGTCTTGAACAAACACAATTGCATTTGCAAAGCTTTACATCTGAAGATCTCAACTTTAACCAAAAAACAAAGGACCACCAGTTTTTAGACCATATACATGTCTGTACATTAACATATGTACAGACAACCGATGTAAATGCTGTCACAGAATGCTGTCGTCAACTGACTGCTCCGTTCCATATTCGACAAGGACAGCCATTATTCTCCTCCGGACAGTGGGCACCACAGAGGGAGGCAGGGAGCGGATCTCTGTCTCAATGTACTTGCAAAAGTGCATGACGATATCAGTCCTCTGTGAGTTGAGCCGATCCAGCGTTTTCCCTATGCTAGCCATCAAACTGGCAGCCGGACTGCTTTCACGGTCTTCCAGGCGTCTCATCTTTGCTGCTGGACTGCTGCCAATAGGTGGTCTGAGGGTGGTCTGCGGCATGGAGAGCTCATCGGAGCAGGTGGGCTCTGGGCTTGGGCTGGGGGTGCCAGGATGCTCGGGTTCCTCAAGGCTGCTGACGGAGGCCCCACTGGACCAGTGAGTTCCCTTGGACTCACTGGTCACTGACTGTGGAAGACAGTCTCCACCATCAATTGCCACTTCCTAACAAAAAAGAAAAGACAGAATTTAGTAACCAAATAGTTACAATAATCCTCGTATGTTATTTTTATATTACAAACAGAATGTTATATCATATAACAAATAAAACATAAAAAAGGCATACCTGTCGAAAGAGGCCTCCCTCTTTTTTGTGTGTGGCTGTAGGAACTGTAGGCGAGACAAAATCCACTTTTGCCTAACAGTCCTTTGTACATGGGCACTCCCAGAGGGTGGCAGCCTCTGGTAGCGGGTGAACTGGGTCCGGAGAGAGTCCCATCTGTTCTTTATCTCCTTTTCTGTTAAAAAGTAAGAAGCTTTGGTTACGTATTGAGGATATATGGGCCAATACAACCAAATAATTAAACTAGGCGACTTTGAACAAACAACTGTGTACTTTGACAATTTACTACCTTGTTTGCAGTACATACATAACTATAAATCAAGTTGCCTACACGTTATATGCGGTAAATTATAATAACTTACCAGATATGCTCATTCGCTCCTGAATTTCTCGCCACAAGGCCTTTACATGGCGTTTGCTGTAGTCCTGCTCAGCAACATTATACAAAGGTGGCCGCTCTTCCACCAAACTGATCATAAACAAACACTAAAATAAACTTGTACTCTACTCTACTCTACTCTACTTGTCTCAAATTTAAAATTTTTGTCAGATTTGGGATATTTTATCCAGCTGCCAATATTGACACAAAAATGTGAACAAAATACACATTTATTATAGACATTTATTCAGTTTATTTTTGTCTTGCTTCATTTCATTATTCCTTAACATGACTGATGGGCAAGAATTTAACATTTGGATTATATTTAGTGAGCACTGATGCCACAGCACTTAATCATATGAATATTCTCAGTTGCCCTATTTTTCCATTTAATATTGTAATTGGACTGTGAAGACTGTAAATAGTTTATATAGTTATGTTTTAAAGCTTGTTTTATTAATAGTGTTACCTAAATGGTTTAATCGGGGAGGTTGAGTACTACAGGCACTCTGAGTGGTTCTTTTGGGCGCAAATGTTAACTCAAAAATTGAGATGTGCTTAATAAACCCAGCTAGGCCTCCAAGTTAGCTAGATATATCATGTTAGCAGGTTAATTAATGTGTCACTTTATGAAGCTGTTTACCTCTACACTGTTGTCATTATTCTCATATAATCTGTAATTATGCAGCTAAAACGATAACATAACATAAGAAATAGTTAAAAACAACACTTACAGCCGTGTCGGAGTTGTCTTCGGTCTTGTTTACTTCGTCAGTTTCCGTCAGAGCCGAGTGCTCCCGAAGCCACAGCGGCGCGTGCTCATCTCGTTTCTGATTGGTCCAGCCGTTACCGCAATAACCCCACTCCCCCGGGTAGCCCCACCCCTGCCTTTTTCAGGTTCAAATAGTAGATGCACACATCACAAGAAATGTCTCAAAACTCGAAAGCACTGAATGTGTAGATTTGTAACTGTAAATGTCCGAGTTGAGAAGTTGCAACCACAAAGTTGTACTTGTAAAACAGAAGTAATACTTGTAAAAAATAACATTTTATTTTCAGGTGAAAATAATTTTTTTTCAACTTCAAATTTGTTAGCTTCAAGTTTTCAGCTCGTGCTCCATGAGTGTTTAAATCACTGTTTACAAGTTCAAATGTTTTGAGACATATTTACCTTCATACATTTTCTGTATTAAAGTCTGTCTACATGTACTTGTGTATTTTATGTACTTATGGATTCTTTTTACGGTTTTAAATAACGTAAAGCACTTTGGGCAACGCTGGTTGATGTAAAGTGCTGTATAAATAAAGGTTGATTGATTGGTTCAGACCTGGTTTAGACCTGGTTTAGTGCTGATTTAGTCCTGGTTTAGTCCCAGTTTAGTACTGATTTAGTAATGGTTTAGTCCTGGCTTAGTCCCAGTTTAGTCCCGGTTTAGTCCTGGTTTAGTCCTGGTTTAGTCCCAGTTTAGTACTGGTTTAGTCCTGGTTTAATCCTTGTTTAGTCCCGGTTTAAACCTGGTTTAGACTTGGTTTAGACCTGGTTTAGTCCTGGTTTAGTCCTGGTTTAGTCCTTGTTTAGACCTGGTTTGGTCCTGGTTGAGACCTGATTTAGATCTGGTTTAGATCTGGTTTAGTCCCCATTTAGTCCTGGTTTAGTCCTTGTTTAGGCCTTGTTTTAGTCCTGGTTTCGTCCTGGTTTAGTCCTGGTTTAGCCCTGGTTTAGTCCTGGTTTACTCCTGATTTAGTCCTGGTTTAGACCTGGTTTAGTCCTGGTTTACACCTGGTTTAGTCCTGATTTCATCCTGGTTTAGTCCTTGTTTAGTCCCGGTTTAGTCCTGGTTTAAACCTGGTTTAGACCTGGTTTATTCCTGGTTTAGACCTGGTTTAGATCTGGTTTAGTCCCGGTTTAGTCCTGGTTTAGCCCTGGTTTAGTCCTGGTTTAGTCCTTGTTTAGTCCCGGTTTAAACCTGGTTTAGACTTGGTTTAGACCTGGTTTAGTCCTGGTTTAGTCCTGGTTTAGTCCTTGTTTAGACCTGGTTTGGTCCTGGTTGAGACCTGATTTAGATCTGGTTTAGATCTGGTTTAGTCCCCATTTAGTCCTAGTTTAGTCCTTGTTTAGGCCTTGTTTTAGTCCTGGTTTCGTCCTGGTTTAGTCCTGGTTTAGCCCTGGTTTAGTCCTGGTTTACTCCTGATTTAGTCCTGGTTTAGACCTGGTTTAGTCCTGGTTTACACCTGGTTTAGTCCTGATTTCATCCTGGTTTAGTCCTTGTTTAGTCCCGGTTTAGTCCTGGTTTAAACCTGGTTTAAACCTGGTTTAGACCTGGTTTATTCCTGGTTTAGACCTGGTTTAGATCTGGTTTAGTCCCGGTTTAGTCCTGGTTTAGCCCTGGTTTAGTCCTGGTTTAGTCCTTGTTTAGGCCTTGTTTTAGTCCTGGTTTCGTCCTGGTTTAGTCCTGGTTTAGCCCTGGTTTAGTCCTGGTTTAGTCCTGGTTTAGTCCTGGTTTAGACCTGCTTTAGTCCTGGTTTAGACCTGGTTTAGTCCTGGTTTACTCCTGGTTTAGACCTGGTTTAGTCCTGGTTTACACCTGGTTTAGTCCTGATTTCGTCCTGGTTTAGTCCTTGTTTAGTCCCGGTTTAGTCCTGATTTAAACCTGGTTTAGACCTGGTTTATTCCTGGTTTAGACCTGGTTTAGATCTGGTTTAGTCCCGGTTTAGTCCTGGTTTAGCCCTGGTTTAGTCCTGGTTTAGGCCTTGTTTTAGTCCTGGTTTCGTCCTGGTTTAGTCCTGGTTTAGCCCTGGTTTAGTCCTGGTTTAGTCCTTGTTTAGGCCTGGTTTTAGTCCTGGTTTCGTCCTGGTTTAGTCCTGGTTTAGTCCTGGTTTAGACCTGCTTTAGTCCTGGTTTAGACCTGGTTTAGTCCTGGTTTACTCCTGGTTTAGTCCTGGTTTAGTCCTGGTTTAGTCCTGGTTTAGACCTGGTTTAGTCCTGGTTTACACCTGGTTTAGTCCTGATTTCGTCCTGGTTTAGTCCTTGTTTAGTCCCGGTTTAGTCCTGGTTTAAACCTGGTTTAGACCTGGTTTATTCCTGGTTTAGACCTGGTTTAAATCTGGTTTAGTCCCGGTTTAGTCCTTGTTTAGGCCTTGTTTTAGTCCTGGTTTAGTCCTTGTTTAGGCCTTGTTTTAGTCCTGGTTTCGTCCTGGTTTAGTCCTGATTTAGTCCTGGTTTAGTCCTGGTTTACTCCTGGTTTAGACCTGGTTTAGTCCTGGTTTAGTCCTGGGTTAGTCCTGGTTTAGACCTGCTTTAGTCCTGGTTTAGACCTGGTTTAGTCCTGGTTTACTCCTGGTTTAGACCTGGTTTAGTCCTGGTTTACACCTGGTTTAGTCCTGATTTCGTCCTGGTTTAGTCCTTGTTTAGTCCCGGTTTAGTCCTGGTTTAAACCTGGTTTAGACCTGGTTTATTCCTGGTTTAGACCTGGTTTAGATCTGGTTTAGTCCCGGTTTAGTCCTGGTTTAGCCCTGGTTTAGTCCTGGTTTAGTCCTTGTTTAGGCCTTGTTTTAGTCCTGGTTTCGTCCTGGTTTAGTCCTGGTTTAGCCCTGGTTTAGTCCTGGTTTAGTCCTTGTTTAGGCCTTGTTTTAGTCCTGGTTTCGTCCTGGTTTAGTCCTGGTTTAGTCCTGGTTTAGTCCTGGTTTAGACCTGCTTTAGTCCTGGTTTAGACCTGGTTTAGTCCTGGTTTACTCCTGGTTTAGTCCTGGTTTAGTCCTGGTTTAGTCCTGGTTTAGTCCTGGTTTAGACCTGGTTTAGTCCTGGTTTACTCCTGGTTTAGTCCTGGTTTAGACCTGGTTTAGTCCTGGTTTACACCTGGTTTAGTCCTGATTTCGTCCTGGTTTAGTCCTTGTTTAGTCCCGGTTTAGTCCTGGTTTAAACCTGGTTTAAACCTGGTTTGTTCCTGGTTTAGACCTGGTTTAGATCTGGTTTAGTCCCGGTTTCGTCCTGGTTTAGTCCTGGTTTAGTCCTGGTTTAGTCCTGGTTTAGTCCTGGTTTACTCCTGGTTTAGACCTGGTTTAGTCCTGGTTTAGTCCTGGTTTAATCCTGGTTTAGACCTGGTTTAGTCCTGGTTTACTCCTGGTTTAGACCTGGTTTAGTCCTGGTTTAGTCCTGGTTTAGTCCTGGTTTACTCCTGGTTTAGACCTGGTTTAGTCCTGGTTTACTCCTGGTTTAGTCCCGGTTTAGTCCTGGTTTAGTCCTTGTTTAGGCCTTGTTTTAGTCCTGGTTTTGTCCTGGTTTAGTCCTGGTTTAGTCCTGGTTTAGTCCTGGTTTACTCCTGGTTTAGACCTGGTTTAGTCCTGGTTTACTCCTGGTTTAGTCCCGGTTTAGTCCTGGTTTAGTCCTTGTTTAGGCCTTGTTTTAGTCCTGGTTTTGTCCTGGTTTAGTCCTGGTTTACTCCTGGTTTAGACCTGCTTTAGTCCTGGTTTAGACCTGGTTTAGTCCTGGTTTACTCCTGGTTTAGTCCTGGTTTACTCCTGGTTTAGACCTGGTTTAGTCCTGGTTTACTCCTGGTTTAGACCTGGTTTAGTCCTGGTTTACTCCTGGTTTAGTCCTGGTTTAGTCCTGGTTTAGTCCTGGTTTACTCCTGGTTTAGACCTGGTTTAGTCCTGGTTTACTCCTGGTTTAGACCTGGTTTAGTCCTGGTTTACACCTGGTTTAGACCTGGTTTAGATCTGGTTTAGTCCCGGTTTAGTTCTTGTTTAGGCCTTGTTTTAGTCCTGGTTTAGTCCTTGTTTAGGCCTTGTTTTAGTCCTGGTTTCGTCCTGGTTAAGTCCTGGTTTAGTCCTGGTTTAGTCCTGGTTTAGACCTGCTTTAGTCCTGGTTTAGACCTGGTTTAGTCCTGGTTTAGTCCTGGTTTAGTCCTGGTTTAGACCTGCTTTAGTCCTGGTTTAGACCTGGTTTAGACCTGGTTTAGATCTGGTTTAGTCCCGGTTTAGTCCTGGTTTAGCCCTGGTTTAGTCCTGGTTTAGTCCTTGTTTAGGCCTTGTTTTAGTCCTGGTTTAGTCCTGGTTTAGTCCTGGTTTAGCCCTGGTTTAGTCCTGGTTTAGTCCTTGTTTAGGCCTTGTTTTAGTCCTGGTTTCGTCCTGGTTTAGTCCTGGTTTAGTCCTGGTTTAGACCTGCTTTAGTCCTGGTTTACTCCTGGTTTAGACCTGGTTTAGTCCTGGTTTAGTCCTGGTTTAATCCTGGTTTAGACCTGGTTTAGTCCTGGTTTACTCCTGGTTTAGACCTGGTTTAGTCCTGGTTTAGTCCTGGTTTAGTCCTGGTTTACTCCTGGTTTAGACCTGGTTTAGTCCTGGTTTACTCCTGGTTTAGTCCCGGTTTAGTCCTGGTTTAGTCCTTGTTTAGGCCTTGTTTTAGTCCTGGTTTAGTCCTGGTTTAGTCCTGGTTTAGTCCTGGTTTAGTCCTGGTTTACTCCTGGTTTAGACCTGGTTTAGTCCTGGTTTAGTCCTGGTTTAGTCCTGGTTTAGTCCTGGTTTAGTCCTGGTTTAGGCCTTGTTTAGTCCTGGTTTAGTCCTAGGTTTAGTCCTGGTTTAGTCCTGGTTTACTCCTGGTTTAGACCTGCTTTAGTCCTGGTTTAGACCTGGTTTAGTCCTGGTTTACTCCTGGTTTAGTCCTGGTTTACTCCTGGTTTAGACCTGGTTTAGTCCTGGTTTAGTCCTGGTTTAGACCTGGTTTAGTCCTGGTTTACTCCTGGTTTAGTCCTGGTTTAGTCCTGGTTTAGTCCTGGTTTACTCCTGGTTTAGACCTGGTTTAGTCCTGGTTTACTCCTGGTTTAGACCTGGTTTAGTCCTGGTTTAGACCTGGTTTAGACCTGGTTTAGATCCTGGTTTAGTCCCTGGTTTAGTTCTTGTTTAGGCCTTGTTTAGTCCTGGTTTAGTCCTGGTTTAGTCCTGGTTTAGTCCTGGTTTAGTCCTGGTTTAGTCCTGGTTTAGTCCTGGTTTAGTCCTGGTTTAGATCCTGGTTTAGTCCTGGTTTAGACCTGGTTTAGTCCTGGTTTAGTCCTGGTTTAGTCCTGGTTTAGACCTGGTTTAGTCCTGGTTTAGACCTGGTTTAGACCTGGTTTAGACCTGGTTTAGTCCTGGTTTAGTCCTGGTTTAGTCCTGGTTTAGTCCTGGTTTAGTCCTGGTTTAGTCCTGGTTTAGTCCTGGTTTAGTCCTGGTTTAGTCCTGGTTTAGTCCTGGTTTAGTCCTGGTTTAATCCTGGTTTAGTCCTGGTTTAGTCCTGGTTTAGTCCTGGTTTAGTCCTGGTTTAGTCCTGGTTTAGTCCTGGTTTAGTCCTGGTTTAGTCCTGGTTTAGTCCTGGTTTAGTCCTGGTTTAGTCCTGGTTTAGTCCTGGTTTAGTCCTGGTTTAGTCCTGGTTTAGTCCTGGTTTAGACCTGGTTTAGTCCTGGTTTACTCCTGGTTTAGACCTGGTTTAGTCCTGGTTTAGTCCTGGTTTAGTCCTGGTTTAGACCTGGTTTAGTCCTGGTTTAGTCCTGGTTTAGACCTGGTTTAGTCCTGGTTTAGTCCTGGTTTAGTCCTGGTTTACTCCTGGTTTAGACCTGGTTTAGTCCTGGTTTACTCCTGGTTTAGTCCCTGGTTTAGTCCTGGTTTAGTCCTGGTTTAGGCCTGGTTTAGTCCTGGTTTAGTCCTGGTTTAGTCCTGGTTTAGTCCTGGTTTAGTCCTGGTTTAGTCCTGGTTTAGACCTGGTTTAGTCCTGGTTTAGTCCTGGTTTACTCCTGGTTTAGACCTGGTTTAGTCCTGGTTTAGTCCTGGTTTAGACCTGGTTTAGTCCTGGTTTAGTCCTGGTTTACTCCTGGTTTAGACCTGGTTTAGTCCTGGTTTACTCCTGGTTTAGTCCCTGGTTTAGTCCTGGTTTAGTCCTGGTTTAGGCCTTGTTTTAGTCCTGGTTTAGTCCTGGTTTAGTCCTGGTTTAGTCCTGGTTTACTCCTGGTTTAGACCTGGTTTAGTCCTGGTTTACTCCTGGTTTAGTCCCGGTTTAGTCCTGGTTTAGTCCTTGTTTAGGCCTTGTTTTAGTCCTGGTTTTTTCCTGGTTTAGTCCTGGTTTAGTCCTGGTTTACTCCTGGTTTAGACCTGCTTTAGTCCTGGTTTAGACCTGGTTTAGTCCTGGTTTACTCATGGTTTAGTCCTGGTTTAGTCCTGGTTTAGTCCTGGTTTACTCCTGGTTTAGACCTGGTTTAGTCCTGGTTTACTCCTGGTTTAGTCCTGGTTTAGACCTGGTTTAGTCCTGGTTTACACCTGGTTTAGTCCTGATTTCGTCCTGGTTTAGTCCTTGTTTAGTCCCGGTTTAGTCCTGGTTTAAACCTGGTTTAGACCTGGTTTATTCCTGGTTTAGACCTGGTTTAGATCTGGTTTAGTCCCGGTTTAGTCCTTGTTTAGGCCTTGTTTTAGTCCTGGTTTAGTCCTTGTTTAGGCCTTGTTTTAGTCCTGGTTTAGTCCTGGTTTAGTCCTGGTTTACTCCTGGTTTAGACCTGGTTTAGTCCTGGTTTAGTCCTGGTTTACTCCTGGTTTAGACCTGGTTTAGTCCTGGTTTAGACCTGGTTTAGTCCTGGTTTGTTCCTGGTTTAGACCTGGTTTAGATCTGGTTTAGTCCCGGTTTCGTCCTGGTTTAGTCCTGGTTTAGTCCTGGTTTAGTCCTGGTTTACTCCTGGTTTAGACCTGGTTTAGTCCTGGTTTAGTCCTGGTTTACTCCTGGTTTAGACCTGGTTTAGTCCTGGTTTACTCCTGGTTTAGACCTGGTTTAGTCCTGGTTTAGTCCTGGTTTACTCCTGGTTTAGACCTGGTTTAGTCCTGGTTTACTCCTGGTTTAGTCCTGGTTTAGTCCTGGTTTAGTCCTGGTTTAGTCCTGGTTTACTCCTGGTTTAGACCTGGTTTAGTCCTGGTTTACTCCTGGTTTAGTCCCGGTTTAGTCCTGGTTTAGTCCTTGTTTAGGCCTTGTTTTAGTCCTGGTTTTGTCCTGGTTTAGTCCTGGTTTAGTCCTGGTTTACTCCTGGTTTAGACCTGCTTTAGTCCTGGTTTAGACCTGGTTTAGTCCTGGTTTACTCCTGGTTTAGTCCTGGTTTACTCCTGGTTTAGACCTGGTTTAGTCCTGGTTTACTCCTGGTTTAGACCTGGTTTAGTCCTGGTTTACTCCTGGTTTAGTCCTGGTTTAGTCCTGGTTTAGTCCTGGTTTAGACCTGGTTTAGTCCTGGTTTACACCTGGTTTAGACCTGGTTTAGTCCTGGTTTACACCTGGTTTAGACCTGGTTTAGATCTGGTTTAGTCCCGGTTTAGTTCTTGTTTAGGCCTTGTTTTAGTCCTGGTTTAGTCCTTGTTTAGGCCTTGTTTTAGTCCTGGTTTCGTCCTGGTTAAGTCCTGGTTTAGTCCTGGTTTAGTCCTGGTTTAGTCCTGGTTTAGACCTGGTTTAGTCCTGGTTTAGTCCTGGTTTAGTCCTGGTTTAGTCCTGGTTTAGACCTGGTTTAGACCTGGTTTAGATCTGGTTTAGTCCCGGTTTAGTCCTGGTTTAGCCCTGGTTTAGTCCTGGTTTAGTCCTTGTTTAGGCCTTGTTTTAGTCCTGGTTTAGTCCTGGTTTAGTCCTGGTTTAGCCCTGGTTTAGTCCTGGTTTAGTCCTTGTTTAGGCCTTGTTTTAGTCCTGGTTTCGTCCTGGTTTAGTCCTGGTTTAGTCCTGGTTTAGTCCTGCTTTAGTCCTGGTTTAGACCTGCTTTAGTCCTGGTTTACTCCTGGTTTAGTCCTGGTTTACTCCTGGTTTAGTCCTGGTTTAGACCTGGTTTAGTCCTGGTTTACACCTGGTTTAGTCCTGATTTCGTCCTGGTTTAGTCCTTGTTTAGTCCCGGTTTAGTCCTGGTTTAAACCTGGTTTAGACCTGGTTTATTCCTGGTTTAGACCTGGTTTAGATCTGGTTTAGTCCCGGTTTAGTCCTTGTTTAGGC